>JASPKZ010007738.1:0-342500 GCA_030220185.1 Diploptera punctata
CCATACATACATACATTACATACATACAACTACATTACATACATACATATCCCGACATAACATACATACATACATACATACATACATGACATACTACATACTACATACATACATACATACATATCCATAACATACATACCATACATACATACATACAATACATACTACATACATACATACACTACATACATACATACATACATACATACATACATACATACATAACATACATACATAACATACATACATACATACATACATACATACATACATAAATACATACATACATACATACATACATACATACATACATACATACATACATACGACTACATACATACATACATACTATACATACATCATACATACATACATACATACATAAAATACATACATACAGACATACCTACATACATACATACATACATCCATACATACCAATACATACATACAAATACATAAATACATACATACATACATACATACATACATACATACATACACATACATACATACATACATACATACAATACATACTTACTACAACATACATACATACATACATACATACATACAATAACTATCATACATAACATACATACATACATAACATACATACATACATACATACATACATACATACTACATACATACATACATAACATACTACATACATACATACAATACATACATACATACATGACATACATACTACATACATACATACAAACTACATACATACATACATACATACATACATACATACATACATACATACTACATACATACATACATACATACAATACATACATACATACATACATACATACATACAGACATACATACATACAATACATACATACATACATACATACATACATACCTACATACATTACATACATACATACATACATACATACATACATACATACATACATACATACATACATACATACATACATACATACATACATACATACATACCTACATACATACATACAATACATACATACATACATACATACATACATACATACATACATACATACATACATACATACATACATACATACATACATACATACATACATACATACATAAGGAAAGAAAACATTAATGTTTGCACTGGAAGCCTGGATAGTAAAACGGTTCGCACTAACGTATAAAGTTAGAGGTCCCGGCTTCAAATCCCGGTTTCAAGCGTTAATTTGTATTTTTGTATAATATATATATATATATATATATATATAGATATAGAATAAGATTATATTATAGAGTCCACCGCTGTAGTCTCGAGGTAGCCGTGCCTGCCTATGTCACGGCACGCACGGGCCCGGGTTCGATCGCCGGTCGGGACAGTTTTTCTGGGTGAGGTTTTTATCGGGGTTTTTCCTCACCTGCAAGACAAATGTCAAGAAAACTTTAAGGCCAAACGGTCCCCGAAATCATATGGTCATCATCATGATCCTTCACCGGGTGGAAAGCAACGGGAAGCTACCACACCTACAATTCCCTAGTAAAGCTGCAAGCATAGCATGAAAATGCTATGATTGTAGCGAAGGACCTGCCTTCGACAGGATTACTATGGATGGACATATATATGTTAAAGTCCATGGACAACAAATTATTCTAAGATGTTACATGTATAAAGCTTTAGATTCTTTTGTGTGTCGTAATTATATGATACTGGATATATTGAACAAATCACATTCAGATATGTATGTTCTTAAAATCCACCGAGCAAATGCAAACTGATCCCGCTACAGGCCTTAGGAGTCTCTTGGGACAGTCAGAGGTTAAGTATTCCACCTTTATAGACAGTCGCCGCTAAATGTCAGCCGGATTGTCAGTCCGCGTGACGGCCACCTTTATCCTCAGAACAAGCGTGTGGTACTCATTTCCATTAGAGGCTGAGATGACCCCAGCGACATGGTACCGCTGGAAGGTTTAGGTTAGTTTAAAATTTCTGATTCCACTTGGACTCGAGCACCCGATCTTCTGGGTTGTAAGATATTGTAACTATTGTTGTAACATATTATTGAACATTGTAGCAATAGTAATAATTCACTTATTATTTTTACATCAGACAGGATCAAACAACCCTCTAGGATTAAATAGAAATATTGACAAAATCTCCTTCCACCCTTACTTTTCCATTAAAGACATCTTTGGGTAGCCCTCTATGTCTTGTGCCTAAAAAGAATGTATGCTACCCATAATAAAATAATTTTAATTTCCAACACGCTTGGGATAAATTTAAAGTGGTCAACAAAAAAATCATCTCCAACACATATAGAATAAAACTAGAGTTATCAACAAAAAGAAAATAATTTTACCATCAAAAGCGTGGGGTGCTCCATATGAATTAATATAATTGATAATAAACAGATATTGGTAAAAGTAAAGTCTCTAAGAAGAAAATGTCTTCTTCTTCTTCCTTCCAAGTATTAGGCCAAGGCCTGTTACGATCCTATAGAAAATTTTCCCTCCAGCGTTTCATAGGACGGCCCAGTGATCTTCGTCCTCTTGGTATATAATTATAAACAGCTTTGGGGATCCGATTTGAACTCATTCTTTCAAGATGGTGTTTCCAATTTAGTTGGTACTGTTTAATATATTCAAATGTAAAAATCATAAAAAGCACCCCACGCTTTTGATGGTAAAATTATTTTCTTTTTGTTCATAATTCTAGTTTTATTCTATATGTGACGGCCACCTTTATCCTCAGAACAAGCGTGTGGTACTCATTTCCATTAGAGGCTGAGATGACCCCAGCGACATGGTACCGCTGGAAGGTTTAGGTTAGTTTAAAATTCCTGATTCCACTTGGACTCGAGCACCCGATCTTCTGGGTTGTAACATATTGTAACTATTGTTGTAACATATTATTGAACATTGTAGCAATAGTTCTGGCCAGGATTTTAGAAAATAAATATGAAATTATTGTATTGTCACGGGTCCTTTACAAGTGTACAAAATTTCAAGTCGATCCAATTATTTTAAGTGGGTGAAAAACGCGTTGAAAGATTCAGTTACATATATATATATATATATATATATATACAGGTCAAGCTAATATAAAGCGTGTAAAAGAAACTCTTCGTTCAACTTTTGAGTTTTTTTTTTTTTCAAAAGCGATCGCTGTGGATTCGAGGTAGCATGCTGCCTTGTCACGCAGCGGCCCTCCGGTCGGGACAAGTTTATTGGGCGAGGTTTTTATCGGGATTTTTCCTCACTTTTAAGACCAACGTCAGGAAAACCTTTATAAGATTCATCCGTTGAGGTATTATTCAAAATTCCTTCTTCTTCTTAAACTTAATTTGTAGGATTTTCATCCTGTTTATTTCCAAAATCACTCCTCGGAGGAAGACATATTGGATGTGCATTCACTGTCCATCCATCTCTTGGCTGGTCTTCCTCTTGTTCTTCTCCCGTCCATTGGTCTATCTTCTTTAGCTCTTTTTGCAAGTCGGTTTTCTTCCATTCTTTCTATATGACCCTTCCAATATTTTCGTCTATTTATAATATATTTGGTTATGTCTTGAATATGGCATTTGTCCCTAATTTCTGTGTTGTGTATTTTATCAAATAATGTTTTCCCCTGAATAGTTCTTAAGATTTTCATTTCGCATGTGCTTATTATTTGTTTAGTTTTTGTTGTATTAGCGCAAGTTTCTGAATGTTATTCAAAATTGAAGTATAAAATTATCGAATATTTACCTAAAAGGTCCGTCTCCTCAACTTTATTAGTTCTTTAACTGTAGCGCTTTCGGGACTAGTCGCATCATCAGCAGATTCAAAACTGATTTTTAATCCTGCTGATGATGGGAATAGTCCCGAAAGCGCTACAGTTAAATAACTAATAAAGTTGAGGAGACGGTCCTTTTAGGTAAATATTCCATAATTTTATACTTTAAACGTCAGGAAACTTTGATGCCCAAACGGTCGCCAAACATCATATGGTCATCGCAATCATCATCATTCATATTCATCTTATATTAAGCTTAGGATTAAGGACTCTTCTGGCGCATTAATATCATCATCTGCATCGCCCATCATATCATCGGGGCAGCCGTAACCCCGCCTTCCAGTCGCTCCAAACTCAGAAGGAGTAACAATGTCTCCAATGCCAGGAAAGAACACCAGAAATGTCAAAATGACAACTTGAGGCATTAAATAACCCTTTTTGCTAAATACTCATTTGTATGTTGCATGGAAATTACCTCTGGTGATGATGAAATAGGTGTGGCCTGAATTTGTAATATTCGTTCTGTGTTCGAGAATAACGACCAGAAAAATATGACTTGAAAAGAATTCGAAAGTTGATTAGCTGTTTTTTTTTGTGAACTACGATAAATTAAATTTTGAAATTAGCTGTTACATTAATTGTAAAACTTATAAAAACAGAAAAAAGTTATTGTTTGAAATAACAAAGAAAGTGAGAGACGATAGCTATTGTATAGTGCTTCTACACAATGGTGGGGAGGGAGTCTTTGAATTGCTTCCTTCAAGATAAAGGAATCAGACACTTTTGATACAACATATTCTTGTAATTTTCCTTTAAATGAACTTTGCAAATGACAGCTCATTTCTTTAGTCTTTGATAAACACCTGACTGAGCTATTTAACATTTTCATGTTCATTACCTTGAAAATTTCAATACATTGTCCAAAAAAAGTAATCAATTTATCATTCATTCTCATAAGTAATGCCACGAGTGATTTCCAAATTAACGATAAATTCACGACTCACGAAGTGAGAAGTGAATTTATCTACAGAATTTGGAAATCAAGAGTGGCATTTGTTAGGACTATTTAACGAATAAAATTAAGCTCTTTACTAAAAAATAATTATTTGAATATAGTTACCGGTGTTTTAAAATATTTATATAGTTAATGTAATCGGCGATGTTTAAAAACAAATTAGAAATGTGAGGTTATGTATATTCACTGCATCTCGATCAAATTATTTATTGCCAAATAGGATCGCAATATTGTAAGAATGCACTCTAGTGGAGAAATGATGAAACACATACAACTATTATAATCAACATTATAGGTTAATCATTTATATTTTGAATAAACAACTCAGTAAAATCACTGAATCTGTTCTTTATTTGCTATATTCAATGTATTTGTTAGAGAAAAATAATGGTCTAACCTGTTCAGAATATTGAAAAAGGAGGAGATTTCTTTATCACAAAAGCAGGAGCTGATAAAGAGAAATAGATAAAGAGCGAGGTGAAACACGACTGCCGATGTAAAACAGAATTCATTGAAACGTGATTGGTCATTGACTACCATTTGCGTCATGAGTTAAATAAATAGTCTTTAAAAATGGCAGTGAATTAAAACATTTGAAAGCATGAATAATCCCGTTCCAATCCATATTTATTATTTCCGCGTACAATACATGGGATTTTATGAGAATTTCACATACCGATACAGTAAAAGTCCTTATTCGCGGATCCCTTATTCGTATTTTCATTATTCGTGGGTTAAAAAATTGCGACACAGTTCCTGTATTCGCGGCTAGAAATTCCTTTATTCACGGATTCAGTCGGTAAATTAGAAGGATTAGTGTCCTTTATTAACCATCGGAAACTTTTTTTTTTACTGCAGGCACGTGCCAAGGCAGCTTTTTAAAAGAATGGAGCGATTCAAACCAAATGGACAAATTAATATGAAAGTAAAACAATCCTTATTGTCACTAAGCCTGAAGTTCGGTGTAAAAAGCCACGGCCGCCGTAATTCACGTACCGCTTTGTCCGTTGATAAATGCCGCCCTCGCCACAATCTGTGTTTATTGTTTCAACTTGTCATTCGTTGCAATACATTTGATTGAATAACACGTATATCTTTTGCTTTGTTGCCAATTTAAAATCTAGAGTAAAAGGAAAGAAAATTAGTTTATAAAGGGAAAAAAGTACTTTTGCCGCTTAAAGTAAAAATATAAATGTTATACCGTTTACGTGTTGACGAGTCGTTTGAATCTATAAGCCGCTGTTTCAACGTTAATGAGTCAACTGTACGATTCATTACGGAATCCGAAGACAAAATAAGCAATTATATCGTTGAAAATCACAGCTAAATATCAATCCGAATTGAAAGACTTATAAAAGCGGCAAAACTGGAAGAAGTTACTAAGTTCTTTAAGCCCTTGCCTAAGCCTGAGGGTAATAATTAATATAAATTTTATTTTGATAATTTTTATTTTATTTCGGAATCTTGGAATGTCATCATCATCATCATCATCATCATCATTAAATCACGGATTAAGCCCATGTGGCTTGTTCCGGTCTCATAGATTCTCATTCAAAAGTTGGATCCATCTCTTCTTCGGTCTACCAACATTCCTGCGTCCTTTTGGTTTGTATTGAAGTATAATTTTGGGAATGCGATCATCTTCCATTCTTTGAACATGTTATTTTCAGTTTTTTCTAGATTCTTTTATTCTATCCAAGAGTTTAAAGATATTTAGCTCATTTCTAATATCTTCACTTCTTCTCTTATCTAGAAGTTTGCAACCAGTCACACTTCTCAGAAATCTCATTTCAGCTGCTTCTATGATCTTCTCTTCTCTTTTAGTTAAAATCCAAAATTCACTACCATACAATAGCAAGGGGACTGCCACTACTTTATAAAATTTTAGTTTTGTTTCTTTTCTTGTGCTTTTAAATATCCTTTTGATTGTTCCACATATATAATTAAATTTATTAAGTTTGTTAAATAGATCTTCATTTTTAAAATAGGTGATTTCATAACCCAGGTATTTAAAATGGTTCACTTGTTCAATGGGTTTCCCCTCCAGAATTATTTTAGCTCTTACGGTATCTGATCCCTTAAAAGCTAGGATTTTCGTTTTACTTACCTTCGAATGTATCCCCTATATTTCCATACAAATTCCACCGCTGAAGTCTCGAGGTAGCGTGCTGCCATGTCACGTAAAGGGCCTGGGTTCGATACCCGGTCGGAACAGTTGTTCTGGGTGAGGTTTTTATCGGGGTTTTTGCTCACCTGTAAGATAAATGTCAGGAAAACTTTAAGACCCAAACAGTCCTCGAAATCATATGTCCATCGTAATCATCATCATTCATATTCATATTAGATTAAGCTTTGGATTAGGTCCAAAAAATGTTCCTAAGAACTTTATTCTCAAATACTCGTATTGTCCTTTCTTCCCTTAAAGTAAGAGTCCTTGTTTCGCATACATATAATATAACTGGTAGAATAATTTAAACATATTTTCAATTTAACGTTTTTTGAATTTTGGGTTTTAACTAAAAGAGAAGAGAAGATCATAGAAGCAGCTGAAATGAGATTTCTGAGAAGTGTGACTGGTTGCAAACTTCTAGATAAGAGAAGAAGTGAAGATATTAGAAATGAGCTAAATATCTTTAAACTCTTAGATAGAATAAAAGAATCTAGAAAAAATGGAAAGAATATGTTCAAAGAATGGAAGATGATCGCATTCCCAAAATTATACTTAAATATAAACCAAAAGGACGCAAGAATGTTGGTATATGGAAGAAGAGATGGATCCAACTATCGAATGAGAATCTATGAGACCGGAACAAGCCACATGGGCTTAATCCGTGATTGTTTGATGATGATGATGATGATGACTTTTTTGAAAGGAGTCGGGACATCAAGAGAGTCTGTAATGCATTTCCAGAATTGAGCCTATGTTTAATTTCTTTGTGCATCTCATTCCTATTTGTGATTATTGTTCCTAAGTATTTGAATTGAGCCACTTCTTCAAAATGTCCCTCATTTGTCATTAGCTGCCATTTCTATTATATAATGTATTTCTACGCGTGACCATATATTTAGTTTTTATTGCTATTTTACTCCCAGTCCCAATTTCTTAATGTTACTCAATAGTGTGTGCATGAATTATTATGATTACTGTACAATTTTTGGAGGAAATGACATGGACAAATAGAGAAGAAATGGAGATTGGGTATAGAATCTTTTAAATGGGCACAGGAAGATCTCACATACATTATAAAACTGACAATGGATATACGATAGAGCCGCTATTGTTAGAACCGCATCATGTTTAGGGGTCTCAGATATTTAGCGGGAAAAGGGATGAATGACGCAATCCATCCTCGAATACTCGCAGAACAACGAACATTCAACTACCAGGTCTATGTTTGTTATTGGTTTTGCGAGTACTCGAAGATGGATTATGTCATACGACCTTTATCACGCAACATAACTAAAGCCCGTAAACTATATCGGTTCTGAGAATTGTGGCTCTAGGATGGCTTCATGATTCAAGGTGAAATGGATCGGGTAATAAAATTTAAATATTTCTCCATATGGTTGAGGATATAATAAAAAAAAGTACGAAGTTAGAATGATAGATGACAGTTACTAGCATTTAATTAACGATACTTTATGACTAACTCACTGGCTTTATCGAACCCGTAGGTTCATGGCCGCGCGGACATAAGCTCTCCATACATCCCTATCCCGAGCTAACGTTTTCCAATCTTCCCCTGTATAATCTACTTCTCTCAAATCATGGTTAATATTATTCTCCCATCTCATTCTTGGTATACCAACTGGGCGTTTTCCCTCTCGTTTTCCTACGAGAAGCCTTCCATACCCCTCTTTTATTCTCCATTCGTGCCATATGCCCTGCCCATCGCAGTCTACGTGACTTAACTTTTCTTATTATAGGTCTATCTTGTTTCCTATAAAGATGATATATCTCACTGTTATGAAGTCTTCTCCATTCGTTCATCTCTCTTTGGTTCAAACATTTTTCTAAGAACTTTATTCCTAAAAATTATTTTCTCCTCCCTTAAAGTAAGAGTCAATGTTTCGCATCCATTTAATATAACAGAGAATAACAGTTTTATGTATTTTTCAGTTTAACTTTTTTTTTTAAGTTGGGACTACAAGTCCCTGTAATGCGTCCATCCATCCATAGTAATTCTGCCCGAGGGCAAGTCTTTCACTTCTATCATAGCATTTTCATGCTATGCTTTGCAGCTTTACTAGGGAATTCTATGTGTGGTAGCTTCCCGTTGCTTTCCACACCGGTGAAGGATGATGATGATAATGATAAGGATGATGATAATGATAAGGATGATACTGTTGATGATGATGGCTATATGATTTCGGGGACCGTTTGGGCCTTAAAGTTTGTGATGCATAATAACATTATTTCCTAAATTAACCTATGTATAATTTCTTTGTGCATCTCATTTCTATTTGTAATTATTGTTCCTAGGTGTTTGGATTCAGCCACTTCTTCAAAGTTTGCTTAACTTTTCTTTATGATGGCTTAAATAATTAGCGTTGCAATTAAAATCTGGATTGATTTTGGGGTTTTAATTAGTGATCTCTGGAGTACGAATATCATAGTGTTCAAACCATGCACTTCAGGTCAAAGGTACTCTCTTAAATAATAATTTAATGTCCATGATATCATATAACCTGCTTAAAAGGAACGTCGAACCAGTTATATTTAGGTGAAGTGTGGAAAACAGTGTTTAAAGGTAAATAATTGGTATACCTTCGAACGGTTGCACTTTGCTCCTACGGGGTTTTCATTGCTCCAGTAATGAAAAAAGTTTCATTGTAACCTGAAAGGAAGTTTCCTTCATTAACATTTCCTTTCACTTACTGTTGGTGATAGCAATGTTAGTACAATTCCACATAGCGATCTTCAGTATAAGAAAAAATGCAAACGACAGGTTGTTTTCCGAAAATGACATAATCCTACATTCCAAAATAGTAGGCCTAATAAACATGGGCTAGTATATTAACACTAAATTCATATATGTCCCTAAGAAAACAGACAAATTTTTCATAAGGTCCGGGATTTATATTTATCTAACTCACAGACACTATCGAAACCGATCGCGCGGACATGTTTTCCATACATCCCTATCCTTTGTTAATGTTTTCCGAGCATCGCAATGTATAATTCACCTCCATCAAACTACGGTTAATATATTTTTTTTTTCAAATGCCCCAGGTTTGTATTTTCGACATTCCTGGTTTCTCTCCTGGCATGGCGTATTTGTAACCCACTTCTGAGGTTGGGGCGCTTGGAAGGCGGGGTTACGTTGCCCCGATGATGTGATGGATGATGATAGTGGTGCGCCAGGAGAGTTCCTAATCCTAACCTAAGATGAATATGAATGATGATGATTGCGATGGCCATATGATTTCGGGGACCATTTGAACCTTAAAGTTTTCCTGACATTTGTCTTACAGGTGAGGAAAAACCCCGATAAAAACCTCACCCAGAAAAACTGTCCCGACCGGGGATCGAACCCGGGCCCGCTGCGTGACAAGGCAGCACGCTACCCCGAGACCACAGCGGTGGACTTATACAGTTAATATTATTCTCCCACTTCATTCTTGTCTTACATTGAGCGCTTTCCCATGGGGCAGTACGTTGTATGGCTGTTAATGTCACTTTAGTTCCACTTTGATTTAATTGTGATTCGTGGTGAATAGTTGATGCCCTACCTTAGTAGCTAGTCGGTTCCTGTTGTTTCAGGGTGAGCGCTGAGACTCCTATCTATATAGGGTTCGGAAGGAGAATTGTGTGGGAACAGACTATCACTAATTATTTAAATTATTTTATTTTTTTATCTCTGCCAACTTGAATGCACATTGCACTGTGAAGATAAAACTTTTCTGTCCCTGGCCTTCGATATTTCACTAATGAGGACTTATGAATTAGAGAGATTTTATAATCGTTGTTGCAAGTGTGCCGGTTCGCTCAGGGTAGTTTATATTATACACATTTTATTTCAATTTATTGTACAATTTTGTGTGTACAATGGTATTAACAATGTTTGATATTTAATTAACTCGGAGTGGAATTGATGAATTACTTCCGCCCACGTGTTTTATTATCACCTTCGCGAACTGTTACTGACGAACTTGACGATTGTAGAACGTAGGAGCGTGAGAGTGTTTTCACACGCGTCCTTGCCTTATAAGGGCGATGACTCCTCCTATAAGGTCGTCACCCCCACTCCGAGTGTATATGTTATTCATTATAGTTTTGAGGGGTAGGTACCATTCTTTGGGTTTCTATGTTGGTAATAGACTCGTGTGCACGTTTGTGCGCCTTCCAGTTATTACTATTAATGGTACGTTTTAATACTCACGAGTATATTACTTCTTGCCACATAAGACATTTTAACCAAAAAAAATAGATCTTCTTATTATGAGGTGTTGAGGAGTATAAGAGTATTAATTTGTCCTCACGAGTTTCGCATCGAAGGCCAGGGAGAGAAAAAGTTTAATTTTCACAGTGTAAACGTGCATTCAAGTTGGCAGAGATAAAAAAATAAAATAATTTAAATAATTAGTGATTGTCAGTTCCCACGCAATTCTCCGTCCGAACCCTATATAGATAGGAGTCTCAGCGCTTATCCTGAAACAACAGGAACCGACTAGCTACTGAGGTAGGGCATCAACTATTAACCACGAATCCCAATTAAATCAAAGTGGAACTAAAGTGACATTAACAGCCATTTAATGTACTGCCCCACCCACTGGTTTTCCTTCAAGCAGTTTCCATGTCTCTCTTTTATTCCCTATCTGTACCACATATGCTGCCCATCGCAGTGTATGAAACAACTGTTGTTATTATTACATCTGGTTGCCATAAAGATCATGTAGCTCAGTGTTACAGTTTTCTCCATTTACCTGTCTCTTCGTTTCTTTTTTGTCTAAAAATTGTGCTAAGAACTTCTCAAATATTCTTAGTTTTCTCACATCCCTTACTTAAAGTAAGAATCCATGTTTCGCATCCATATAATATAAATAAAGAATAGGCTAACTGTTTTATATATTTTTAGTTTATTTTTTAGAAAGTTGGTATGATAAGTGTCCCTGGGGTGCATAATAGCAAGCATTTTATGAGTCGAGCCTATGTTTTTTTTTTCTGCACCTCATTCCTGTTTGTAATTTTTTGTTCCTAGGTATTTGAATTCAACCACTTCTTCAAAAGTCCCTCATATATATATATATATATATATACATACATACATATATATCACCATTAACATCATGGCCATTTTAGACCATGTGGCCTGTGACGGTAAACCTAACGAAGATGGTCTTGATTTTTCCACCGACGTTTTGGTCTTCCTTGGCCCCTATTTCCAGTTAGAGTACACTGGAATGCTAATTTTGGAAGTCTATTTCTTTCCATTCTTCTCATATGATTTTTCATTCTTGTTGGTATCTTCATTTAAAATTGGTACTGTTAAGTTTTTCTCTGATAATAGTTTCCTTTGGTGATCCAGTGTATTAACTCCTAACAGTGATCGTAGGGCGATATATATATATATATATATATATATTGTGTGTGGTGTGTGTGTGTGTGTGTGTGTGTGTGTCCACCGCTGTGGTCTCCAGGTGTTTACCACACTCGTATCGCAATATCGTACAATAAACTTGTTTCTGTTGCGCAAAAGTGATGTCAGATTCAAGATCAACGCTCCTAATGGACGGATTAAACTTCATCAGGCTGTTTTGAATCACTCTGTAATATTGGTTTGTGTCTATCGTGCTATCTCGCTTTTTCACTTCGCAGTTTTAGTAAACAATTTACTCAGCGATGCTCTATCTATCATCCGCGATCCAAATCCTGATTTATGACAGTAACACACATGTATTAATGACAATGTATAACAGCATAGAAACTTATCATCCCGAAAGGATTTCACAGTTTATTTAGCGATATTGATATATTTTGATATAATAGTAATAATAATACTTACTTACTTACTCACTGGCACTATCGAACCCGTAGGTTCATGGCCGCGCGGACATACGCTCTCCATACATCCCTATCCTGAGCTAATACTTTCCAATCATTCCCTGTATAATCTACTTCCCTCAAATCATAGTTAATGTTATTCTCCCACCTCATTCTTGGTCTACCAACTGGGCGTTTTCCCTCTGGCTTTCCTACAAGAAGCTTCCATGCAAGTCTTTCATTCCCCATACGTGCAACATGTCCTGCCCATCGCAGTCTACGAGACTTAACTGTTCTTATTATATCTGGCTTCCTATAAAGACCATGTAGTTCATTGTTATGTAGTCTTCTCCATTCACCTGTCTGTTCATCTCTCCTTGGTCCAAAAATTTTCCTAAGTACTTTATTCTCAAATACTTGTAATCTCCTTTCCTCCCTTAAAGTAAGAGTCCATGTTTCACACCCATATAATATAACTGGTAGAATAATAGTTTTATATATTTTCAGTTTAACGTTTTTTGAAAGGAGTTGGGATATCAAGAGTCTCTACAATGCATAATAGCATGCATTTCCAGAATTGAGCCTATGTTTAATTTCTTTATGCATCTCATTCCTATTTGTGATTATTGTTCCTAGGTATTTGAATTCAGCCACTTCCTCAAAATTTCCCTCATTTGTCATTAGCTGTCCATTTCCATTATATAATGAATTTCTACATGTGACCATATATTTAGTTTTATTGATATTTACTTCCAGTCCTAATTTCTTAGTGTTACTCAATAGTGTGTGCGTGTTGGCCTTTAGTGTCTCCTCGCTATCGGCCAATAATACTACATCATCAGCATAAACTAACAGCTTATTAATACCATTTAGTTGTAAGCCTTCCTCATTCTCTAAAGATTTAATGTACTTTAGGAAATTTTTTGGACCAAAGAGAGATGAACAAACAGGTGAATGGAGAAGACTACATAACAACGAACTACATGGTCTTTATAGGAAGCCAGATGTAATAAGAACAGTTAAGTCTCTTAGACTGCGATGAGCAGGACATGTTGCACGTATGGGGAATGGGAGACTTGCATGGAAGCTTCTTGTAGGAAAGCCAGAGGGAAAACTCCCAGTTGGTAGACCGAGAATGAGGTGGGAGAATAACATTAACTATGATTTGAGGGAAGTAGATTATACAGGGAATGATTGGAAATCATTAGCTCAGGATAGGGATGTATGGAGAGCTTATGTCCGCGCGGCCATGAACCTGCGGGTTTGATAGTGCCAGTGAGTAAGTATGTAAGTAAGTAAGTAGCTTCCTAGATGATTATTAATGGAATGCTCTATGTAGTTGTTATGCAGTTAATGTTTTCAGTGTGGCGAACTTAAGATATCAGTTAATTTGGATTTAAATAATGAGAGCGATTGACAGTCCCTGACATAACTGGGAAGTGAGTTCCATGCTCTGGTCATAGATATTGTGTAAGATTCAGAGTATAGACATGTCCTGTGCTGTGGTATCAAAAGTAAAGAAGAGTCTTGTGATCTTGTTCCTAAACTGTGATGAGCCGATAAATTTTGAAAACGTGTTGTTAAATAACTTGGTAAATATGTGTGCAGAATTTGGAATAGTAAGGTATGTGAATGTAAAGTTCTTCTGTCATTTAGGCGTAGCCATGATAAGGCCTGAAATGAAGGAGACATGTAGTCATAACGACAGAGATTGCATATAAATCGAATGCACGCATTATGAGCACGCTGTAGTCTGTCAGATAGACCAGTTGTCAGATTAGTCAGTAATATGTCGCAGTAGTCGAAGTGTGGCATTATAAGAGTCTGTACAGGCATTTGTTTTAATTTTGTAGGAAGGAAGCTTTTAAAACTATTTAGGGAGTGAAGAATTGAGAACACTTTCTTGCAGTTATTATTCACCTGGATTTTCCAGTCTAGGTGTTGGTCCATGTAGATACCCAGATTTTTACTACTGAGCTGTAGGGGATATTTTTGTCATTTAGGAGAATGGTAGGGATATTTTCGCAATTTATAATGCCTTGGATTCGCCGATGTCCTATAATTATGCACTGTGTCTTGTCAGCATTTAGATTAAGTCCATGTTTTCTCGACATGGAAATTGAGACTCATATAAGCAGTTAATGATCTCCAGTAACTTATTCTGGAATAATTTGATGACGTGTCAGACATTAAATATAATAATGTTAACAGATTCCGGGCTACGTGGCTGTAGTCAGTCCATGAATGACGTTTCTTCCAGTCGTTTATCCCTCGGAGTGGTTAAGACAAGAGACCTTGACGCAGAGCTACGGGACTTGCGCTGGTTCGGGTCTCCATTACGGAAGAAATTTTGTCCTGGAATTTCGACCAGTATCGGACCTGTGCCCACCCAGCATCGTGGGGAATTTGGACAGCTACAATAAGTAGTGGCTCCAGGTTGAAGAAATCAACAGTAACGGGGGAGACCCGACATGCTGTCCACATGTCACCCCTACACTGGCTGATGATCGTCTCACTCTGTGATTAACACATGTGGATGTGTAATTTTCTCTATGCATCATTGGGAGGGTGTTTTATATTGTGTTGAATTCAACAATAATGCGTATAGAAAATTATAACCGGAAAATAAACATCTTAGAAGAAGTAGAAATTATGAAGGAAACAAGAAACGATAACCTGCTGAACGGGAACACGCCCTAACAGATCAACTCACAATATATTCGTTAAACACAACCAGTACCTAATGAACAGCTTTAAAAATACAACAGGTTCCGAAAGGCCTAGTTGAATATTTTATACAAATAAAAATAATCTTACTGCTACAGGTTCATCCCACCAGTTCCAGAGAAATTGACATCACCTGATAATTACAGATAGAACAGTAACAACAACTGAAGAGTTAAAAAAAAAATAGAAAATGCACGTTACCATAATTGTAAAAAACAACATGAAAGCAGAATAACGGCTTGTGAAATGAGATTCATGCGCAGAACAGCGGGTTACACCAGATGGGATCGGAAAAGGAACACCGATATCTTAAAAGAATTGAAGACTACGCCAATTTTGGAATATATTAAACAGTACCAACTAAATTGGAAACACCATCTTAAAAGAATGAGTTCAAATCGGATCCCCAAAGCTGTTTATAATTATATACCAAGAGGACGAAGATCACTGGGCCGTCCTATGAAACGCTGGAGGGAAAATTTTCTATAGGATCGTAACAGGCCTTGGCCTAATACTTGGAAGGAAGAAGAAGAAAGATGACCATAATTGTATGAATAATTGTAATAATCTAAAATGTACGCACATTATAAATAAATAAAGAGAAGCCTGGATGCCCTTCCAATGTAGAGTCATCTGAAAGCCAAACTTGGCAAGATCCTGCGTGATCGACTATTGCGATTGAGGTTTTAAGCAGTTTTCCTCAATCCAAAGAGCAAATGCTGGAATAGAACCCCAAAAGGTCCGCTTCCGACTTCACTCTGCTAATTAACTTCAAATTTGAAGTCAACATTTAAACCGGGGCTAATGTATTTTACAGGAACCCGGGGTTCTACCTATTAAGGAGGACCAAAATTGATCGCTCACCGCCAACACTTAAGTGATGGCCGCAGAGCTTTCCATCTATCTATCTATACAAATATAATTTGATGAGGACGACTGCCACAAGAGCTATACATTTTGATTTAAACATTTAACGTTAACCTCATCATCTTCAAGGTTTGGGCCTGTTGACCCGTTCCGCTGCCCGCTGCACAATATGTTACAGGTTGTCCTTCCAAAGTCGTTTCGGCCTTCAGGTCTTTAATAAACTATCTGTTTTGATAAACTATTATTTGGTATTCTTTGTACTTGTTCAAACCATTTATATTTATTTCTATATGACCAGGTGGTAGACCAGTAATGAGGTGGGAGAATAACATTATCCATGATTTGAGGGAATGATTGTAAAACATTAGCTCAGGATAGGGATGTATGGGTTCGATAGAACCAGTGAGTTGATTTAGTGATTACTTTTGAAACACCCTGAATATTTGTTTATCCATGAATGAGCGAAACGGAGACTCTTGTACCGGTATTCAGAATGTGATTACAAAAAATGCAGTAGGTTATTTGTGGAATGTGCATGGATAGCTTTGTACAGCACGCTCGCGTGAAGAAGGAATTGCAATCACAAAGCTGCGCTAGAGACTGCTTCACACGGAAGTAGTCAAAAGCTACATTTGAGATAAAAACATGGTCGCCCGCAGATATTGTTAATTTCGATTGATTGGTTTACATCACCCACCTGCGTGTACCCGCATAACTGGATTCTCACCACCCACTGTGTGTAATAAACAAATAGCCCTCAATTCCAACCCCAGGGTTCCAATTCATAAATTCACCTAATCGTTTCATTTACTGTCAATAAAAACTTATAGTCTGAAATAAACTCAAACTTTAATTTAAACCAGGGAAGTTACAAGAGATATGGTCACACCTTCAAGACCCAGATTTGTTTTTAACTTGACATACATTTACAGCAGTGACGGCTCGCGATTTTAATTTTTTTATCATACCTAATTTTCTGTACGAAAAATTCTCATAAGTAATACCACGAGTGATTTCCAAATTATCGATAAATTCACGACTCACAAAGTGAGGAGTGAATTTATCTAGAGAATATGGAAATCAAGAGTGGCATTTGTTAGGACTATTTAACGAGTAAAATTAAGCTGTTTACTCACAAATCATTGTTCAACTATAGTTATTTTAAAATATTTATATATTTAATGTAAACGGCGATGTTTGAAAACAAATAAAAAATGTGAGGTTATGTTCATTCACTGCTGCTTGATCATTTTTTAATTACTGCCAATATAAGATCGCAATATTGTAATAGTCACCCCCATGTGGGGGGGGGGGGAGAAATAATGAACCACATCAAACTATATATCATAATCAATATTACGGGTTATTCATTTATTTTTTTAGTAAACAACTCAGTAAAATCAAGGAATCTTTTCATTATTTGCTATATTCAATGTATTTGTTGGAGAAAAATAATCCTTTGACCTGTTCAGAACATTAAAAAGGAGGATCTTTCTTTATCACAAAAGCAGGAGCTGATCAAGAGAAATCGATAAAGAGCGAGGTGAAACACGACTGTCATTGGTTGTAAAATAACATTCATTGAAACGTGATTGGTCATTGACTAGCATTTGTGGCACGAGTTAAATAGTCCTAATAATTAATACTAAAGTAACTCAGGCAGCTTTGTCATAAGTAGAGACCGGATGTTAGGGAAAATTCCTACAGTTATTTATTATAGATATTGTAAGTGACTTCATATAGAGTTGTTTTCTATGCAGTTAATTTTGCCTATAAATGCCTATTTCAGCTTACAATGCCTATAAATGCATATTAGCCATTTTTTCTCAAAATTAACTTAGTATTTCAATGAAACTGATTGAAATAGACAAACTTCATGACACATATCATTGGCGAATGCGCGTGGTGTCTGCCTGGGACTTAGAAATTTTCAAGTGTTTTTTTTATATAAATTCTGTTAAAATATTTTAGGATAAGGGTGGCAATAAGCCAAACCTAGCAAGTAGATGGTTCCCCCCTCAATGCTCTCTCGTTAGGCGAAATAAGTATCGGCTATTTTATTTTTCCACCTTACGCATTCCGTGTGTTTCGCAAAAAAAAAAGAAAAAAAAGCAAAACAAGTTCCCAAATCATCTCTGATTTCTTCATATGCTATTGATAACATGTGTTTATATTCTTTACGTAAGGCTGTAAAATTGTATGTTGTAGTCCATTTTTTGTAAGAGTCTAATTTTTAATTTTTAGTGCCTATATTAATGATATATAGTGACTTTTTGCCTGCCTATTTTGCATTTTTTAAGTGCCTAACATCCAGACTCTAGTCATAAGTAATTTTGACTTATTCCTTCCCGAAATTTCATCCTATGAAATTCAATCTTAGATACCCTTCACAAAGAATTTAAAACATTAATCGGCTATAAAAATATTAATAAAGGAAGAACATTTATTCACGATTGATTTCCAATTTATCTAGAGGATTTGGAAATCAATAGCGGAATCTGTTGAGACTATGTATCGAAAAATGTAAGCTGTTTACTCAAAACTCATTATTTAAAATAACTATATATTTAATGTAAACGCCGATGTTTGAAAACAAATAAGAAATCTATGATTATATTTCATCTGTTTATCCACTGCAACTTGATCATATATTATTTATTGCCATCTGGCGTGGGAAACTTCAAATAGGACCGCAATATTGTTAGAATGAACCCTAGTGGAGAAAAAATGAAACATAAAACTGTAATTACGAAGACTTTCACGGCCGGAGTTGCTATGATGATCTTGATGAAGATTTTCGGGCTGTAGGCCGTGGTCGTAAGACTTGTAGTTCCCCTACTACAAGCCTCACGACCACGGCCTACAGCCCGAAAATCTTCATCAAGATCATCAAACATAAAACTGTATATTATAACCAACATTATAGGTTATTAATTTATTTTTAGTAAACAACTCAGAAAAATCATTATTTAAAAACACAATTATTAAACACATAATTATCAAATGTGCAGTTCGAAGGAATCTGTTCATTATTTGCTACAGAAATGTCATAAAAGACAATCTGGTGGCATTAGACAAAAAAATATTCAATATATTTGTTAGAGCCAGTCACTGCAAAATAATGCTCTGACCTGTTCATAATATTAAAAAAAGAGGAGCTTTCTTTATCACAAAAGCAGGAACTGGTAAAGATAATTCGATAAAGAGAGTAGTAAAACAAGACTGTCATTGGTTGTCATAAAAATTCATTGAAACATGATTGGTCATTTATTTGGGGCATGAGTTAAGTGGTCCATATAATTTATATTGAACAAATTCATTTGTTTGTTATCCTAACAATATAGGCTTATATGCCCATTTCGTAAAATAATTAATTCTTGATTTTTCTTGTAATGGTTTGATAGATGCGCTTTAATGCTTGCACAGTAGATTGAAGTTTATAAATGGGGTGCTGATGGCCCGAGTGTCTACTTCTCAGATATAAAATTGCCTCACTGCCCTTTTTATGACTTTATACTCATCCACATTTCGCCCGAAACAAGTTTACATACAAACACACTTGTATTACTGGCAGTATACGATCTCTAAGTGGCTATGATTGAACCGATATAAAAATACAAAATATTCTGTTACATAATGATGGGGGTTTTCTTAAGGACACTCTTTAACAACTCAATTCAAATCCGGGATGAAAAATCCGAAAAAAATTAGTCACAGAGTTTATATATTTCAATATCGAGATTATTTAGGTATCTTATATGCCATAATTTTACGACACAGGGGCTTCCCATTAAAAATTACTCAACAACACTACACACGAACCTAGTAGGCCCTACTCCCATTTCTTATGTTCATATTTTATACTTAGCATTCGAGATCAAATGTGGTTGGAGATTTTATATTTTACGTTCATTTTGAAGTATTTATTACGGGCACTAATTTCCTTGCAATTTGGTTTTTAAAAATATGCAACATTCAAAAATAATTGTTCAGCTTATTCTTAAGTTATATGCATGAAAATTATGTCACTAATTAAACAAGTCTTCCTGAACATAATGACACTCTGGTTAACTTTTTACACATATTTCTTCATGAGTAATTTAAAATACAAAAAAAAATGAAAATAAAAAATCCAACTTATTAAAAGTAGTTGTTTTGGTCAAATTTTATCAAACACTACTTATCGAATTGTTTCCAAAATTTAGTATGTTATTGTCCATAGTTCATTTGACAATAATGTTTGCTTATGTTCATATATGGATGATTTATTTAAAAAAATTGAAGACAAAACATTTTTTCTTAAAATATTTGCATTCTTTTTTTTATTTCAAACACTATAAATATCACAAAGGTAAATTTACCTTATTATTGTAGAGCGCTTTAAACTGCATATCCATGCCAAAAGTTATTCTTCTATCTTTCATAATGTCAGATAAAAGTGTATCAAAATATGAAAAAAATACAAGTTACGGGAGAAAGCAAAAAAACAAAATGAACATTTGAAAAACACAGACACGTCATTTTAAAAATCAATTTTTATGGGTTTAATTGTCCAAAATCGACAAAATCATTTTACACATCGATAAAACAAATCTTCGTGGATTTTTTTAACCCAAATAAGTACTGGGTGACCTTAAACGTATTAATGTCTATTAAAAAGGATAGGATGGTTTTATAGTTTTCAGAATGTTGATATATCTTACCGAATTGTTTTCTAACACATGTATTCTACTTTTGGTGTGTAATTTACATTTCATCAAATCGCAAGAATGTGTGGAGAAAAATAAGGAGGTACTTAGATATAAACCGACAAAATATTTTGGCCGAATGTGCGGGAAACGATCACTGTTTTTACAAAGAGACCTAAAACAAGTTTGGGGAAAAGAATCTTATATACTCAATCTAGGATTTAAAGAGAGATCAGGGCTTGCTAGGATCAGGTTAGGAGGACATTTTTAAAAATTAGTGACGATCACGATATGCGAATATGTCCAATGTGCGGGAGCTTTGAAGACGAGATACATATATATGGAAAATGTAACGAATTTGAATATTGGAGACGTCAGTTATTACCGGAAAAATTTCTAAATTCAAATCGTGAATCCTCTGGGATTATACAGGAAGGTTCTTTTTGGTACTCTTTCGTTGTTCATTGTCATTAAGTGTTCTGTCCATTTCTTATTATTTTCGCTGATTTTATCTTCAATTTTATATATATTTATTTCTTCTTGTATAGTTTCATTCCTTATTCTATCCGCTCTTGTGCATCCTTTCACATTACGTAAAAACAACATTTCCGCAGTCTGTATCCTGTTTTTATCCCTCGATTTCATTATCCAATTTTCACTTCCATACAACAACAAAGGAACAGCCATTGTTTTATATCTTTCCTCGTTTTCCGACCTAAGATTCTTTTTATGGTTTCACAAATAGCCTGACATTTATTTACTTTATTTTTCTATATCTTTATTTTCTCTATAAGTTATATCACATCCTAAATATTGAAAATGTGATAGTTGCTCTATTATTTTGTTATCCAGTACAATTTTTGATCCAATTCCATATTTACCGATAAATGCCATTCTTTTGACTTATTTATTGATATTTTACAATTATATCTATTGGCTATTAATCTAATTTATATGCTAACATAAATTCTTAATAATTCTACATAACTAAGTTAATGTATAATGTAATTGTATTGTTATCTAATTGTAATATTATTGTGTTTTATTTTTTGTTTTAAGTATATAATTACCAAACATCAACTTATTGTAACGGACTGTCAACAGCACGTACGGCTTACTGCCCGTGCGACCCATATTTGTAAATAACATTGTATGTATCTTACTTTTAGTCTAATAAAGTCCTTATGTATGTACATTTCATCAACAGAACCTGGAGATTTGAAGTTTCACAAAAATTGTTATGAATATCCCTTTGTCTTACTTTTAAATAATAAGTAAAGTTGCCAGCTACTGACCTCATCTGAGTTGTTGACATTTGTTTGTGTTACAGCTGAACTTGCAGGCTCCCTGGAGGTCGCAATGGTTCCCATTAGTTGGAGGCTTCACTATTGCTCCCTGGTGCTAGTATTCTTCCTCATTCTGGTTCTGCTCTCCAGGACAAGTGCGAGAGACGCCTGGGAACGACCTGGATGTCATAAAGTCGGTAAGTAAACTAAACTTATAACATTAACGTAATATTAAAATAATTATGTATAATAAATAAGGTGCATCTGTTGCATCTCGTAAAAGTTGAGTTATTTTAGGACACGTTTCATCGATATTGGAACTCAGCATAAAATGACAAAAATTGTAATTGGAGCAAACATAATTGAACAAGTAACTTGTTTCAATTATCTAGGATGCATGATATCGTACCTGCAAAATTTGGACATGGAGAAGAAATTAGGGAAATTTCAACAGATATGTGGTTCAATAAGAAGATATTTGAGAAATAAGACCACAAGGGAAACTCAATTCAAATTTTACAAAACAGTAGCCGTTTCAATATTAACATACGGGTCTGAGACTTGGCCTTTAACGATCTCTGATACAAATAAAATTGAGACAATGGAAATGAGATTTCTCAGATCAGTTGCAGGTGTATCTCTAAGAGATCAAAAGAGAAGTCAAGATATCAGAGATGAACTACAAATCTATAATATAAACGAGAGAATGCACACAAATAAACGTAATTTGTTTGAACATACACAAAGAATGCCAAACAATCGTTTATCAAAACAGCTGCTTCATTATAGGCCGCTACGCCGAAGAAATGTAGGAAGACCAAAACGTCGTTGGAAAGACGACCTGCACCTGCAGCATATATTGCACCGGGGAGCGGAACGGGTCAACAGATCCATACCTTGAAGATGATGATGATGATGATGTTTCATCGTCAGTTTGTCCAGATTGAATTTGGACTTAGCCTGGACAAGCTTAAAATGAAACAGAAGTGTTTTGAAACATGCCCTAAAAGAATTCAACTTTTTTGAGGTAAAATGCAACAGACTCACCTTATTTATTAAAAACAACCTCATAATGTTACTTCCTGCTGTAATTTTATAATTGAAATTAACGTGAATTGACGTGGATTCGATTATGTTATGTACTGTGTGCCGGAACAATTTGTTGTCGTTGCACGCACATCCGTTAATTTCCGGACATATGTTTATAGGACATTTTTTCCTTAATTTTCAGTCAGGAATCAGTACCTGAAGTTTGTCGGTGTAATTACTGTTCATCCTGTATATTCACAATTGCTGGGATTCTTTCGTTATTCATACATTATACATATATATATATATAATATATATATATATATATATATATATATATATATATATATATATATATATAATTATTTATTTATTTATTTATTTGACTCGATTGGCATGCTACGAGTTAATGGTAAGCCCAGAAAATTGGATAAATGTGGGTAAATTTCTGGACAAAACGCGGAAAATAAGAACAACACTCATTCATGCATAAATAAATATGTTAGCAAATTGCAATGCCATTAATTCTTAATAATTCTACATAACCAAGTTAATGTATAATGTAATTGCATTGTTATCTAACTGTAATATTATTGTGTTTTTTAAGTTATATAATTACCAAACATTAACTTATTGTAACGGACTGTCAACAGCACGTACGGCTTGCTGCCCGTGCGACCCATATTTGTAAATAATATTGTATGTATCTTACCCATATTTGTAAATAATATTGTATGTATCTTACTTTTAGTCTAATAAAGTCCTTATTATTATTGTTATTATATATATATATATATATATATATATATTCCACCGCTGTGGTCTCGAGGTAGCGTGCTGCCCTGCCACGTAGCGGGTCCGGGTACGATCCCCTGTCGGGGAAGTTTTTCTGGGAGAGGTTTTTATCGGGTTTTTTCCTCACCTGTAAGACAAATGTCAGGAAAATTTTAAGGCCCAAACGATCCCCGAAATCATATGGCCATCATCATCATCATCCTCCTTCTTCACCGGTGTGGAAAGCAATGGGAAGCTACCACACCTACAATTCCCTAGTAAAGCTGCAAGCATAGCATGGAATGCTACGATTGCAATGAAGGACCTGCCTTCGGGCAGAATTACTATGGATGGACATATATATATATATATATATATATATATATCGCTCATTTGCTGCAACAACGTCATAACTGAAAAATTGTCGATTTTGAATTATTGACACTACATGAAAGACAAAACTCAGTTCTATATTCAGGAAGAACGACATAAGCTATTGTACTCAATGAGTTGGTATAGTAATTTGATATTTATAACAAATACAAGCAAAGTATCTGGATTTCGGACCTTTAAATGCTTCTCCTAAAAAACTATGTTTTTGAGTTATTATTGCAGCAAATGAGCGATATATTCTGATAAGATAACCACCATTTCGTTCAAAAATTGATTGGCGATTTGGCTAGAGAAATTTTATTTTGTCTTAAATTCAGAATGCTCATAAATTTTTCTACAGTTATTCCAGTTATCAGTTATATTATGAAGTTGAGGTTTAAAATTTTGAGTCACGGTTGGGCATTAAAACAAGATTAGTAAGGAGGAGAGAAATTGCGTTAATTGGGAACAATGGTGCAATTTGTCTTGCAACAAAACCTGTGCGTCACGTCGCGTCGCTAAGTTTTAAGCCACGCTCAACTCATTATCCGGGATAAGTACATTAACTAGAGTCATTATATACTCGAGACAGGCCCCAGTATCGCCAACTAACTCTCGTAAGGAATCATTTCTTCCCTAGAATTAACTTAGCCTCTCCCTGGATCCACAGCTACACATTCCTACACCTCACCGTTATATACTTCCCACTATGCATACTGTCGTCTGACACAACAATTCATATTCCTATTGCAACATTAATAGAATTTTTATTATTCATTTAACATTTCTCAATGAAAGATACATTATATTTGAAGAGAAAAATTTTCGCCTAGAGCGGGACTCGAACCCGGGACCCTTGGCTTTCCGGGCCAAGTGCTCTACCAACTGAGCTACCGAGGCGAGTTACGATCTAGACGCAAATTTTTCTCTTATATACGTTGTAATTCCCTATCGCCAAATGCTTTTTTGAAACCATTGCTTCTATCTTTGCAAATGGCGGCTTCTTAGTTAAGAAGACATTTATTGGGAATTTAACATTACTTTGGGGAATTATAACGTATATAAGAGGGGGGAAAAATTGCGTCTAGATCGTAACTCGCCTCGGTAGCTCAGTTGGTAGAGCACTTGGCCCGGAAAGCCAAGGGTCCCGGGTTCGAGTCCCGGTCTAGGCGAAAATTTTTCTCTTCAAATACAAATTTAATAGAATTTATTTAAATCACAATAAAAGCTCCTGATTAAATAAATTGGAATGGGTTGGCCATATACAAAAGCTCTCATCAGACCGAGCACCAAAAAAGGCGTTTACAGCAAGTTTTATGGGGAATAGACGAGTAGGAAGACCGAAGAAACAATGAGAGGATGGTATTAAGGAAGATGCTGCATACCTACTTAAGTGTCGCAACTGGAGGCTTGCTGCGCAAAATAGAAATGATCGGAGGCAGAAGTTAACCCATTCGCCTCAGAAGACGAGGGCAACTTTTCATTAACGTTTATGAATAACAGAGGATTTTTTTTTTTTGCCTTCACCCTTATTGTGATATGAAGTACCATTATCTTTTGTTTGTTTTGAATGTATGAAATTAGACAATATCATTTATGCTGACTTAAACTCGATTTCAGGGGAAATACGTTGAACATTTAAACCTGAAGCGAATGGGTTAAGGAAGGCCAAAGCTCGAATTTGAGCTAATTAACCATTGGGTAAATGGGATGGGAAAACTCCTTACACGCGATTCCGTTATTCGCGGGTTAAAACTTGCGACACAGTTCTTATATTCGCAATTCCAGTCGATATATTAGATGGATTAGATATCTTCATAACGCATCGGCAACTTTTTTTTTTACATGCAGGCACGTGGCAGTGCGGCTTTTACAAAGAGTGATTCAAACCAAATGGACAAATAAATATCTAAGTAAAACAAAACTTATTGCAAATAAGCCAAAAGTTCGATGTTAAAATCGCCGCCGCCGTATTTCACATACCGCTATGTCTTTTGATAAATGCCGTCCACGATCAGTGTTTTATTGTTTCAACTTGTCATTCGTTGTAATAATTTTGATTGAGCGTCTCTTCTGCTTTGTTCCCAATTTATAATGCCGAGGAAAGAACAATTAGTTGCCAAGCGGAAAAAAAGCAGTGTTGCCACTTGAAGTTCAAATAGGAATGCTTGACGGTTTAAGCGTCGGCGAGTCGTTTGCATCCATTTCACGCCATTTCGCTGTTAATGAATTAACTGTAGGGTTCATCAAGAAATCCGAAGACAAAATAAGGAATTCTATCGCAGAATTCACAGCTGAATATCAATGTGAATTGAAAGAATTTTAATTGCGGCAAAACAGGCAAAAAAAAAATTACTAAGTTCTTTAAGCCCTTACCTAAGTCTGACAATAATAATTAATAGAAATAGTTCAAAATCCCTCATGAATTGATTTTATTTGGATACTTTTTATTTTATTTTGGAACCTTGGAACGTATCCCCTATACACCCATACAAATTACCATCCCAGTTTCACGGTTTCTGTATTCGCGGTATACTTACGGAACATATCCCCCGCGAATAAGAAGTTTTTACTGTATTTATTGACTTGAAACAGGTCTACAAACATCAGATTTATAGCGTAATATTTTAGAAAATAAATGAGCATATAATGACATTGTGCATAAACTATATGTAGACTTCAAAAAAGACGTACGATTCAATTAAGAGGGAAAGTATATATAGTGTTCTGCTGGAATTCGGAAATCCTATTAAGTTAGTTAGACTTACACGAATGTGTCTTAATGGCACAAAGAGCAGGGTGCGTGTAGGCAAACAGTTTTTGGATACTTTTGAAATTCACAATGGGCTAAAGCAAGGGGATACACTATCTCCTCTACTATTCAATTTTGTACTATAGCATGCCAACAATTTTTAGAGGATAAAGAGGCCCTACAATCCAATAGGACTAATACGATGTTAGTTTATGCTGATGATGTAGTATTATTGGGAGATAGCGAAGATATACTAAGGGCCAACACGCACACACTATTCAGTGAACTAACAAATTGGGGCTGGAAATAAACATCAATAAAAATAAATTAAATATATGTTCACACTTAGAATTACATTACATAATGGAAATGGACAACTAATGACAAATGAAAGAAATTTTGAAGAAGTGGCAGATTTCAAAGTATCTAGGAACAATAATTACAAATAGGAAGGAGATGCACAAAGGAATTAAACATAGGACCAGTTCTGGAAATGCATGCTATTATGCATTACAGGAACTCTTGTCGTCCTAACTCTTTTTAAAAAATGTTAAACTGAAAATATATAAAACTGTTATTCTCCCAGATGTATTATATGGATGCTAAACATACGAGTATTTGAGAATAGAGTTCTTAGGAAACTTTTTGGACCAAAGGGAGATGAACAGACAAGTGAATGGAGAAGACTGCATAACAGTGAGCTACATGACATTTATAGGAAGCCAGATATGATAAGAACAAAGTCTCGTATGTGAAACGAATGGGGAATGTAAGAAGAGCATGGGAGCTTCTTGTAGGAAACCCAGAAGGAAAACATCCAGTTGAGTGACCAAGCATGAGGTGGGAGAATAACATTAACCACGATTTTAGGAAATTAGATTATACAGGGGATGATAGGAAAACATTAGCTCAGGATAGGGATGTATGGAGAGCTTATATCCGCGTGGCCATGAACCTACAAGTTCGATAGTGCCAGTGAGTTAGTGTATATGAATGGTTTCGTCTTTATCTTGTGTCGTCTCGGAGGAGGCCTTGATATTGAGCTGATCACTCATTCTAGGAGGTCCTTCATTTCTGTAGTCAAAAAAGTGTATGTGTGATCAGCATTTAAAAATAAAA
This sequence comes from Diploptera punctata, assembly GCA_030220185.1. Taxonomy (NCBI): domain Eukaryota; kingdom Metazoa; phylum Arthropoda; class Insecta; order Blattodea; family Blaberidae; genus Diploptera; species Diploptera punctata. Next base: position 28,362 of record JASPKZ010007738.1, read on the forward strand.
TCTCTCTCCCGACAAATAGTACCACTCTAAGGCCGGTATTCAAGAACCAAGCTCTCTAGATCATGCCATCTCCTTCTTTCGTAAGCTGAGGCTCTCATCTTTCAATTGTTCCCAGATTCCTTCTTCTTCTTCGGGTTTCCCCCACTTATAGGTTTGCCGTCTTCAGTTTCCATTTATCTCTATCATTCCAATCTCCCTCTTCCAAATTCCTATCATCCATTATAGTTCTGACGTAGGTTTTCCATTTCCATCTTGGTCTGCCACGTTTATTTCTTCCAGGGGGTGACCACTGGTATATATTTTTTGGCCATCTTTCATTTTCCATTCTTTGTACATGGCCATACCATTTAAGTGTTTGATTTTCAATCCTCTTAACAACCGATGTGGTGACATTCATTTCTCTCCAAAGGAATTCATTTCTTATTTTATCCTGTCTTGTTTTTTTTGGAGGCTTCTTCTAAAATAATCAAATTCAACTGTCCCAGATTTCTTAAAAAGTAAGTATCTTGTTAGCACATGATGTTGAATAGAGTGAGCCAGTTAGAGTAGCTTCTGCATGACTTACATAATTAAACACAGAGAGTTACTCTTCGGGAACAGTTTGGTTCTTGAAAACCGGCCTTAGGCTACCGTTTATTATACAGCGTGTCGCGCGCGCCCGACGTGACGCGAATTCGCGTTTCGTTCGGCGTGATGCTGGTTTCTCATTGAGCGCATACGCTACAGCGCATATGTTTATTGAATTGTCGCCAGATGGCACCACATATATGGAAAATCAAAATGACCAACGTTCATAATAAATTTCCAAATGTGTTTACAAAAACTAATGTATACAAACCTGTCCCTGCATAACCTAATAAAATAAATTACATACATACTATTTAGTAAACTATAAACTAATCTGATGTACACTAAACTAACCCATCGGAATCTAACAAAATGAAGTGATTGAACATTTATTTCTTAAAATATGGTTTGGAATTAAATGCAAATGTTGGTCATTCACACATATGTCCTGCCATCTGGTGGATTTAATTTTATGAGCGTTCACGTATGCCTACTTCAATTCTAATAAAGAACTTTGAAAATAAATTGAGAGGAAAAGTCATAATTTGTCTACATAGATACACATATTAAAATTCTTCATAAAAAAGTTTCAAGTGTCGTTGCAAAACGATTAAAATAGTTCGAAATATTAGTAAAGTCAGAAAAAAGTAACTTAGGGCAACAGCATCATATGAATGTTGTATGGAAAATTATAGAATAAATTATTCTTTAGTTCTTAAATAAACATATGTTTGATGAAAATACCAAATTTTAGAATAGCAGTTTTATCAGGTTTTGAATTTAATAGAAGACGAAATTTATGTACATCCATAATATCCCCAAGATACAATAGAATATTTACAGCTTTTATTTATCTCTTGACTAAGTTCAAGCCACAGTAACTTTTTTCTGTACATCTCTGTACTCGTATTGTATAAAACATGTATAGAACTCGATGATTTGCAACAAAACTATCTAACTTTCATCGTTAAAATTGGAAAGTTATAAAACAAGTACTGTATTTCCGACATTTTGTTATAAAATCTTAGTTTGATTTTAGCAATTACACCAATGAGTACGGGTAATATCTTCTATATTCTTTGTTTGCGCTGGCAAATTGCGTCCTGGATTCAAGAGATTCCAAAACACGACGCGACATGTCAGCGCAAATTTTTTTGCGCCAGCAATTTGCGTTGTAGATAAACCACATCCATTTAAAAACATGGGGAGCAATTTTTGCGCTGGCGCGTTGCGTCGTAGATAAACCACAGCATTAGGCCCGGGTATCGTGTGGCATGTAAAAATATTTTTGCGCGATAGTGCGTTTTCTTGTACTTATCGGCAATGGCGACCATTATTGAAAGTTAAACTCCCTACATTTTCGGTGTTGCCAACCTAAATCACTATACTGTAATATTACATTTACACTCACGTGCGGGAAATAAAACCGCTGCCCTCTATGTATACTATGTACAATATACATACAGAAACTATCCAAAATATAGTGTGAATATACATTACACGAAACAAATGACTGCATTTTAAATTAACTGAACTTTATTTGAATCAATATAAAACAATAAATAAGTACTTGCGCCATGTTATCAATAATCGTTCTCAAGGCCTCCTGTTGTTTCAACTAATAAACATTATAATATTATAATGATATTCTGAAATGAAAAATTAATGTCTGAACCAGGAATCGAAGCGTGGACCTCTAGGTCCCCAGACTAGTGTGCAGCCCACTACACGTGTAGTCTGGAGAACTAGAGGTCCACGGTTCGATTCCTTGTTCAGACATTAGGTGTAGTAGGCTGCACACTAGTCTGGAGAACTAGAGGTCCACGGTTCGATTCCTGGTTCAGACAATTTTTATTTTCAAAATATCATTATAATATTATAATATGATCCATTATTTGAACTGTGTTAAAATAACAGTATTGGAAAATGTAAAATAATAAACACTGCCTACACTGTTAAGTTAGTCAATTGTTTGTAATGAACGCAAATATTTCCAAACATTTTCCCTCGATTCTGTAAAAACCACTTCCCAACCTCGCATCGTAATATACTAATAAGGTGAGAGGTTAAACTGCCATAAAGAACAATAAGAACAAATATGAAGCGAAGAAGAGATGTGAGAAACTTCTTGTATTTGATAATGAAGACAGACGCCACGTCAAATTACACATCAAGGGCTGTGAACAGGAATCAATAAGATATATGTGAAGGAAAACCTGTAGCACATCCTCGTTAACGCACACTTCAATTTTTCATTGCTCTTTTTCTATATATAATTTTTTTCTTTTACGAAACAGGAGAAGGACTTCGAACTTGAACTTCGTCTCCCCATACACCTTAGATCTCGCAACATTTTTTTATCATCATGATCTTCATCATCAAATATTGAAGCTAATTTAGTTATGGTTATTTATGTCTGCGATCGATATGTGATCGGAATATTAAATTAAATTAAATATATTTATTTAGCCTGGTGGAGTTAAGGGCATGTGACTTTCTCTTCCACTTATCACGACAAACATGTTACATATAAATACAAAAAATTACAATAATAGTCATACTAAACAATTAATTATCTGTCAAATTTAATGATAATGAAAATATTGTCTAATAATACAATAAAATTAAATACAATTACAATTAAACTAATGATAGAATGTACCCGGTATACAGAAAGGAATAACAGCTCAAATCTACTATACATAAAAAGAAAAAAATACAAAGAAAGTAGTAAACTATAATGGATTAATCTATCGCTTATTATACAAGGCATTAGGTAGATATATTAACAAATCTTAAAACTATTTTTACTAAATAATGAAAAAACAAATTTTTAAATTTTAAAAAGTAATATTAGTGAGTTGTTTCTGTTAATAATTTTATTATTTTCAATTTGTTTCTGAAAGATGGTATCGCCTCAGTGAGATACCAAGTGGACAACTAAGATATTATTTGGATGGTTGACGGTCCGTAAATATCGCATAGAGCCTCTTTATTCAGGCTTGCGGTTCTTTTTCGAGTCAGAAAATCTTCAGACTCGGGACGCATGGCTTAAAGTCCCTCCTGGAGGACTTGCCACTGTTCCCCTTGTATAATATCAAATGGGACAGCAACAAATTTTGCAATTTATTGATTTTTTAAAATTTTATGTATCCCTGAATATAGTGAATACATTTATAAACGTATTAATATCAAAATTTAATTTTTATCATTTATCCGTTCATAGTTATGACGATCTAAAGTTACACTGAGCAACTTTTTTCGTCTCAGAAAGAAAAATAAGTGATTCTGATAGTATTTGTTCTCCTGAATTCAAATATGATATCGGGTTTTCTCCATCACGCAAGGTTTCCGAGAGACAGGAATTTACATTTTCAAACACTTTAATATTTTCTACATTCGTAACTACATAATATTCGAACATTCGGACTCACCTAGAAAGTAAGAAATGACAATTTTCTGCTATATTTCGTCTGTGGAGCATCCCACTTGATGGTCCAATAATAATCGGCCAGCATATTAGGATTCCATTTGCCTTGATATCTCTTTTCCATAGCTGAAATATCCTGAAATCTCCTGGTTTTATTTTACAATGGACAAATGGACGAAAAAACGTTTATTATAAAATCATTATTTAAATCCATTATTTCAAATTGAAATAAAAAAACTGTGGGTGATGCAGAAATTCCGAATACATATGTCTCACAGAATCTTATTTTCAATGGAGAGGTATATTCTACGAACAAATAGATGGCGTGGCCATGGGAAGTCCATTAAGTCCCGTAATAGCAAATTTATACATGGAAAAATTTGAAAAACAGGCTTTGGAGAATGCTACCTTAAGACCCACAGTTTGGCTAAGGTATGTGGATGACACCTTCGTCATTTGGGAGCACGGTGAGGAGGAACTAGATAACTTCAAGAAACACATAAATGGGATTTGTCCCAGCATCCAATTCACCCTGGAAAAGGAACAAAACAACAGTCTACCGTTTTTGGATGTTTTGGTAATCCGAAACCAAGACATGACACTTGGACACAAGGTTTACAGGAAAAATACTCACACAGACAGATACCTACACAAACAGTCTAACCACCATCCGAGACAAAAACGCGGGATAATAAAAACCCTGGTTGAACGAGCCAAAAGGATTTCGGAACCACAGTATCTGCAAGAAGAAATCAATCATCTCCATGCAGCTTTTCTTACCAATGGATACAGCAAAACAGATTTTCGTCGAGCCATAAATCCGAAGAAATATAGGCCCGAAAACGAAAACAAGGAAGAGAAATGGTAAGGTTTACCTACCTTATATCAAAACAACAACAGAGAAAATTGGACGAATATTAAATAAATACAACATAGCAACAACCTACAAACCAACACACAAAATCAGCAATATACTGCGCCCAGCCAAAGACACTAGAGATCCTTTAAGTCATGCCGGTATATATCGTATCCCGTGCAGTTGTGGAGAGGTGTACATCGGTACAACAAAAAGAATGATCAACACAAGATTACAAGAACACATGAGACACTGCAGATTAAAACAAAATGAAAAATCGGCCTTAGCGGAACACTTGATGAACAACCAACAACATATTATAAGATTCGAAGATACTCAGGTATTATCACAAACATCACATTACTACACCAGACTATACAGAGAAGCCATTGAAATATATAAACATAAGAATTCCTTCAACAAAAAAGAAGAAACCATGAAGATAAACAAAATTTGGATCCCAGCACTGCATAACACAACAACGAAGCCTATGACTTCTGCAAACTGCACGACAGCGCATAACTCGGTCCGCGCAGAAAACCCCCCCTCCACCCGGGGTTTACCTATAAACAGAGAGACTGTTTCCAACCACAGAGTACCAGAGAAGAAAGTGGACGAGTTGCGCGTACGTGCCACAGGCGGCGCTAGTGTAATACAACTAACGACACCTAAATTTTTTCGGTTCTTTTTTTGGTACTAATATGAAATTCAGCACCGCCTGGTGGTAAAATTATGAATTATAATTATATAACGCCATCTGGTGAATAATTATGGAATTTAACTTTTATAGGAATAAATAACGTATTAATTAATCTTAAATTGTGGAATTATGTATACCCAGTCTCTCAGACCTACAGATTTTCTTTAATTTTAACAGAAAGGAAGAATGGAAATAAATAAAACATGTTAATTTATTTTCGTTTATTAAAATTTTAAAACGTGCATTATGAGCTCTTTTAATAAATATGTACAATTGACCTACCCCCTTATTCTCACATACATATTTAATACAATATTTATTAAATAACCTTAGCCATGTCGTACATCTGTCCATTATAAAGTCACATTTTTAAAATGTTTATTAGAAATGGCTGTACACTAACATCACTCTTCCTAACCTAACAAATCTTAGAATTTTATCACTTCTAGTAGGTTTATCTTTGAAAATAGATTCACATTAAAATGTAAACAAGCTTGAATTTACTTACAAATTAGAGTAAAATAAAATCTAAGTAATGATTTTAACTTTCGATAATTTACAGTACCGTCTACATAGAACGAAAGGATAGCAGTTAAAAATTTAAATTTACAAAATGGCTAACTTCCCATAATCCCGAGTGAACACCGTTAAACACGCCGTGAACCATAGAGAAACTCTGTGGCCGTGAACGACGCCGTGTGCCTTGCATTTGTTTTATTTAGTTACATATTCTGTTACTATGAAACAGCGCTACCATTGTAGTTTGCTCATTGTAGTTCATCGTAAACGACCGAAATTTTTTAGATGTCACTGTACTCAGTTTCCCCTCTATTCGAAGTTTCTCTATGGTTTCCAACGACCAGCCAGTCTGCAGCCGACTGTTGAGGAGTTCACAGAGAGCACGCAGTATCTCCTGATGATGTCTACCGCAGCAGTAGACGAAACGTCGAGTATGAAGACAACCAGACCACGGCCTATAAGCCCGGAAGACGAACCAAATATGGATCAATATGTAATATTGTTTGAAAACACGATAAAAAACTGCATTAAGTACACCTATTGGTACTCATGAGACAAAAAATCATGTTGACCAGTGTAATTAGAAAAGTTCTATTGCTGTGCTTAAATGAACAAATTATTGTTTTTCCGCTACTTTATATATATATATATATATATATATATATATATATATATATATATAAACACACAAAGCAAAAATAACTAAATATGTAACGAAAACTTTCATAAAAAGTACCCATCTGTTGTTACATGATCTCAGTGGAACAGTACTGCTAATTTATAAGAGTGGCGATATTTTAATTCTTACGCAGTAGATACTTTAATGATTAGAAGCCCTACTGGCTTTATAAAGTAATGTTAAATTCCCAATAAATGTCTTCTTAACTAAGAAGCCGCCATTTGCAAAGATAGAAGCAATGGTTTCAAAAGCATTTGGCGATAGGGAATTACAACATATATAAGAGAAAAAATTGCGTCTAGATCGTAACTCGCCTCGGTAGCTCAGTTGGTAGAGCACTTGCCCCGGAAAGCCAAGGGTCCCGGGTTTGAGTCCCGGTCTAGGCGAAAATTTTTCTCTTCAAATTCAAATTTAAGATACTTTAATGTTAAAACGTTTATGGAATTTAATTGCTCAAGCTAGAAGTAAGGAGCTCTGTTACTCGAGTCTACTGTGGATTATTAAACAAACTATTTATTTTGTTACAAACTTCTTCATTACAAGTCAAATGCAATATTAATAAAAACGCTTACATTTTCAAATGAAGAAACTGCTGTTTTAAATAATCAATTGAGTTGGTGTTTACTTCATGAAAATCCATATTTATTAATTAAATAAAAATAAAACGTAGTTTTATTTGATTTTCATATTTATTATACAATTCAGTGACAGCTGTTTCGGTACACTGTACCTTCTTCAGACATGTTAACAAATTATATGTTATATAAATAATTTAACATGTCTGAAGAAGGTACAGTGTACCGAAACAGCTGTCACTGAATTGTATAATAAATATGACTATTTAACTCATGCCCCAAATGGGAGTCAATGACCAATCACGTTTCAATGATTTCTGTTTTACAACCAATCAGAGTCGTGTTTCACCAAATATTTATCAGTGTTATAATTACCATATTAAAGAAAGCTCCTCCTTACAATATTGCGTTCCTTTGGCAATAAATAGCACGATCTGGTTGTAGTGATAAACAAAAGAAGCAGTAGAAGCGTACCTATCGTTTCTCATTTGTTTTCAAACATCGCGGTTTACATTAAATATATAAATATTTTAAAATAACTATAGTTAAATAATGAATTGTGAGTAAACAGCTTAATTTTATTCGTTAAATAGTCCTAACAAATGCCACTCTTGATTTCCAAATTCTCTAGATAAATTGGAAATCACTTGTGGCATTACTTATGAAAATCAAATAAAACTACGTTTTATTTTTATTTAATTAATAAACTGCTGTTTGTTTTATTTTGTTAATAATTAACAATATTTTAATTTTAAATGAGCTTTTAATTCAGTATACTTTATTGTACCCTGCAAACTATGACGAAATAATCTTCTTCGGCTTTTCCCATTTATAGGTTTGCCGTCTTCAGTTTCCATTTATCTCTATCATTCCAATCTCCCTCTTCCTAATTCCTATCATCCATTATTGTTCTGACGTAGGTTTTCCATTTCCATCTTGGTCTGCCACGTTTATTTCTTCCAGGGGGTGACCACTGGTATATATTTTTTGGCCATCTTTCATTTTCCATTCTTTGTACATGGCCATACCATTTAAGCGTTTGATTTTCAATCCTCTTAACAACAGATGTGGTGACCTTCATTTCTCTCCAAAGGAATTCATTTCTTATTTTATCCTGTCTTGTTTTTTGGAGGCTTCTTCTAAAACAATCAAATTCAACTGTTCTAATTTTATTCTTTTGTAATTCTGTCAAAGACCAAGTTTCACTTCCATATGACAAAATATTCTGTATTATGCTCTTATAAATTTTCATTTTAGTTTTTTTTGTAATATTTTTGTTCCAGATTACTCCATGTAATAGTCTTAGTTGCAATTTTTGCCATTGCAATTTTAGTCTATACATCTCTCTCACAGGTACCTAAACTTGTAATTATTGACCCAAGATATTTAAAAAATTCACATTTTTTTATTTTCCCTGTCTCGAGTACGAGGTCATCCACATCCTTTCCCAAACAAATATATTCCGTTTTTCTGTAATTTTATATTCAGTCCCCATTTTTTATATTCTTCCATTAATGTATTTATCATATATTTCATATCATCTTCATCCCCTGCAAAAATTATTTGATCATCTGCAAACAACAATGAATGCAGTACTTTTCCTCCTATAGGAATACCCATTTCAGAACATTTTTTATACCACAAGTTAAGAGCGTGGTCTAAATAAATGTTAAAAAGAATTGGTGACAAACTGCATCCCTGCTTAAGGCCTTTATTCACTGTGAATTCCTCTGTTAAATTATAATATTTGTAAAATACATCACTTTCAAATAATGTTTTAATAAACGATAATATACAGTCAGCTTGCCATCTGTTCTTCCGTTAACAATTTTCGAGTTCAGATTACTTGTCACCAGACAGTTTTCTATAAACAGTGCGTGTGTAAAAAAAAAAAAAAGAAGGTAAAGGTATCCCACTACAGACCTCAGGAGGCCCTTGGCGTAGTAGGAGGTTAGGGCTCCCACTTTTCTGGACAATCTGCACTTAATGTCAGCCGGGTTGTCAGCCCTGCGTGCCGGCCGTCTTTACCCCCAGAACAAGCGTCTGATACTCATTTCCATTAGAGGCTGAGTCGACACGAGGACCATAGTGTCACCAGAAAGTTTGGTCAGTTTAAAAATCCTGACCCCGGAAAAGTTTTTGCGAACCACTTGAAATATTTGGTGAACCCCCTGGGGGTTTCGAACCACAGTTTGGGAAACGATGAACTAAGGAAAAGAACAAATGTATTGACTAATCTGGTAAGTGATGGAATTGATTTAATAAAGAGAGCGAGAAGAGATGCGAGTGTACACTACGCAATGTGGTGCAGTTGATAGGCAGAGTACACAATGTGTAACATGTTGTCGTACTGTCATCAAAAAACACGTAATTAGAGCTATCTGTTCTCCTGCACACTGCAGAATGCGCCTTGCCGTGTCATAAATGTAAAAAAAAGTATTATTCGTGCAAGTTTCTTTATCATAAGTAATGTCACGAGTGATTTCCAAATTATCGATAAATTCACGATGTCACGAAGTTACGAGCGGATTTATCTAGAGAATTTGGAAATCAAGAGTGGCATTTGTTAGGACTATTTAACGAATAAAATTAAGCTGTTTACTCACAAATCATTATTTAACTATAGTTATTTTAAAATATTTATATATTTATTGTAAACGGCGATGTTTGAAAACAAATGAGAAACGATAGGTACGCTTCTACTGTTTCTTTTGTTTATCACTGCAACCAGATCATACTATTTATTGCCAAAGGAACGCAATATTGTAAGGAGGAGCTTTCTTTAATATGGTAATTATAACACTGATAAATATTTGGTGAAACACGACTCTGATTAGTTGTAAAATAGAAATCATTGAAATGTGATTGGTCATTGACTCCCATTTGGGGCATGAGTTAAATAGTCATAAGTAATGTCACGAGTGATTTCCAAATTATCGATAAATTCACGATGTCACGAAGTTACGAGCGGATTTATCTAGAGAATTTGGAAATCAAGAGTGGGATTTGTTAGGACTATTTAACGAATAAAATTAAGCTGTTTACTCAAAAATAATTATTTAAATATATTTATTTAAAATATTTATATATTTAATGTAAACGGCGATGTTTGAAAACAAATAAGAAACGTTTATTAGGCCTATGTTTCATTTGTTCATCACTGCAATCAGATCATATTATTTATTGCCAAAGGATCGCAATATTGTAAGAATTCACCCAAGTGGAGAAAAAATGAAACACATAAAACTGTTTATAACCAACATTATAGGTTATTAATTAATTTTTGATGTCCTATGATGTAAATATGTCAATTGTATTTATCTGGAACGTTATTACCTGGGAAATAATACATTTACGAAAGTGCAAACAGTGGTTTCTTTTTTTAATGGAATAATCAATTGCTACAAATGTTTTTCTATTACATCTCGCAAGCAGCATCTGGTTACATTCATGCACTATATATACAATCTGGGAGCCACTTTCATTCTAGGATTGTTACACATTAATATAATATAAATTGTTATATTCAATGTATTTCTTAGAGAGTTAGTCACTGCAAAATGATGCTCTGACCTATTCAGAATGTTAAAAAGGAGGAGCTTGATTTTAGTATAATAAAATTAAATTGATAAAATCGAGGTGAAAATGACTGTCATTGGCTGTAAATTAAAATGCATTGAAATGTGATTTGCCATTGACTCTCATTTGGGGCATGAGTTAAATTGACATAGTAAGAGCCGTTTTACTACCCCCAGTGAAATATGAAAAATCACTTGTAAGTCACTTTACTAACTAACTCATTGGCACTATGGAACTCGCAGGTTCATGGCCGTGCGGACATAAGCTCTCCATATATCTCTATCCCGAGCTAATGTTTTTCACTCGTAGGTTCATGGCCGCGCGGACAAAAGCTCTCCATATATCTCTATCCCGAGCTAATGTTTTTCAAACGTCCCCTGTTTAATCTACTTCCTTCAAATCACGGTTAGTGTTATTCATGGTTTACCAACTGGGGGTCTTCCCTCTGGCTTTCCTAAAAGAAGCTTCCATGCCCCTATTTTATTCCACATTTGTGCCGCCTATCCTATCCATCGCAGTATAAGAGACTGTTCTTATCATTTCTGATTTCTTATACACAGCACGTAGTTCATTATTGTCTCCATTCGCCTGTCTTTTAATCTGTCTTCGTTCCAAAAGAATTCGTAAGGACTTTATTTTCAAATACTCGTAGGCCTAATATCCTTTTCTCCATTAAAATAAGAGTCCATGTTTCACTTCCATGTAATATAACAGTTTTATATATTTTCAGTTTAACGCTTTTTGAGAGGTGTTGGGGCGACAAGAGTCCCTGTAATATATAATAGCAGGAATTTTTAGAATTGAGCCTATGTTTAATTTCTCTGTGCATCTCATTCCTATTTGTGATTAGGCCTATTGTTCCTACGTATTTGAATTCATTGACTTATTCGAATTTTCTTTCATTTGTCATTAACTGTCCATTTCCATTACATAATATACTAGCTAATACCCGGTGTGCGCTGCTACTCCTAAATAAATGTTAATGTGTTTTTACCACCAGCCGTGCGCCGTTATACTTGCCCGGGAATCTGCTTATCCCGATCTTTTTGTCATCATTGTGAGTTATCCGTAGAAGATAAAATATACTGTCACAAACTTTTTTGTAGAGTTTTTTGAGATGTTCAATTCTGTGTACATTAATTTGGTGTATTTGTTATGGTTTAGGAAGCGTAAGCCATTTAATCGTCAAAATAAGGACTTTATTTTACGTTTTTCACTATAAAGGGTGATTTTTAGGGGTGAAGAGGTTGAATATCACAACTCTCTTATAGCCTATGTTCATCCCCGGAATCTCCTGAACATTTTTTCAAAAAGCTCCATCTCAATCGGATGAACGGTATGGCAGAGCACGCTTGCCCGGGAATCTACTTATCCCGATCTTCTTTGTATCAATGAAAGACAAAAATGGTTATTGTGAGTTATCCGTAAAAGATAAACATATGCTGTCGAGGAATTTTTTGTAGAGTTTTTTGAGATGTTCAATTCTGTGTACATTAATTTGGTGTATTTGTCATGGTGTAAGCAGCGTAAGCCATTTAATCGTCAAAATAAGGACTTTATTTTACGTTTTTCACTATAAAAGGTGATTTTTAGAGGTGAAGGGGTTGAATATCACAATTCTCTTATAGCCTATGTTCATCCCGGGAATCTCCTGAACATTTGCAAAAAAAACTCATCAAATCGGATCAACGGCATGGCCGTGTATAGAATACGAACAAACAAACAGACATTGATTTTTATATATTAGATTGCTATGTGTATACTAGGTCACTTTACTGTAAGTTTTAATTTTAAATACGGCGTTCGTTTAAGACATCTGACAGTAAAGTGTGGCTTAGCTGGAAGTTAACTTCCAGCAAATGCATAGCCAGTTGATACTTTGAGGTATGTACGAGTGAATATAATGACAAATAACCTGTGAAAGGCTTGTTTGAAAGGGAAGTCATGGGTCCCGTGTTCGTAAATTTACAAAACGTATGGTAATCTCAAGCCTGAAATAAGAGGGAAAGGTAAAGTGATCCCACTACAGGCCATACAGGGATAGTAGAAAGTTAAGGCTCTCACTTTTTATAGACAATTGGCACTTGATGTCAGCCGGGTTGTCAGCCATGCGTAACTCCCAGAACAAGCGTCTGGTACTCATTTTCGTTAGAGGATGAGTCGATCCCATGGCCGTGGTGCCACTTGAAAGTTTGAGAACGCTAAAACATTCCTATAGAGTAGATGATAAAGTTATAAAATTTATTGTGGTTCCAGATATTTTCATTATTCTTGTAAAATTTTATTTTTAAGGGGGGTAGAATTTAAGTTGGAATATATCTAGTTTAAAAATCCTGATCCCACCGGAAGTCGAACCCTCGAACTTCCGGTTTGTAGTATATTGCCGAATCAAGTTAAGGCGTGCTCCTGAAATTTTGGTCATGGCCATTCTCGGTGTACTAGATAGGATCGCTGAAGATCTGTAAATATTTTTACCTTAGTTCATATTTCAATGTTAGGAACTCCAACATAAACCTGGTTCGGGTATTCATGGGGAAAGACATTTTCTCATGGGATTTTGGCCAGTACGTGACATGTGCCCACCCAGTATCGTGAGAAATTTGGGTAGCTGCAAAAAGTAGCGGCTCCAGGATGAGAAAACCAGCTATAACGGCTGGGGGACCCGACGTGCTGACCAAATGTCACCCCAATACTGGCAGGATGATCGTCTACCTATGTGATTAACACATGTAGATGTGAGGCCAGCACCGGCAGGTAGACCAAGGGTCTTCTAGGCCTGTCGCGTCATGGAGTAGTTCTGAAAAAGAAAATGCTAAATATATTGATCCTAAAGTCTGTGTGATAGTCTGTGAAATACGTGTATGGAATAAATTGCTGTTGCAGGACATACGCGCAAGATTAGCATTCCGGATTGCGTGGAATTCCACATTACAACGAACGCTTGTCGAGGTTTCTGCGAATCTTGGGCTGTTCCTTCAGCACTGGACACACTCCGCGTCAACCCACATCAGGCCATCACTTCTGTCGGACAATGTTGCAACATCATGGACACGGAGGACGTAAGTATTATACTGAAAGACAAAATATTTTCTTCCAAGCTCTCCCTTTCCACTAAATCCGAGCTAAGATCTAGTTGTACTGTTGACAAACAAGAACATCTGGTAGAGTTCGCTCACAATTTTTTATGCCTAGTCCTTTAAATAAAAACTTAAATTATATTATTGAATAATTAGTTAATATATATATATATTCACTTATTTATGTGATTATAGTAAATATATTCATTATTAGTACGTATTTAATTGTATGACTTCATATATATTTTAAACATTTTAAACAAACTATATTTTCTATGAAACTACACTACCTAGGACAATAAAAATTTTACAGCCAATTAAGGCAGGTATTCTGATGGTACTACTGTCATTGACTTTTATCTAGCACTAGCTAATACTCGGCGTGCGCTGCTACGCCTAAATAAATGAAAATTAATATGCTTTTATGTTTAGCTGAATAAGTACAAGGGAAAATAAATATAAATTTATATTTAGAATGCTTATCCCGATCTTATTGACATAAATGAGCTGAAATACGAAAATTAATGTGTTTCTATGTTTACTTCAATAAGTAAAATGAAAAATTGATATCATAATTATTTTTAGATACCACGTACTGTTTACTCGTCGTTGTCCGGGAATATACTCATCCCGATCTTCTTGGCATAAATGAGCCGAAAGACAAAAATTAGTGACTTCTTATGATTAGTTAAATAAGTAAAATGAAAAATAATGATAAATGTATATCGTTATTTTAAAATTCCCTGTGTTGATTACCCGGTGGTGCCCGAGAATCTACTTATCTCCTTCTTCTTGGCATAAATGAGCTAAAAGAAAAAAATCGTTATTATGAGTTATACGTAAAAGAATGCCCGCGATATGCTACTACATTTGCACAGGAATCTACGTACTTGTCTCGATCTTCTTGGCATCAATGAAAGACAAAACTGGTTATTGTTGAGTTATCTGTAAGAGATAAACATATGCTGTCGCGGACTCTTTTGTAGAGCTTCTTGAGATATTCCATTCTGTGTACATTAATTTTGTGTATTTGTTATGGTTTAGACAGCGTAAGCCATTTAGGCATCCAAAGAACTACATTTTACACGTTTTCCACTACAAAAGGCGATTTTTAAGGGTGTAGGATTTGAGTATCACAACTCTCTTATATCCTATGTTCATCCCGGGAATCTCCTGAACATTTTGCAAAAAGCCCCACATCAGAATCGGATCAACGGTATGTCCGCGCATAAAGTACAAACAAACAAACATTCATTTTTATATATTAGATTAAGTGCTTTCATTTTACCAAATCATACAATTTACAAAAAAAAAATATTTTTAAAGTTTAAGGTGCAGATTTCTCAGAAACTACGTAACATGTAAGCTTGAATCTTTTTGTAGATGTTTAGTGTGTCTAGCTGTATCCAGTCGGTCAAATATTGTGTTGTTAAAATATACTATTCTCAAGAAAAAAAAAATTAATGCAAACAAATAATAAAAAGAAATACCTTAATATAAATAATTTTTATAAAATTTGTTTCAAGTGAGTAAATTGCTCACTGGTTATCTCAAGCCACTCACAAACAATGCCAGTAAAAAGAATAGTGAAGTTCTGATGATTAGTTTCAGCTATTGTGTTATTACTTAATTGTAATATTATTGTGTTTTCTTTATGTAATTGTAATGTTAATGTTTTTAGTGTATAATGCTATTGTGTTATTATTTAATTGTAATATTTTTATTGTGTTTTCTTTATGTAATTGTAATGTTATTGCTGTTTTTGTTTATTTTTCTTTACACTAGTACCAATTATTACTTTATTGTAACGGACTGTCAACAGCACGTACGGCTTACTGCCCGTGCGACCCATATTTGTAAATAATATTGTAAATATCTTACTTTTTTGTCTAATAAAGTCCTACTACTACTAGTTTCAGAGAAAAGTGTACCCATGTGGGGAAGTATATATATTTTTTGTAAATTATAATATTATTTGAAAACCCTGGTAAAATGAAAGCAATTAATGCTAGATACATATCAATACCATCAGTAGTACCACCAGAAAACCTGCCTTAATTGGATGTAACATTTTTATTGTCCTAGGTAGTGTAGTTCCATTACTTAGGGAAATTTTTGGACCAAAGAGAGATGAACAAACAGGTCAATGCAGAAGACTATATAACAATGAACAACATGGTTTTTATAGGAAGCCAGATATAATAAGAACAGTTAAGTCTCGTAGACTGCGATGGGCAGGACATGTTGCATGTATGGGGAATGAAAGACTTGCATGGAAGCTTCTTGTAGGAAAGCCAGAGGGAAAACGCCCAGTTGGTAGACCAAGAATGAGGCGGGAGAATAACATTAACTATGATTTGAGGGAAGTAGATTATACAGGGAATGATTGGAAAGCATTAGCTCAGGATAGGGATGTATGGAGAGCTTATGTCCGCGCGGTCATGAACCTACGGGTTCGATAGTCCAGTGAGTGAGTAAGTAAGTAAGTGTAGTTCCATAGAAAATACAGTTTGATTAAAATGTTGACTAGGCATAACAATTTGCAAGTGAATTCTACCAGGTGTCCTCAATATTACTGTACCGGATTCGTCTATTGGGGAAACCGTGGTACTACTTTTACCCGCCATATGACTGAATTGTTTACGATAGAAACATTGTTCTATAGGTAACATCGTATTTTACGGAAAATAAGACTGAATACAATATAGGATAGTCTTCTTCTTCTTCTTATTATTATTCATAATTTGTAGGATTTTCATCCTGTTTATTTCAAAAATCACTCCTCGGAGGAAGACGTATTGGATGTGCATCCACTGTCCATCCATCTCTTGGCTGATATTCGTCTTGTTCCTTTTCCTAGCGTTTGTCGTATTTTGTTTCCGTCTTTGATCCGAGGCTTGATCCTTGGGACTGCGAGCAATGTATAAGATACACCTTGAAGTGGGTTGCTAGCCCGTTTTCATGGCGGGTTTATTATTCGGGGTTTCCTCTCTAGGCTGATTGCCTTCACCCAGCTCCAGAGCTCAGCCTGCCCCATTTTATTTCGGAGTTGTCTCTAGTAGATGGGTTGTCTTGCAGAACTAACGAACCCAATCTGCCCGTTGTGGATTATTCTTCTCTTCTCCTCTCCTCTTATAGACAGTAGCTTAGGCTTCCTGGCTTTATCGTCTGGATCATTGGGTACTGGGCCCCTCCGCCACAACAAAACGATAATCCATGGGGGACATAAAATGGTACTCATAATAATTGGGAACTTATCCATTTATTTATTTATGACCAAAATTATATATAGACATACCTTATTAGATGTTTATGCTTTTTCCGTGATTTCAATAGATAAATAAAGGCTATCATAAATTTTATTATGAGTAGAATTTATGTTCCTTATTGATGAGTAGTCCACTGCTGTGGTCTCGAGGTAGCGTGCTGCCTTGTCACGTAGCGGGCCCGGGTTCGATCCCCGGTCGGGGCAGTTCTTCTGGGTGAGGTTTTTATCGGGGTTTTTGCTCACCTGTAAGACAAATGTCAGGAAAACTTTAAGGCCCAAACGGTCCCCGAAATCATATGGCCATCATCCTTATCATTATCATCCTTACCATTACCATTACCATCATCAACCTTCACCAGTGTGGAAAGCAACGGGAAGCTACCACACCTACACAATTCCCTAGTAAAGCTGCAAGCATAGCATGAAAATGCTATGTTTGCAGTGAAGGACCTGCCTTCGGGCAGAATTACTATGGATGATTGATGAGTAAATTCTGCTGTAGGCTAATTTTCACCATATCCTCATTGGTTAATGTGATATATTTTTCACTAAAGTCCTAAGAACTTTATTCTCAAATACTCATAATCTTCTTTCCTCCCTTAAAGCAAGAGTCCATGTTTCGCATTCATATAATATAACTAAATAGCCTCCCTAAAATATAGCAGTGAAAACCAGATTTTGATTTCTAGGCAATCGAAATTTCAAGCTGCACAGTTGAGATTTTTAAGTTCTGTTTTAGGTCCAAACAGGTTGGATGTCTAAACAAATCACAAAAAAATGATTATATCACTTCCACAGAATGTATTCAATTCGTTCACCAAGAACGTATTCAAGTCTCAACCTGAAGGAAACAGAATGAGAGAACTTGAGAGTTAGGAACAAGGCTCAACTAACCCTAAATTATTGCTAAATTATAAACCACACGGAAGGAGAAATGTTGGACGCCCACACAGAAGATGGTCTGAACAATTTTAACAATTCTAGCTTTCATGAAACCGAAACGAGCCAACAAGGTAAATCGTTGGATGAAGAAGAAGAAGAAGAAGAAGAAACATTTTGAAGTACCAAGGCCTTGTCCAAAAAATCATATAACGTTTTTAACTGCAAGGCGCATAATTCTTGTGGACGTTTCGTTTGTGGTAGGGGCCTATTCCTAAATTTGATCATGTTACATAGTCCCTGGAACATTTATCGTGGCTTTGTTTATGAGATCATAGAACTGTCCATTCCCTATCCCTTTATAATATCGTTAAGAAACAAACTGAAGAATTAGTTTAGTTTCTTGTTAATATTATGCAGTCTTCTCCATTCACCTGTCTGTTCATCTCTTTTTGGTCCAAAATTTTTCCTAAGAACTTTATTCTCGAATACTCATAATCTTCTTTCCTCCCTTAAATTAAGAGTCCATGTTTCGCACCCATATAATATAATTGGTAGAATAATAGTTTTATATATTTTCAGTTTAACGTTTTTTCAAAGGAGTTGGCACGTCAAGAGTCTCTGTAATGCATCCATCCATAGTAATTCTGCCCGAAGGCAGGTCCTTCACTGCAATCATAGCATTTTCATGCTATGCTTGCAGCTTTACTAGGGAATTGTGTAGGTGTGGTAGCTTCCCGTTGCTTTCCACACCGGTGAAGGATGATGATGGTAATGATAATGGTAAGGATGATAATAAGGATGATAATGATAAGGATGATGGCCATATGATTTCGGGGACCGTTTGGGCCTTAAAGTTTTCCTGACATTTGTCTTACAGGTGAGGAAAAACCCCGATAAAAACCTCACCCAGAAAAACTGCCCCGACCAGGGATCCAACCCGGGCCCGCTGCGTGACAAGGCAGCACGCTACCTCGAGACCACAGCGGTGGACTGTAATGCATAATAAGAATATATTCAAGTCTCAACCTGAAGGAAACAGAATGAGAGGACTTGAGAGTAAGGAACAAGGCTCAACTTAGCCTAAACCTTAAATGTTGAAGTTTTTATTTTAACTTGATGTGGTTTGACTTTTACAAGGTTGAAGTACGAGTAATGTGTTTGGATGGGACGCGAGACCTCGTGTTCAAGTCTGCAAAGAGCTGTTCCTGCTATCATTGCAAGAAAGACTAATCCGTTTCTGCTCATCCCTGTTCCTGACCCATTTCCTAAATCCGGCAAAGCTTCACTGAATGGATGAATATGAGTGTTCCTAAATATTCTGGACCAAACAAAAGTGTTTCAATTAAGTCAAATACCTCCATAATAAGAGCATTCACATTAGAGAAATAAACTTACTTATCCAAATACTTCAAGCGTTGAATTATTTCAATTTTATTAATCTTCAATATTAATTCTTAATTTAGACAATGTCTTTATTTATTAAATAGAATATTTTTTTGTGAAACGTAATATCATTGAAAAATGAAGTCTTTGCGATTGACAAATCTGCCTATATTTCTTTTATAATTTTCAAAATGATTGAAACTAAAGGCTGGTTTATACGCTACGTCTTATTTTACGTTTTGTCGATCATAAAAAACGGAATAAAAACGTACATTTTGCCCAGTGTTTACACAGTAACGTTTTCCCCTCCAGACTAGAGTTGTAGTGTATTGTCAGTGATTCTTTTCTTATTAAAAGTGAGAAAAACATCATTAATTTGATTAAGGAGGAAGCCCAGTTGCTTTCTTTTATTATTTCCCTCGTAAGGATTTCAACGACTGCGAGGAAAAGTGATGAAGACGAAAAAGACAAGATTGTTAAGGGAGTGGCTTCTGAAAAAGAAGTCAGTATTCCATGTCTTGTTAGTGAAAGAACTGAGCGGCGAACCTGATGATGGGCGCAATTATGGACACCTCAGCCTATAGTCAATTGTTGGTAAAATCATACGTAGAGAAACTAGACACATGCATGAGAAAAGCCATTTAAAGTGGACATACAAAACGGAATACAAAACATATGTTTTGTCGTAAAATGATGCTTCTCCCGTCAGTTCTTCAATCTGACCTTGGATTACATTCCCATTTGACAAAACGTACGTTTTGCTGTTTACATGCCTCATTTTATCGGATAGGATTTGCCCTGTCCTATAAAACGTACAATAGGACGTAGCGTGTAAACCGGCCTTTAAACAAATCATGAGGTTAGAATCAGAGGGAATTATCCACTTTTTTTTTTTTATTTCAATAACCGGTTCTTAAGAGTCATTTCTGAAACTACAGAGTGATTCAGAAATATGGCTATACGTTTGATCGCATTTTGTGACGAAAATATTATTAAAGGAAATATGATGTTATCATTTGAAAGGGAATCCTTCAAATTAAAACAATTGAACAAAACAAAACAAATCACTGCTCACGTGCAGCTTGGCGGGTTGATTTTTGTGGGCTAGCGTCGAACGCCTCCACAATTCTCTTCGTTGCTTCTGCATCCGTGCTAATGCGAGGCCTTCCAGGAGGTTTGATTTTCTGCATCCTTCGCGTTTCCAGCAGTTGTTTTCTCCACTTCGCCACAGTCGACGGCTGCAATGCTACGTTAAACTCACGTCTTGCCCCGTCCTGCGACCTCACGATCATTAGCATACGTTATTGCCCATGCAGCAATTGTAATTTGCTGTTGCATATTCAACGCCATTTTGACTAATGACGTAAGTTCGACACTTTTGATTTATTCCATTGTTGTAATTTGAATAATTGCCTTTGCAACGGTAATTTCATATTTCCTGTAATGGTAATATTTTCATCACACAACGCGATCAAACGTATAGCCATATTTATGATTCACCCCGTAATTTTTCATTTTTATAATTTCCGAGTTTTGTGCAAGTCAATTGTTAGAAATAGTTAACTAATAATAGTAATTTACTGCATTCGTCTTATCTGAAATTTAATTCTAGTATTTAAATCAGTTTCTTCAAAAAATATGTAAAAGGTTAGTTTGAACCTTATCGTTCCAACCTCATAAAATGTTAGATATCAAGAATCTTTAACAATGCTAAAAATGCAGTCATATGTTTTGTTAATTTCGAAAGTAATTCTATAAAAATATAAACCTAATTGTATTGAAATAAATCTCATTGTAATTAGGGAACAACAATTTACCCACAATTGATTTTCAAGTTTAATAATTTCAGGAAACAGTTTAATTTTGATTTCTACAAGAGACAGTTGATTTTTTATAACATTTTATTTTGGAATATTTCAAGTCTTGTTGTCCATTTTTTAGAAATTTTGTTACACATTTTAATCCAGGAATACTATTCATTTCACCGACAAGTTTTTGCTATTTTTACCGTATATATAGGGTACCAAATTTAAATATGTCACATATACATTTATTGAATTCTAATTAGTGGCTAAGACCTGTATTATTGACATAAAAAGATGGACTGGTGATATATTATCTTGAAGCATCGAATCTAGTGAAGCAGGAAGCAGTTTGTTCTCGTCGCCATATTGTGAGTGAGATTCCAATTTGAACAAACGATGGGTTTGAGCTATAATCAGATTCATTTTCACAATTATATCAAATTTATTTATTTATTTGTTATAATTACTTTTTGTAATAAGGTGAATTCCTGGCTAGGAGTGAAGAAAATAATATACTCATTAGTAAACTAGAAACTAGCTAGCATTTTTTCAATAATAAACTCCTTATTTCGTTACTAGACATAATTTCATGAAACTTTGATAATATTGCCAGTATACGTTAAGCCGTGGGTCCCGAGTGTGAAGATTTTCAGGCTGGTAAAAGAATAGAATAGATTTATTTAGCCTGATGGAGTTAAGACCATGTGGCCTTCTCTTCCACTCACCAGGACAAACATATATTACATTTAAATACAAAAATTTACAATAATAGTACATACTAAGCAATTAATTATCTGTCAAACTGAACAATAATAAAAATAATGTCTAATAGTACAATAAAATTAAATACAATTAAAATTAGATTAATGAAAGAATGTATACAAAAGGAATAACAGCTCGAATCTACTATACATAAAAAGCAAAAAAAAAAACGTAATAAACTATAATGAATTATTCTATCGCTTATATTTATATGGCATTAGGTAATAGGACAAATCTTAATACTATTGTTATTAAATAATGAAAATAATAAGCCTGAATAAAAAGGCCTCTAAGAAACATTTACCGATCTCAACATCCTACTAATGCCTTAATTGCCTGTTAGATGTCTCTTTGGGTCGGTGTGTTGACCGCATACCATTCATGACATCTATGAGCAAATAAGGTAACTAAAAATTAATTGGTCTAGCAACTCCTTACAAAGAAGAGGCTATTGCTCAAGAATGGGCTACGCCATTATAGGTAGATATAACTGACAATTACTGTTAAAAATAGAAGAAAAGAAATAACATTGCACAAGATTGGATCGGATAAGGAATGAAGATATAAGAACAGAGTTAAATATATATCCATTGGATGAGAGAATCAGAGAATATAGAGAGAAATGGTTTACACACGTGGAAAGAACGAATGTATCAAGATTACCAAGAGCAGCATTCAACTACAAGCCAAGAGGTTCAAGGAATGTAGGAAGGCCAGTGAAAAGATGGACAGAACAAATGTGAGGCGGAACAGGCAATTTGCCTAGCCCGTGAAGTGAAGAAGAAGAAGAAATAACATAAGTTAATTTATTATTATAAATTATTCACGTGTTTACAGTTATCTGAACACCAATATTTGATTAAACGTTTCCTAATATTTTAAACGCATACATGCATTTACTTTTTATTTACATTGATTTGTTAGTTTTTGCGATGCGATTCTTGATAGTTAAATTCAATTTATGCTTGGGTTATGGTGGGAACTCAAATAGATTGTAATCACATTGGGAAATCACTATTTCCTGCTTCATCGCTAGGAGACCTGTTTCCATCTATCTCTTTGTGTCTGAGACCCTATACGAATAATTTTATATTCGTCACAACAATATATAACATGAATTGTATAATTTATTTATTTAATGCTAGGCAATAGTGGGTTAAGTGATCGATCTTAAATTACTTACGATCTGTAATCGAAAATAATAGACACTAAGGTATATTTTAATGATAAATTACAATTTTATTGTAATTGAAATAAAGTTTATTTGATTAATGAATTCATATTAATTTATTACTACTGTTATATAATTTCATTGGGTTTTATGTATAATGAATATTTATATTAGTTTTACTTATATGTTATTGCTATAATTTTCTATCTCATTTCAATTATATTTTTCAGTGAATATGATGACT
Source organism: Diploptera punctata (assembly GCA_030220185.1). Classification (NCBI taxonomy): domain Eukaryota; kingdom Metazoa; phylum Arthropoda; class Insecta; order Blattodea; family Blaberidae; genus Diploptera; species Diploptera punctata. Next base: position 51,859 of record JASPKZ010007738.1, read on the forward strand.
TGATATTAGATTGAAATAAAAATTATTTGTAGGATTGTTGAAATTATACTGTCGATGATAACTAATTTTTCAGAAATATCTACTTTTTGAATAACATTTCGGTTGGGGTATACAAGACTCGAAATTTATTTACGCGACTTATGCCATTTTTAATGCAATTAATATTATTACAAAGTGACGTTGATGTAATTAATCCGCGAGTAATTACCATTGTGAATGTACGTTAACGTGAAATGAAATGTACCAGCACAAATATTTTTTATGTTGTAACCGTCAGCCATGTTGAATTTAAATAAAATAACAGTGATGAAGAGGTAATTTTTTTGCTACGTATTAAATCACATTTAAAATGCAAGGATCCTAAAAGCTAACCTAATTCAATTACTCTAACCTAAATCAATTATTCTAACCTAGGTGAATCCCATGGAACGCCATTTTTATTATTTTACGCGGTTAAAATAAGTAAAAGTTAAATTCGGACATAATTTGTTGAAACCTCAGATATGCTGTGGCAGTGGGCTTCGCTGGTTACTAGTATGGGTATCTGTGGTTGTTAGTGTGGGTATCTGTGCTTATATGTGAACTCAGATCATGTAAGAATTTAAAGGTCGAACAGACCTATTATTTAAGCTGCTTAAAACTTTACAAGAATAATGAAAATATCTGGAACTATAGCAAATTTTATAATCTTTCCATCTATACTTTAGGAACATGTAGTAATCGGTAGTTCTCTTGTAACCACAGTGATTATGGCAGGAAATAGTCCTGCTTTCTTTTTAATATTTAGAGGTAAAATAAATGAATGATGATTATCGCTCGCACATAAAAAAATGTAATACAACATTTTATGAATATTTAAGTTGTGCGAAAGTGGGTAAATCAATTTTGAGTCTAGTAAACCAGTACCGATATTTCTATATTCAAGTCTTTCATACGAATTCATCTCTATTTGTCTATAAATTATAAACTTTAAAAAAATTGGAATTATAACATTTGTCATGTTAAACAAATTAAATTACTATACTATATCGGATCTAAGTTCCAATTGATTGTAAACAAACTTGCATAAGGTATTATTGCGCCGACTCCATCTATTGGGGGATCCTGGTGCTACTTTTACCCGCCATATGACTGAATTCTCTTCGGATGTGTAAATAATAGACATTTTTCTTTATGCTACATCGTATTTTCTTCTTCTTCTTCTTCACGGTTTAGGCTTATTTACTAGCCTGTTCCGGCTCCAAATTGCTGCTCTTTCCATCTTTTCCTTAGTCTTCCTAAGCTTCTTCTTCCTCGTGGTGAATAGTTGTATGCTGCTTTTGGTATTCTAACATCGTATTTTACGGAAAATAAGAATGAATACAAGTTAAGATGGTACAAATGATTAGTAACTTCCATTTCTTATTAATTTATTTATGACAAATTATATTTGGCTCTACCTAATCAGACGATTACGAATTTTCCATGATATCCTTTATCATCATCATCATCATCATCCGTGGATTAAGCCTGTTGACTCATTCCGGTTTCATAAAAGCTAGAATTGTTAAAATTGTTCAAACCATCTGTATGGGCGTCCAACATTTCTCCTTCCGTGCTGTTTATAATTTAGCAATCATTTTGAAAATCTTTCTTCTGGCATTCTATCAACATGTTCTTTCCAGGCGTTCCTATATTTAATTATTCGGTCTGTAAGTTTGAAAATATTTAGTTCCTTTCTTATATCTTCATTTCTTTTCTGATCCAGCAGAGTTGTTGTTGTTGTCTAATGTTCTGCATCTAACACAGTCTTGCTCTCCAATACTTTGAGGTCTTAGAATCTTCATGTTCGACAGCGATACAGTTGTTCAGATGACCTTCGCCCATTTCTTCACCGGGCGATTGCATAAAATGACTTCGGTGAAGGCAGAACATTGATTTTGTGAAAGTGTTTTGCTATACAGTCGTGGCCCGTTGTCATCCTAAAATGTGTTAGGCTACTTCTGTTTGTCTTGGTATGTTCGGTATATCAATATGTTTTATTAGGATTCCAATTTTTTTGTTTCTGGCCACTGTTTGAACTCTATTATCATTCATAATTTTGGATTTTAACTTTATGTGGCGTTTCACTGAGGAGTAAGGTGTTGGTATAGATCTAGGCATTTGTTCAATGCGAGATCCTTTTTTTTTTGGCGAGGAGATCGGCTGTTTCATTTCCGGCAATCCCACAGTGGGAGGGTATCCAGCAGAGTATATCCTGCTACATTTGTTAAAAATTTCATCTCAGCTGCTTCCAATCTTTGTTCTTGTCTTTTAGTTATAGACTATCCTTTATTTGCAATTTAATTAAGTCTATGAGCAGAATATATGCCCACGTTACTCACCTGCAAATTCTGTTTTTATTTTCACCACATCCTCAATGGCTAATGTAGGATATTTTTCACTAAACTGTTTAAAAACATTCAAAATAATATTTTTTATCTCAGCTTTTCAAAGGTTTTCCTTTTTGGTGCTTTAAAAACTGCATAGAAGTAGCAGCCATTTGAACAAACCGAAATTCACAACAAACAATGAAATGCATATTTATTCAACGTATTAAAATTTTAATTACATATGTTTTAAAATTCTATATAATAAATATACATGTGCTAGATAATACATTTTTATAATTTTTAATTTATTTATTTCCAGTATTAGAGAGGGAAGCAGATTTTCTTACACGCTTAAAGGTGTTCCTCTACATCGAACATCTCGCTATTCTTCATGCTTCCCTTGTTTCAGCCACCCGCCTCTGGAATTCCCTCCCCTCGTATATTAATGTCTGCCCGACTCAAAAACAGTTCAAAACAAGACTCACTTCATATTTCCTTAGACAATATAATATATAACCGTGTTCCATGTATTATTTTGTTATTCCTTTATATTGTAAACTTTTATTACCAAGCCAATTGCTTAAACTAATTACAGGTTGTTACTATTATTATTATTACTATTTTTCTTTCTTTCTCTTGTCAACTTTATATTGTGTAAGTAAAGTGATCCCACAACAGACCCGGAGGCTCTTGGGGTAGTAGGAGGTTAAGGCTCCCACTTTTTTCTAGACAATCGGCACTTTATGTCAGCCGGGTTGTCAGCCCTGCGTGACGGCCGCCTTTACCCCAGAACAAGCGTCTGGTACTCATTTCCGTTAGAGGCTGAGTCGACCCCAGGACCATAGTGCCGCCAGAGGGTTTGGGTCAGTTTAAAAATCCTGACCCCAACGGGACTTGAACCCTCGACCCTCCGGCTTGTAGCTCAGTGCCTTAACCACTACGCTACGGCGTGCCCCTTATATTGTGTAACCTATATATATTATGTATCATTAATCAACATGTAGATAATTCATAATTGTTATTATATGTATAATTTAACCCTGGTGAAGTGGAAGAGAAGACCTTACGGTTTTGACTCTAGGTAAGGTAAAGGTATCCCATTACAGGCCTCAGGAGGCCCTTGGGGTAGTAGGAGGATAGGGCTCCCACTTTTCTTGACAATCGGCACTTGATATCAGCCGGGTTGTCAGTCCTGCGTGACGGCCGTCTTTACCCCAGAACAAGCGTCTGGTACTCATTTCCGTCAGAGGCTGAGTCGACCCCAGGGTCATAGTGCCGCCAGAAGCTTTGGGTCAGTTTAAAAATCCTTACCCCACCTGGACTGGAAGCCTTTACGGTCTTACCCGATCAGGTAAAATAAATACATAAATAAATAAAATAAATAAAGGTGTAAAAGTAATTCGACCAATGGAAATGCAGTCCATAGAACTGGTTTGTTTACATTCCAACTGGAACTTAGCTAAGAAGAGGTATAATCGCCTCACTCTGATGGTTGTCCCTTTATATAAAAGCAGGTGCCGCGCAACAATGCTTGACAATGATTAACATGCGGAATTATTACAGTGGCGGTAGACGGCATCTTTGTATTTAACATATAACAGCTGCGCAGAAACTAAGGGAACCGCTGGACAACCATCATAGTGAGGTTATAGATCTATCCGACACAGCGGAACATCGGCCTACTTCATTTGTGAATGATTTGCGAAATAGTACCCTGTCATCCAGCGTACACTCGCTTCACGTCAGTCTGTGGCGTCGAGGAGTGCAGTGCATTACCCTAAGTAAGCTGGTCAAGTGTTTCATTTGCTATTTGTTCCTGACCATACATGCTTAGTATCTACGTCTGTGCGAAGTAGCAACAGTGCTGCTATGACAGGAGGTAAACGTTCCGCTGTGTCACAATTTTAGGAAATTGAACATTGTTAAGCCATATAAGTTATTCACGGAACAAAATATTCGTTCTGAGACTGAATTACTTAAGTTAAATTATGTATATATGTATATACATGCCCGTAAATGTTGTAATCTACATCTCTAACGTGAATGTCTCATTGCATTATTTTCCCCAAGTGACTGAATGTAACCACAGTGTAAATTGTACTGTACAGAACGAAATAAATTTAAATTGTTGATATATTTTAATTAGATATATGCATACTTGTCATTATACACCTGAAATTGGTCCTTTCTCACCCTGGTAAATTCGATATTTATTGAAACTGTTGTAGAAATCAAGAATAAAACACATTGTCAAGATCATTTCTCCATATTTATCAACCTTTAAGTACCTTTCACCTTATTCTAATCAAAACAGACAAAGTAATTATAAAATAATCTAGAAAAACCTTATAATATCCAATATAATTACTAACAGTTTTGCCACAGCAATTAAGGAATTAGATTGACTATTTAACTCATGCCCAAAATAGGAGACAATGACCAATCACATTTCAATGATTATTTATTTACAACCAATCACAGCCGTGTTTCGCCTCGAATATATCAACCGAAGTTTATCAAGTTAAAGAAAGCTCCTCCTTTTAACATCCTGAATAGGTCATAGCATTATTTTGCAGTGACTGACTCTCTAAAAAATACTGCTCAGATTGTATATATAGTGCATGAATGTCAGCAGATAGCGCATGCGGGAGATAATATAAAACATTTGTAGCAATTAATTATAGTATAAAAAACAAACCAATGTTTGCACTTTCTTAAACAAATTATTTTCTAGTAAATGACATTACAGAAAAATATAATTGACATATTTACATAATAGGACATCAGAAATTAATTAATACCTATAATGTTGGTTATTTTCCACTAGGATGCATTCTTACAATATTGCGATCCTTTGACAATAAATAATATGATCTGGTTGCTGTGAGGAAGAAAAGATCCAAATGAAGCGTAACAATCGTTTCTCATTTGTTTTTAAACATAGCTGTTTACTTACTTACTTACTTACTCACTGGCACTATCGAACCCGTACGTTCATGGCCGCACGGACATAAGCTCTCCATACATCCGTATCCTGAGATAATGCTTTCCAATCATTGCTTGTATAATCTACTTGCCTCAAATCATAGTTAATGTTATTCTCCCACCTCATTCTTGGTCTACCAACTGGGCGTTTTCCCTCTGGCTTTCCTACAAGAAGCTTCCATGCAAGTGTTTCATTCCCCATACGTGCAACATGTCCTGCCCATTGCAGTCTACGAGACTTAACTGTTCTTATTATATCTGGCTTCCTATAAAGACCATGTAGTTCATTGTTATGTAGTCTTCTCCATTTACCTGTCTCTTCATCTCTCTTTGGTCCAAACATTTTCCCAAGAACTTTATTCTCAAATACTTGTAATCTCCTTAAAGATTAAGTAGTTTTTATTGGGCAATGGTATTAATGGTACTAATAAGTTTATGCTGATGATGTAGTACTATTGGCCGATAGCAAGGAGATACTAGAGGACAACATGCACACACTATTGAGTAACACTAAGAAATTAGGACTGGAAGTAAATATCAATAAAACTAAATATATGGCTACACGTAGAAATACATTATATAATGGAAATGGACAGCTAATGACAAATGAGGGAAATTTTGAGGAAGTGGCTGAATTCAAATACCTAGGAACACTAATCACAAATAGGAATGAGATGCACAAAGAAATTAAACATAGGCTCAATTCTTCAAATGCGTGCTATTATGCATTGCAGAGACTCTTGATGTCTCAACTCCTTTCAAAAAACGTTAAACTGAAAATATATAAAACTATTATTCTACCAGTTATACTATATGGGTGCGAAACATGGACTCTTACTTTAAGGGAGGAAAGGAGATTACAAGTATTTGAGAATAAAGAACTTAGGAAAATTTTTGGACCAAAGAGAGATGAACAGACAGGTGAATGAAGAAGACTACGTAACAATGAACTACATGGTCTTTATAGGAATACAGATATAATAAGAACAGTTATGTCTCGTAGACTGCGATGGGCAGGACATGTTGGACGTATGGGGTGAAAGACTTGCATGGAAGCTTCTTGTAGGAAAGCCAGAGGGAAAACGCCCAGTAGGTAGCCAAGAATGAGGTGGGAGAATAACATTAACTATGATTTGATGGAAGTAGATTATACAGGGGATGATTGGAAAACATTAGCTCAGGATAGGGATGTATGGAGAGCTTATGTCCGCGCGACCATGAGCCTTCGGGTTCGATAGTGCCAGTGAGTAAGTAAGTATTCAGCTGTGAATTCGGCGATAGAATTCCTTATTTTGTCTTCGGATTTCTTGATTCATTAACTTGAATCAGCGAGATATAGACGCAAACGACTAGCCAACGCGTGTTAACAGTCAAGCATTTCTATTTTTAAGCGCTTAATACCCCGTGTCCACAAATATACAGTGCGATCAGTATAGCACTGGACAGCAGACGCGGGGATTTCACTATACACTGCTGATGCACTCGCTGCGGAGAGCGGACAGCGTAGGATCGCGGTGATACAACCACACACATCTTCGTAACTATTTTACAAATTGTCGTACTTACCAACTTTATTGAAGCAGGTGCTGGAACTGTTCATCTTCGTTGCCAATACATTTTTTACAGCTCTTTATAAAATTTGTTGTATAGATTATGGACTGTTGAACGTGACGGAATTTTTACACCCGGGAATCGTGTTTCAAAAAGTCTTCGTACTTGGCTGGCAGACTCAGTTAACAAATATTGATCATAAATAAATACACGTTGTTCAGTAGAAAAATTATTAGCCATTATACAGTTTACTTACTTACTCACTGGCACTATCGAACCCGTAGGTTGATGGCCGCGCGGACGTAAGCTCTCCATACATCCCTATCCTCAGCTAATGCTTTCCAATCATTCCCTGTATAATTTACCTCCCTCAAATCATAGTTAATGTTGTTCTCCCACCTCATTCTTGGTCTACCAACTGGGCGTTTTCCCTCTCTTTCCTACAAGAAGCTTCCATGCACGTCTTTCATTCCCCATACGCGCAACATGTCCTGCCCATCGCAGTCTATGAGACTTAACTGTTCTTATTATATCTGGCTTCCTATACAGACCATGTAGTTCATTGTTATGTAGTCTTCTCCATCCACCTGTTTGTTCATCTCTCTTTGGTCCAAAAGTTTTCCTACGTACTTTATTCTCAAATACTTGTAATCTCCTTTCCTCCCTTAAAGTAAGAGTCCATGTTTCGCACAGTTTACACTTTACATTTATACACGCGTCATTCAGTTTACACTTATACGCGCCTGTTTTATAAGATACAAATTTTAAAATTGAAATAACTTATACACACGTCATTCAGTACACAAGGAAAAGCGAGCGAGCACCTTACCCACTCGAAGCACACAATCTGACTGCGACTGTGAATGCGTGGGATGTGCTTGTATACTGCTGAGTCTGCGCACATTTCAAGTCCCGTTTCTGCACGTGTAAGCCTTCGTCACCGCACAGCACAATTCCCGCGGTCTGCTGTCCAATGCTATACTGATCGCACTGTAGTATCATACTTCACTACGTCGCTTTGGATAATCATATCCAAATGAAATTGGCGACAATGAAAACAGAAGCTTAAAAGGTTTTGTGCATGTTAACAATGGAGAATTCCATTCCATAGTAATTCTGCCCGAAGGCAGGTCCTTCACTGCAATCATAGCATTTCCATGCTATGCTTGCAGCTTTACTAGGGAATTGTAGGCGTGGTAGCTTGCCGTTGCTTTCCACACCGGTAAAGGACGATGATGATGATGAAGATGATAACGATAAGGAGGATGATGATGATAGCCATATGATTTCGGGGACCGTTTGAGCCTTGAAGTTTTCCTGACATTTGTGTTACAGGTGAGGAAAAACCCCGATAAAACCCTCACCCAGAAAAACTATCACGACCGGGGATTGAACCCGGGCCCGCTGCGTGACAAGGCAGCACGCTACCTCGAGACCACAGCGGTGGACCAATGGGGAATAATGGACAACAATACAGAAATTAAATTAAATTGAATCATGTTTTTTGAGGTCGATATGGGTTCATTGTTGGATATTTATCAGACAGGTTAAATGTGAATGTTTGCAGCGTCAGTCATGGGGGCCACATTCAATGTCTATGTGGTGTAGCAAACACTTTTTGTTGAGTTTCTCTTTTGATTGTCGCCAATTTCATTTAGATACGATTATCCAAATCAACGTAGTAGTATCATATTTGAAGAGAAAAATTATACGCTCAGACCGGGACTTGAACCCGGGACCCTTGGTTCTCTAGACCAAGTGCTCTACCAACTGAGCTACCTGAGCAAGTACCGATCTAAACGCAAATCTTTCTCTATATACATTGTAATTCCCATCCACCATTGAGATGTACGAAATCAATAATAAAAACTTGGAAAAAGCCGTACTGGCTGTAATGTATAATTCCCAAATATGTCTTCTTAATAAAGGAGCCGCCATTTGCAAGATAGAAGCATGGCTTCACAGCATTTGGTGGATGGGAATTACAATGTATATAGAGAAAGATTTGCGTTTAGATCGGTACTTGCTCAGGTAGCTCAGTTGGTAGAGCACTTGGTCTAGAGAACCAAGGGTCCCGGGTTCAAGTCCCGGTCTGAGCGTATAATTTTTCTCTTCAAATATGATTTATCCATCATTGGGATGTACGAAATCAATAATTACAACGTAGTAGTAGTTTAAAGCATGAAACTATATTTGTAGACAGGGTGTACTTTAAGCGGCAACGCTAATTTTTTTCTCTTCGGTACTAACTTTTTATTCCTTTTACTCGACTTTATAAAATTCAAACAAATCACAAGAGACACGTGTTATTTACTCAAAATTATTGCAACGAATGACAAGTTGAAACAATAATATACCGATCGTGGCGATGGAGGCATTTATCGAAGTACATATCGGCACGTGAAATACAACAGCTTTTAACAATAGTGGCAATAAGGTTTGTTTCGTTTTGATATTTGTCCATTTGGTTTGAATCACTATTTGTAAAAGCCGGCATGCAGTAAAAAAAAAACTACGGATGGTTAATAAAGGATACTAATCCTTCTAATATACCGACTGGATCCGCGAATTAACAAATTTTTATGTCTGATACAACTGTTGTAAAACCAAATATCTAGTGTACACTTTTAATGCGAAGTAATAATTTAAAATTCCAAGTCACCAAGAAGCTTGTCTCAGCTTGAATTGGCGTTTACTCGATGAAAATCCTTAACTCATTGAATTAAATAATTATATGTATAAATAGTCCACCGCTGTGGTCTCCAGGTGGCGTGCTGCCTTGTCACGCAGCGGGCCCGGGTTCGATCCCCGGTCGGGGCAGTTATTCTGGCTGAGGTTTTTATCAGGGCTTTTCCTCACCTGTAAGACAAATGTCAGGAAAACTTTAAGGCCCAAACGGTCCCCGAAATCATATGGCCATCATCATCATCATCCTTATCATTATCATCCTACACCGGTGTGGAAAGCAAGGGGAAGCTACCACACCTACAATTCCCTAGTAAAGCTGCAAGCATAGCATGAAAATGCTATGATTGCAGTGAAAGACCTGCCCTTGGGCAGAATTACTATAGATGGATAGACGTATAAATATAAAAATCACATAGAACTCTAAGTTTTATTTCTATTTAATTAAATGGGAAATTTTTAGCCGCGAATACAGGAACTGTATCGCAATTTTTTAACCCGCAAATAAGGAGCTTTTACTGTATTTATTTAAAGTCTACATATGAAAAAATAAAGGATTTTTATGCTCTTACATGACCTATTTTGTAAATGCTTAACCGAAAGAGGTAAGAGTAACATTTTATTTAATGCTGCATTAAAATCTAATTTCTGTTTCGAATTTAAACGGAAATAAAGGTATATTAGAGAAAAATAGCAATAACGATGTTTGCACAGTGCTCTAATGACTGATAATAAATGTAAGATCTCATTAAAACCAACTCATTTCTACAGTTATTTGTTTTTAAACAATGAATAAACAGTTTCTAACCTTATAAACCTTACGACAATGACCCTCTTTAATATGCAATTTCTTTTAGGGTGGTAAAAATTAAATTACTACCCGCATTAGTATAATGTACACACATTATCAATATCTAACTTTTTCAGTAGCACAACCTTCTTGCATAAGTGAAATGAAAGCTCCTTTCGAATTTCGGTTCTTCATGTAGATTAACACTTTTGAAATTCATATTGAAGCACCGTTGAGGTTAATTAATAAGATGTTGATTATATAATTTTTACCTGGTAAGTCAGTCGTCCTCAACTAAATTATTAAACTTAAAGTTATTTTAATATGGAGGCCTTTCGAGAACAATGTTTTATCTTCTGCGTTTTAACTGTAACTGATGATGTTATATAGGTTCTATAACGAATTTATGTCTGCGGAACACAGATATCTTAAAAGAATTGAAGACTACGCCAATATTTGGAATATATTACACAGTACCAACTAAATTGGAAACACCATCTTGAAAGAATTAGTTCAAATCGGATCCCCAAAGCTGTTTATAATTACATACCAAGAGGGCGAAGATCTCTGGTCCGTCCTATGAAACGCTGGAAGGAAAATTTTTATAGCATCGTAACAGGCCTTGGACTAATACTGGAAGGAAGAAGAAGAAAAAAGATGTCTGCGGTTATGTTCTCGTTGAGCAGGTCCTTGCTTCTTTTAGAATCTCTATTGTCTTCAAGGATGCTGATCCTGTTGTTATTATAATCAGAGTTATGGATTTTTTCAACTCTATGTCAATACTACACGGAGAATATAATAAGAGAATCAGCATCCTTGAAGACATAGAGATTCTCAAAGAAGCAAGGAATAAAGACCTGCTCAACGAGAACATAACCGCAGACATAAATATGTTACACAACCTATATAACACCATCAGTTCCAGTTAAAATGCAGAACATCAAACATTGTTTTCGAAAGGCCTCCATATTAGAATAACTTTAAGTTTAATAATTTAGTTGAGGACGACTGACTTAGCTGGTAAAAATTATATAATTAACATCTTATTTTATATAGATTGAAAATAAATTTAAATAGGAATCATCATCAACATCTTATCGTGTCTTCCTTTCGGAAGGTCTATTCCAAATACTCTGCTCAAAACAATTAGAGGAACACTTGTAATAAATTGAATAAGTAATTGTTTTTTAAAGCTGTGATGCTGTTGGTTGGACAATATGTAAACTGAATTATTAATTTTATCATTGGATACAAATTTTAAAGATCCATGGCCTAAATACAGAGAAATTACCTCAAATAACAAATATAGAGATTTTTATTTTATTTTGGAAGGCACTGGCCACTTCTAATTGGTAAGCTTCCTGATGTTGCTATAGTGACGGATGTTGATTATTGCCTTGTTTATTGAACTCTCTGACAAAATGAGGCATTTAAATGAGTTTGAAGTGTATCATGCTCTACATCTTTTACGACAAGGTCAATCTCTGTGACAAGTGGCTAGAGAGCTTGGGGTTTCTCCTTCCGTGGTGTCCAAGTTACGCAACAGGCACAGGGAGACAGGTGAGTATTGTAGAAGACGTGGCCAGGGCCGTAAATTTAAAACAAGCCCCCTGGATGACAGATACGTTGTTCTTTCTGCTCTTCAACAAGCGTACAAAAACTGCAAAAGACCTGCAGAATGACCTTCATATGGTTTCCGGAATCCGGGTTTCAGACCAAACCATAAGGAACAGATTAAGGAAAGAGAATATTCGTCCAAAAAGGCCCGTTAAAAAACCACGCTTAACAAATGGGCATAAGGCAGCAAGACGTACGTATGCTGAAACCCATGGTGATTGGAACCTGAACCAGTGGGAGTCTGTGTTCTTCTCGGACGAATCCAGGTATCGTCTTACACGTTGTGATGGTCGATTGAGGGTGTGGGAACGGCCAGGAGAAAGATTTTCTGCAGAGGCTGAACAGGAAATTGATAGATTCGGAGGAGGTTCCATAATGGTGTGGGCCGGAGTTATGCACAACAATCGTAACGGACCTTGTACTTGTTCCCCAGCGACTGAATGCTGTCCGGTATATCGAGCACGTTCTGGAAGAGCATGTAGTACCTGCTGCCATTGGAGGAGGCCCTGGATTTCTGTTTATGCAGGATAATGCCAGGGCACATTCTGTGGCTGTCAGCAGGGATTTCCTAAGGAGGAATGAAATTGAGGTAATGGAGTGGCCAGCGGTCAGCCCAGACCTCAACCCTATTGAACACTTGTGGGATCTTCTAGACAGGAAGGTCAGGAACCGACATCAAGCTCCACAAACTCTGCAGCGACTTGGAGATGCTCTGAAGGAGGAATGGGAGAATATCCCGCAAGAGGAAATCCAGAATCTTATTGGGAGCATGCGACGATGGTGCCAAAGTGTCATCGAATATTGTGGAGGCCATACACGATACTAACTCTATATAACGAGTGTTTAACTTTGAAAAATAAGCACAAGATTCAATTGCTTACATAGCGGAATTATTTGAAAAGTTAATTGTCAGCGTTATTCATTTGTTTTTACTGACACGAGCAATAAATAAATAAATAAATAAATAACCACAAATAATGTACTTTATTAATTTCATGTTTGTTCCTTTATCCAATGAAAAAATATTTGCATATTTCATAGTGTTCCTCTAATTGTTTTGAGCAGTGTAAGTATCCAACCATCTCTATCTTCCCAGGCTTTGCTTCTTTTTAGTTCTTCTCGGTCGTATCCTATTCCCTGCCTTCAGGTGATTCAATCAACTATTAACAGTAAGTTCTATGGGTATACAAACTTTCTTCATTTGGTTTATCCATCTTTCTCGTGGTCGTTTTCTTTGTATCTTGAGATTTAACATTCTTTGTGGTATGATGATCTTGAAGAAGATTTCCGGGCTGTAGGCCGTCGTCTCGAGGCTTGAAGCTCCCCGACGTTTCGCCAGAGACTGCGTCTGGCATCCTCAAGGGTTGTCTTGAGAGTTCCCCGACGTTTTGCCAGAGACTGAGTCTGGCGAAACGTCGGGGAACTTCAAGCCTCGAGACCACGGCCTACAGCCCGGAAATCTTCAAGATCATCATAGCAACTCTGGCCATGAAAGCCTAAGTCAATACATTTGTCTTTGTGGTAGTCTTTTCCATTCTTTTTAAATGTCCAGACCACTTTAGTCTATTTTTTCTATGTCTGCTCAAGCTACAGAAATTAAATTCTTACGTGGAATGGTCATAAAACAAGGAGAGATAAATAGGAATTACTTCGATTAAATATTATTATATCGACTTACAGAATTTAGATAAAAATGTGCGGCTTTCCGAAGTATTTACGCAGCAACTTTAAAAAGCGTCTGTTTTTTGCACGCGGTAAGAAACTTTTTAATTGAGCCGTAGGCGAGTTAAAAAATCTAATTAAGTGCAAAAATAAGCTTTCAACTTGCTTGTTACATACATAACATTTTACTCTATCAATAATTTAATAATTATTTAATACTAACTAACTCACTGGCACTATGGAACCCGTAGGTTCATGTCCGCGCGGACATAAGTTCACCATACATCCCTATCTTGAGCCAAGGTATTTATCTTCTGTGGGAGCATGTACATTTACGATTACAAAATCATGCCGTTTACCCTTTAGAATTATGTATGATATCCTATCAACGTGTATATCCGGTTTTGAATCTTTGGAGACTTGAAAGCAAGTTGATTTCCTACCAGTCGGTTGCTAGCCGAAAAGTAGTAAGTCCAGTGGTGGGGCTGCCACCTAAATCCTCTGGACAGGCATGAAGGAGGATTAGCATATACTCTAATCCTGATTAACAGTTATACCGCTGTGACTCGGTCCCCAGAGCCTCGTTTGTTATAAACAGGTTGCACCACGTGAAGGTGAGGTTGGGATTTAAGTAGGAGAGGTTATTGAATGCACTTCACTACTATTTTGTAACCCCTGTGGGTCGACCTTTTCGGAGATGGCGGGAGACCGTAACGGCCACTGGGCCTAATACTTGAAAGGACGATGATGATGATGATGATATCCTATCACTGACAAACTTAATATCTCGGATAGCGGATAGGATTCTCCTTCTGACTAAAAAACCCGTTCCAAATTCAGGTCTTTCTGCACCCCCGTAGCATAATGCAAAGCTTCCTGATTCCTGACTACCGTCTCCTGGCCACCTAACTTCCTGTAAAGCGACTATATCCAAGTGCGATTTATCTAATTCCCGCGTTAATACCTCTAGCACCCCGCCACTGTACAAAGTCCTAACATTCCATGTTCCTAGGGACATGTCCCTAGTTTGAGCCTTTGGCATGGCCGCCCGGAGAACGGAATGGGGGACTATTTGATCTCCGGAAAATTTTACCCCAGTTGAACCCATGTCCGCATTTCTTGACGGTTGTATTTTTACGATGAAAGATCGTCACTCTTTCGACCAAGGTACTTTTTTCGTCTGGCTTATCACCTTCGACGAGTCCGGCAAGGGTAACTATATCGGCAGCAATGCTACCGCCGGCATAGCTCTCAGGATCATTTAACCACGCACAAGCTACTTCACCACGACAAGGTAAAGATACCTTACTTACTTACTCACAGGCACTATCGAACCCGTAGGTTCATGGCCGCGCAGACATAAGCTCTCTATACATCCTTATCCTGAGCTAATGCTTTCCAATCATTCCCTGTATAATCTACTTCCCTCAAATCATAGTTAATGTTATTCTCCCACCTCATTCTTGGTCTACCAACTGGGCGTTTTCCCTCTGGCTTTCCTACAAGAAGCTTCCATGCAAGTGTTTCATTCCCGATACGTGCAACATGTCCTGCCCATTGCAGTCCACGAGGCTTAACTGTTCTTATTATATCTGGCTTCCTACAAAGACCATGTAGTTCATTGTTAAGTAGTCTTCTCCATTCACCTGTCTGTTCATCTCTCTTTGGTCCAAACATTTTCGTAAGTACTTTATTCTCAAATACTTGTAATCTCCTTTCCTCCCTTAAAGTAAGAGTCTATGTTTCGTACCCATATAATATAACTGGTAGAATAATAGTTTTATATATTTTCAGTTTAACGTTTTTTGAAATGAGTTGGGACATCAAAAGTCTCTGCAATGCATAATAGCATGCATTTCCAGAATTGAGCCTATGTTAAATTTCTTTGTGCATCTCATTCCTGTTTGTGATTATTGTTCCTAGGTATTTGAATTCAGCCACTTCCTCAAAATTTCCCTCATTTGTCATTAGCTGTCCATTTCCATTACATAAAGGTAAAGATACCATGGAGGGTATTTCATACATTCTTTATAAAGTGAAGCGATATTATTGGATTAAAGATGGTCCACAAAACTAGGCATTGTAGGCAATGCATTGGTTATTTGTTGCGTTGCTGTTATACTGCAATAAATAATCATTTATCTAGTACAGTAAAAGCTCCTCATTCAGGGTTCCGTTATTCGCGTTTTCACTCTTCGCGGATTAAACAAATGCAAGTGAGTTCCTGTATTCGCGGATAAAAAGGTCTTTATTCGCGGATCCAGTCGGTATATTAGAAGGATTAGTACCCTTTATTAACGCATGGGTAACTTTTTTTTACTGCAGGCACGTGCCAAGGCGAATTTTATAAAGAGCGATTCAAACCAAATAGACAAATACATATCAAAGTAATACAAATCTTATTGCCACTATGCCTAAAATTGCTTGTTAAAACCCGCCGCAGTTGTATTTTACGTGCCGCTATGTCCGTTGATACATGCCTCGGTGATTTATTGTTTCAACTTGTCATTCGTTGCAATGATTTTTATTGAACAACATGTGTCTCTTCTGCATTGTTCCTAATTTATGATGTCGAGCGAAAGGAAAGATAAATTTGATCCGAAGCGGAAAAAAGTAGTGTTAAAGTAAAAACAGAAATACTTGACCATTTACGAGTTGGCGAGTCGTTTGTATCTAATACAAAGCGGTAACAATTGTTAATTAATCAACTGAACGATTCATCAAGAAATTCGAAGTCAAATAAGGAACTATATCTCTGTATTCACAGCTGGATATCAACCTGAATTGAAATACCTTTTAAAAGCAGCAAAACAGGGAAAAAATTCAAAGTTCTTTAAGCCCTTGCCAAATCCAGGCAATAATAATTATTAAAAAAATTCTTCAAAATCTCTCATTAAATTGATCTATTTTTATATTTTTTATTTTATTTTGGAACCATGGAACGTACCCCCTACATACCCATACAAATTACCATTCCATATTCACGGTTTTTGTATTCGCGGCATATTTACGCAACATATCCTCCGCGAATGTGACTCTTGATGTCCCAACTCCTTTCAAAAAACTTTAAACTGAAAATATATAAAACTATTATTCTACCAGTTATATTATATGGGTGCGAAACATGGACTTTTACTTTAAGGGAGGAAAGGAGATTACAAGTATTTCAAAATAAAGTACTTCGGAAAATTTTTGGACGAAAGAGAGATGAACAGACAGGTGAATGGAGAAGACTACATAACAATGAACTACACGGTCTTTATAGAAATCCAGATATAATAAGAACAGTTAAGACTCGTAGACTGCGATGTGCAGGACATGTTGCACGTATGGGGAATGAAAGACTTGCATGGAAGCTTCTTGTAGGAAAACCAGAAGGAAAACGCCCAGTTGGTAGACCAAGAATGAGGTGAGAGAATAACATTAACTATGATTTGAGGGAAGTAGATTATACGGGGAATGATTGGAAAGCATTAGCTCAGGATAGGGATGTATGGAGAGCTTATGTCCGCGCGGCCATGAACCTACGGGTTCGATAGTGCCAGTGAGTAAGTAAGTATATCCCCCGCAAATAAGGAGCTTTTACTGTATTTACAAGTTATAATAACACTGGTCAACATGATTTTTGTCTCATGAGTACCAATAGTTGTACTTAATGCAGTTTTTTTATCGTGTTTTCAAAAAATGTATTCGGAATTTCTCCATCACCCACAGTTTCTTTATTTCAATTTCAATTAATGGATTTAAAAAAAAAATATTTTTTTAAATATATGTTTTTTTCGTCCATTTGTCCTTTGCAAATAAAACCAAATGAGCTTACTCAGGAGATTTCAGGTATGGAAAAGAGATATTAAGGCAAATGGAATCCTAATATGCTGGCCGATTATTGTTGGACTATCAAGAGGGATGCTGCACAGGCGAAATATAGCAGAAAATTGTAATTTCTTACTTTCTAGGTGAGTCCGAATGTTCGAATATTGTGCAGTTACGAATGTAGAAAATATTACTGTTTGAAATTATAAATGCCTGTCTCTCGGAAACCTTGCGTGATTGAGAAAAAACTGATATCACATTTGAATTCAGGAGAAAAAATACTATCAGAATCACATATTTTTCTTATTGAGACAAAAAAAAAGTTTCTTTTTTGTTGCTCAGTGTTATCAGTGACTCTCAGATCGCAGTTACCAGGCAACAAACCCCATACTTTATATTCTAACAAAACATATTTTGTATTTATACAAATGACAGAAGTCATTGTCCATAATTACGAGTAAACAAATAACATAACAGTAAATTAAAACAATAAATCATCATAGCAAAACAGAAAGTTTGGCTCTTGCTTCCCAGTATCTATCCTTCAGCGTAGCACAGTGAAGTGTCTGACACTGTAGCAGGTGGTTTCTGTTCATGTTGGTATTCGTCACATGTGATAAGATATATATATATATATATATATATAGGGAAAGCAAAAAGAAACCTGAAAATTAGAACCAAGGAACATATAAGAAATATTAAAAATGGGGAAAATAGAAAAATCTGCAGTTACTGCTCATGTTTGGGCTGAAAAACACAATATAAATTCTAACACTAAATTATTACAACATTTAGAAAATAGAAATATTTGGGGAAAAATTACATTCAGAAGAACAAAAATAGACTTATGAATTTCGAAATTCCTGTTTAACGTGACCTAGTTTGGAGGTTCTTCGACCAGCCGGAAGAGGGAGCTGATATCGACATACAGAGCTCACAAACATAAAACTCAACAGTCTGGGCAAGCTGAGGATGATATAGAAGATTATATTGAAACATGTTCGAGAATAAATCAACGTTGATTTCAGGTAAGATGTTTCCAGTCTCAAAATTAACTTGATCAAAAGAACCTCAAAATATTACTTCCTAAAATAAACCATGGAATGGTAATTTCTACGGGATACATTTCAGATTCCATAATGGGACAAAAATCATCAAAATAAAATCAATTTATTAAGAGATTTTTATCAATTTCTATTATAATTATTTTCAGGTTTAGGCAAGGGTTTTAAAAAAACTTAGTACTTTTTTATTTTCCTGTTTTGCGGCTTTTATGGATTCAGATTGATATTCATCTGTTAATTCAGCGATAGAATCCCTTATTTTGACTTCGGATTCCTTTAATGAATCGTATAGTTGATTTATTAACATTGAACTAATGTGATATGGATGCAAACCACTCGCTAACGAGTAACGGTCAAGAATTTCTATTTTTATTTTAAGCGGCAACACTACTTTTTTCCGCTTCCGAACTAGTTTTATTTCCTTTTACTCAACGTTATAAGTTTGGAACAAAGCAGAAGAGACACGTGTTAACAGTCAAAATTACTGCAACGAATAACAAGTTGAAACAATAAAACACCGATCGTGGCGTGGACGGCGCATTTAAGGACTAACTTCAGGCTTTGAGACAGTAAGGTTTGTTTTATTTTGATATATATATTTCTTCATCTGGTTACTCTTTCTAAAAGCAGCCTTGCACGTGCTTGCAGTAAAAAAAAAATTGCCGATGCGTTAATAAAGGATACCCAATCCATCTAATATATTGACTGGATCCGCGAATAAGTACATTTTTAGCCGCATATACAGGAATTGTGTCGCAATTTTTAACCCACGAATAATGAGCTTTTGCTGTACTTTATTTCTCTCGACTCTTTATCCCACAAATTCAAAACTCTAAAAAGTCAGGTGGTTTCTGTAAAATAAGATAACACTAGTCAAGATGATTTTTGTCTCATGAGTACCAATAGTTGTACTTAACGCAGTTTTTTTATCGTGTTTTCAAATATGTATTCGGAATTTCTCCATCACCCACAGTTTTTTTATTTTAATTTCAATTAATGGATTTAAATAATTATTTTTTAAATAAACGTTTCTTCGTCCATTTGTCCATTGTAAAATAAAACCAAATGAGCTAACTCAAATGGTTTCAGCTATGGAAAAGAGATTTCAAGGCAAATGGAATCCTAATATGCTGGCCGATTATCGTTGGACCATCAAGAGGGATGCTCCACAGGCGAAATATAGCAAAACATCATCATTTCTTACTTTCTAGGCGAGTCCGAATGTTCGAATATTGTGTAGTTACGAATGTAGAACATTTTAAAGTGTTGGAAATTGTAAATTCCTGTCTCTCGGAAACCTTGCGTGATGGAGAAAAACCGATATCATATTTGAATTCAGGAGAAAAAATACCATCAGAATCACATATGTTTCTTTCTGAGACAAAAAAAAAAGTTTCTTTTTTGTTGCTCAGTTGTTTAGATTCAATGTTTTCAAAAAAAGTGAACGTTCAAATTGGCAACTTTAGAAATGAAACAAAAAAAAATATATATATAATTCTGTTGTTAGAGGCCAACTTCCGGTATTTACTTGTAATTGTAACACTGCGCATGATCAGTTTTCCAGTTCAGCAAATCAGAAATGCGGCGTTAACTAGCAATTAGAATGATTATTTTTTATTTCAGTGCTTTGTAGACATCGGCGCTAATTTGTCACAAGTGTCGGAATTAAAAAAAAAAAGTTGATTGTTCGGGAACATAAAGCTGTTTTCAGATTTCTAACATCGCTGTTTCGGTTGTGAGAGTTCAAAGTACTCGCAGAATGAATTGCCTTTACAATTAATTTGCAAATATATCTCAGAATTTATTTTAAAGCAGAGATGATATTACGGATTTCAAAGCCGTTGACCTATAGATTTGAAAGATAATAGATTACATTATGCATTACAGAGACTATTGTCCCAACTTCTCTTAAAAACGTTAAGCTGAAAATATATAAAACTGTTATTCTCCTAGTTCTAGTATACTCACTTACAGGCACAATCGAACCCGTAGGTTCATGGCCGCGCAAACATAAGCTCTTCATACACCCCTATCCTGAGCCAATGCCTTCCAACCACTCCCTGTATAATCCACATCCCTCAAATCATAGTTAAAGTTATTCACCCACCTCATTCTTGGTCTACCAACTCTGCGTTTTCCCTCTGGCTTTCCTACAAGAAGCTTCCATGCAAGTCTTTCATTCCCCATACGTGCAACATGTCCTGCCCATCGCAGTCTACGAGACTTAATTGTTCTTATTATATCTGGCTTCCTATAAAGACCATGTAGTTCATTGTTATGTAGTCTTCTCCATTCACCTGTCTGTTCATCTCTCTTTCGTCCAAAATTTTTCCTAAGTACCTTATTCTCAAATACTCGTAATCTCCCTTCCTCCCTTAAAGTAAGAGTCCATATTTCGCACCCATATAATATAACTGGTAGAATAATAGTTTTATATATTTTCAGTTTAATGTTTTTTGAAAGGAGTTGGGACATCAAGAGTCTCTGCAATGCATAATAGCACGCATTTGAAGAATTGAGCCTATGTTTAATTTCTTTGTGTATCTCATTCCTATTTGTGATTATTGTTCCTAGGTATTTGAATTCAGCCACTTCCTCAACATTTCCCTTATTTGTCATTAGCTGTCCATTTCCATTATATAATGTATTTCTACGTGTGACCATATATTTAATTTTATTGATATTTACTTCCAGTCCTAATTTCTTAGTGTTACTCAATAGTGTGTGCGTGTTGGCCTTTATTATCTCCTCGCTATCGGCCAATAGTACTACATCATCAGCGTAAACTAACAGCTTATTAATACCATTGAGTTGTAAGCCTTCCTCATTCTCTAAAGATGTAATGGCATGCTCTAGTACAATATTAAATAGAGTTCTAGTATATGGATGCCAAACATGGACTCTTACTTTAGAGGAGGAAAAAATATTACGAGTATTTGAGAAAAAATTGTTAGAAAAAATAATGGGGAAAAAATTGGATATGGAATGGAGAATACTATATAATAGTGAGATACATGGTCTTTATACGAAACCAGATATAAAAAAGAACAGTTAAGTCTCAGACTGCAAGGGAAGGACATGTGGCACGAATGCATTTAGTACGTAATCCCTATCCCAGAACTACAAACCGTCCAACGATAGTATGATGAAGTTAAAATCTTAAGAACATCTGTGTTCGCTCCTTGATTTATTCTAAACATAATAGTTCAGATTAAAATAATAATAATGATAATAATAATAATAATAATAATAATATTAATAATAATAATATCATCATTATCCGGTATCATGGCAGCTCCTGCAGTCTTCCGGAGACCAAACGCCATTCCTCTCTGTTCATCCATTGATCTTCCTTCAATCCTCTGATATTCATAGCCGCTTGTACACCTTCTATCCAAGTTTTCTTCGGTTTTCCTCTCTTCGTCCTTTCCATTGGGATCCATTGCATAACTATTTTAGGCAATCCTTGCTCTGGTGTATTTTTTGACATGGCCATACCACTGTAATCTTTTCTTTTCTATAATGTCTATGATGTCCGGCTC
The DNA here is from genome assembly GCA_030220185.1 of Diploptera punctata. Lineage (NCBI taxonomy): Eukaryota > Metazoa > Arthropoda > Insecta > Blattodea > Blaberidae > Diploptera > Diploptera punctata. Next base: position 73,919 of record JASPKZ010007738.1, read on the forward strand.
CTCTTGTACATCCATAATTTCCCTTATTTCTTTATTTCGTATTCTATCCATTCTAGATTTTCCAGCTGATCTTCTTAAAACATTCATTTCTGTACTTAAAATTATTTTCATTTCCCTGGTAGGAATTTGCCAAACTTCAGCAACATAAATTAAAACGCTCAAAACTCTGGTTTGATATATTTTTTATTTTCCTTTTTTTAATACGTTTGCTGTACAAAGAAGGCCAAATAATCGTTTTATCAAAACAGATGCTTCATTGTAAACTTCAAGGCTGAAGAAATGTAGGAAGATCAAACCGACGTAGGAAGAACGACCTGCACCTGCAACATATAGAGCACCGGGGATCGGAACAGGCCAACAGGCCCATACCTTGAAGATGATGATGTAATACGTTTGTTCCAAGAAACAGAGTTTAAAACATTTATTGTTCGTTTTGTTTGTGCGATTCTATTTTTAATTTCCACTGTGTTATCACCTGAATGGTCAAATTTTGTTCCTAAATAAGTGCATTTAATACTAGGTATTAGTGCTTCTCAATTGTTGAAATTTATATTTTGCATTTCTTCTCATATATACGGGTATTTATAATTCGTCTGGCTTAACTCTACTAGAAATTTGTAGAAAGAGACAGCTGTGCTCATCTCTCTCACTCGCACCATTGTTGACGGATTTTCTTCACTTGATTTTAATAGGGGCAAGGAGGAAGACGAAAACTAACAAAGTGGATCTTTCTTTTGTAACAGGGGAAAAAGCCGTCAAGGATCTACCTTTATATCTCCATCTCTCTCTTTGCCAAGTTAAGCCAGATATATTATAGTTTTCTCTATATTTATATAAAATCCCCATTTTTCATATTCTCTTTTAGTTTTCTTGTCATATATTCTACGTCATCGTGGTCTTGTGCTATTAACACCTGGTCGTCGTCTGCAAAATTCAGTGAATATACATGAGCATTTTGGATTGGTAGGCCCAATTTTTTACATTTTTTCCTCCAGTCTCTTAGTACTCTTTCAAGATACACTTTGAATAGAGTTGGAGATAAACTTTCGAGAATAAGTTCTTAGGAACATTTTTGAACCAAAGACAGATGAATAGACAGGTGAATGGAGAAGACTGCATAGCAGTGAATTACATGGTCTTTATAGGAAACCAGCCAGATATAATAAGAACAGCTAAGTCTCGCAAACTGCGATAGGTAGACATGTGGCACGAATGGGGAATGAAAGACGTGCATGGAAGCTTCTTGTAAGCAAAACCGGAGAGAAAACGCCGAGTTGGTAGACCAAGAATGAGGTGGGAGAATAACATTAACTATGATTTGAGGGAAGTAGATTATACAGGGAATGATTGGAAAGCATTAGCTCAGGATAGGGATGTATGGAGAGCTTATGTCCGCGCGGCCATGAACCTACGGGTTCGATAGTGCCAGTGAGTTAGTTAGTTGGAGATAAACTGCAACTCTGGCTTAAACCTTTTGTAACAGTAAATCCCTCTGTTATATAATTTCCAACTTTTATTTTCGAAATTGATCCTTTGTATAATGATTTTATAGCTTGTATTGATCTTTTAGTAATGTTAGAATTGGCTAAAATAATAATAATAATAATAATAATAATAATAATAATAATAATAATAATAATAATAATAATAATAATAATAATATATTTATTTCCGGTTTTAACAACGTTGATACATTTTTCCGTCACCAATATTTCTCTTCAATTTCGCTTTATAATTTTGTTCCATTCGTCTCTATTATAACACATTTCTTTCTCCATTTCCCAGTCCTTCAAAGTTTCTCTAATCTCTTCGATCCACTTGAGATTTGGTCGTCCTTTCCTTCTCATTCCTGATGGTGTCCATTCCATTATTTTCTTCGATCCATCCATCCATAGTAATTCTGCCCGAAGGCAGGTCCTTCACTGCAATCATAGCATTTTCATGCTATGCTTGCAGCTTTACTAGGGAATTGTAGGTGTGGTAGCTTCCCGTTGCTTTCCACACCGGTGATGGATGATGATGATAATGATAATGGTGATGATGATAAGAATGATGATGATGGCCATATGATTTCGGGGACCGTTTAGGCCTTAAAGTTTTCCTGACATTTGTCTTACAGGTGAGGAAAAATCCCGATAAAAACCTCACCCAGAAAAACTGCCCCGACCGGGGATCGAACCCGGGCCCGCTGCGTGACAAGGCAGCACGCTACCTCGAGACCACAGCGGTGGACATTTTCTTCGATAATAATATTAATAATAATAGTTTTTATTATTATAAATGTTAAGGTTATTAGTATAGCACTTTAATATCTTCAAAAGGCGTTAAAATGTCGATAAAACATAGCTATAATAAACCACCATTTTACTATTCTAATTACTCAGAGAAATGAGAGGTCAAAACATATAAGGGTGAATCTGCAAAGTTGGGTACAGATTTCTTTGACAAATTACGTACAACATGAATCTGCAGCAAACACTAGAATCTGGCGAAGCAGTGTAACAAACTAGCCAGCTTAAATCATGTCTACACCGAGCTTAGGCCCATTTCCAGTGAAGCATAAATACATACCTCAAGACAAACTCCATAAATCGTAACATTCTTAAAACATATTACATCATAATATTCAACTGAGGCTGGTACTAAAGTCAGCGCGTGTTATGCTGACTATTTAACTCATGCCCCAAATGAGATTCAATGACCAATCACATTTCAATGATTTTTTAATTACAACCAATCACAGTCGTGTTTCGCCTCGAATTTATCAAACAAGTTTATCTTATTAAAGAAAGCTCCTTTTTTAAACATTCTGAATAGGTCATAGCATTATTTTGCAGTGACTGACTCTCTAAGAAATACAGCTACCAGATTGTATGTATATAGTGCACGAATGTCAGATGATAGCGTTTGCGGGAGATAATATAAAAAATTGTAACAATTGATTATACCACAAAAAAACATTGTTTGCACTTTCTTAAACGAATTATTTCCCAAGAAATAACGTTGCAGAAAAATATAATTGACATATTTACATCATAGGACATCAGAAATGAATTAATATACAGTTTCGTGTGTTTCATTTTTCTCCACTAGAGTGCATTCTTACAATATTGCGATCCTTCGGCAATAAATATTATGATCTGATTGCAGTGGTGAACAAGCGTAACAATCGTTTCTGATTTGTTTTCAAACATCGCTTCTCATTTTTTTTCAAACATCGCCGATTACTTTAAATAAATAAATATTTTAAAATAACTATATTTAAATAATGATTTGTGAGTAAACATGTTAATTTTATTCGTTAAATAGACCTAACAAATGCCACTCTTGATTTCCAAATTCTCTAGACAAATTCACCCTCCTCACTTCGTGAGTCGATAATTTGGAAATCACTCGTGGCATTACTTATGAAAATATTGCAGCAGGTAGTTATTTATTAACATTACGGTTTCTATGCCGATTATTTTTCTAATATGTACTGTTTATTGTGTTTATGTTTTTAACTAACTCACTGGCTCTATCGAATGGCCGCGCGGACATAAGCTCTTCAAACATCCCTATCCTGAGCTAATGTCTTCCAATCATTGCCTGTATAATCTACTTCCTTCAAATCATGGTTAATGTTATTTTCCTACCTCCTTTGGTATGGATTCCCTGAAGTAGTCTCCGCCCGGAGAACACGAATGGGGGACTATTTTACCTCCGGAGAATTTTACCCCAGTGGAACCCATGTCCGCATTTCTTGACGGTTGTATTTTTACGGTGCAAGTTCGTCACTCTTACGACCAAGGTACTTTTTCGTCTGGTTTATCGCCTTCGACCTGTCTTGCATGGGGAACCCTTTCGGCAGCAATGCTACCGCCGGTATAGCTCTCGGGGTCATTTAAGCAAGCAAGCAAGCCACTCCACCACGACAAGGTAAAGTTACCAAGGAGGATGTTCATTAGGGTTTTTAACTTTTTGGACTTTCGTCAAATAAAATATTTCCTGTACAATGAATAGGTGTACTTTTGCTTAAAGCATTGAGATAGGCCTTCATTTGACTGAGCTTCAAGAAAAAGTCATCCCCAAATTAATATTAAATATTGATATATAAGTATATTTTGGGGTGACCTTTTCTTGAAGCTCAGTCAAATGAAGGCATTTTTCAATGGTTTTAAGTAAAAGTTCACCCATTCGTTGCACAGGAAATATTTTACACCCATTCATTGCACAGGAAATATTTTATTTCACGAAAGGTTGTAACTTTTGGACTGTTTGTTGAAATAAAATATTTCCTGTACAAGGAATAGGTATACTTTTGCTTAAAGCATTGAGATAGGCCTTCATTTGACTGAGCTTCAAGAAAAAGTCATCTCCAAATTAATATTAAATATTGATATATAAGTATATTTTGGGGTAACCTTTTCTTGAAGCTCAGTAAAATTAAGGCTTTTTTCGATGGTTTTAAGTAAAAGTTCACCCATTGATTGCACAGGAAATATTTTACACCCTTTCATTGCACAGGACATTTTATTTCACGAAAGGTTATAACTTTTGGACTGTTTATTAAAATAAAATATTTCCTGTACAAGGAATGGGTGAACCTTTACTTGAAACCATTGAAAAGGGCATTCATTTCACTGAGCTTCAAGAAAATGTCACCCCCAAATTAATATTAAATATTGATATATAAATATATTTGGGGAACCTTTTCTTGAAGCTCAGTAAAATTAAGGCCTTTTTAATGGTTTTAAGTAAACGTTCGCCCAATCATTGCACAGGAAATATTTTACACCAATTCACTGCACAGGAAATATTTTATTTCGCAAAAGTACAAAAAGTTATCACCCACAGAGTTTGGACTGTCTGTTGAAATAAAATATTTCCTGTACAATGAATGGGTGGACGTTTACTTAAAACCATTGAAACATGCATTCATTTCACTGAGCTTCAAGAAAAGGTCACCCCCAAATCAATATTAAATATTGATAGATAAATATATATGGCTTTTAGAGGAAGAGATCCAGTGAGATCCAAAATTATTTTAGAAAATCAAAATATAGAACAGGTGTCTAGTTTCAAATATTTGGGCTGTGATGTTGGCTACAACGTGGAAAGAGATATTGACTCCAAAATAAATAAATTTCAGACGGTGTGTGGAACAATACAGAGAACATTCAAAAAATAAAATTAGAAAAGAAACCAAGATAAAAATGTATGATGTTATGGCGGTTCCCACAATATTGTATGGGTGTGAAACTTGGGCTCCAGTGAGAAGACAGAAGGATAGAATACAGACGGCGGAGATGAGGTTCCTGAGACAAGTAAAAGGATGTACAAGACTTGATAGAATAAGAAATGAGGATATAAGAGAAGAATTGAAAGTACAGCCTTTATTGGATAAAGTCACGAATTACAGACAGAAATGGATTGATCACATGGATGGAATGAGTAAGGAGAGATATCCATTGTTAGCAAGAAATTATCAAGCAAGAGGAAGACGTGATGTTGGAAGACCTAGAAGACGTTGGGCTGATGCATTATGAAGTCGGAACGGGCAATTGCCTAATCCCTGGAGTGATGATGATGATGATGATAAATATATTGGGGGTGACCTTTTCTTGAAGTTCAGTGAAACGAAAGCATTCTAAAATGTTTTTAAGTAAAAGTTCATCCATCCATTGCACAGGAAATATTTTATTTCACAAAAGTCCAAAAAAGTTATAACCCTAATGTTCATGATCGTATTGCTATTTATTTTGTTTACTATTGATTTAGAGCGTAGTTGTTTATACCTCCCCTACCTAAACTACTTACATGCTGCAACAATAAATTGTATGTTTTTCCGTTTTAATTTGAATTTATGTACGTGACACATAATTACCAAAGAAATACTAGAGCATTCGTTACGTAACAGCAACACTGCTATAACACTGCTTCTTTTGACATTACGAAATTCATTTTTAGTTTCTTGCCAAGTCAACTATTACGTTGCCACATTTTTTTAAGACGCCGCACTCCATATGCAGCACCATTTATGGATATCTCTCTCATCTGACCGATCTAGAGTTTTCTGGGTATCAATTATTGATTGAAAATCGAATGCCTCGTAGAAGTTCTTTTATCTTTGAGAATAAGTTATAGTCACAAGGGCTCCTGTCTGGTGAATTTGGTGGATTTTCGAGAAACTTCCCAATTCTAGCTTTAAAAAAATTCTACTGTACATCTTTTAGGGCGGTTTTGCTTACTAAATATGAGAAACAGTGAATGTATTCAGAAAATATTGCTATTTTGAGACTTTCAATATTACAAATTTATACAACAAAGACTAATCAACAACATACTATAAAGGTCACCACTAGGTTAGCTGATTTACAACAGTGTACATTAACTATACATAGACTTCAAAAAGGCATACGATTCAATTAAGAGGGAGAAGTTTTATAGTATCCTGCTGGAGTTCGGAATTCCTAAAAAGTTAGTTAGACTTATACGAATGTAGAAAATTCAAACTATGCTAACCACCTATTCCAATTTAATCATTGTTTCTATCCAAATTTTGAAATTTTACATATTTGTGATAAGGGTAAGAAGTTAGATCTTTTGGAGGCTGTAGAAATTAATAAGTTTAAAAGTAGTAAAAAACTGTTAAATTCTCAACTTGATTTGAATGAATCCCCTTTGTTAAATTAAAAAATTTAAGTAAATATTGTTGTACACCTATTGTTGCTTAGATCAGTTGGAACACAATTCATAATTTGTTAACATGTCTGAAGAAGGTACAGTGTACCGAAACAGCTGTCACTGAATTATATAATAAATATGAAAATAAAATAAAACTACGTTTTATTTTTATTTAATTAATAATTATACGAATGTGTCTAAACGGAACAAAGAGTAGGGTGCGTGTAGGCAAACGTTTTCATATACTTTTGAAATCCAGAATGGGTTGAAGCAAGGTGATGCACTATCTCCTCTACTATTTATTTTTGTACTAGAGCATGCAATAAAATCTTTAGAGGATGAAGAAGGCCTACAACTCAGTGGTATTAATAAGCTGTTAGTTTATGCTGATGATGTAGTACTATTGGGCGATAGCGAGGAGATACTAAAGGCCAAAAGCGCACACACTACTGAGTACCAAGAAATTGGGACTGTAAGTAAATATCAATAAAACTAAATATATGGTCACACATAGAAATACATTATATAATGGAAATGAATAGCTAATGACAAATGAAGGAAATTTTGAGGAAGTGGCTGAATTCAAATACCTAGGAACCATAATCACAAACAGGAATGAGATGCACAAGTAAATTAAACATAGGCTCAATTCTGGAAATTGCGTGCTATTATGCATTACAGAGACTCTTGACTTCCCAACTCCTTTAAAAAAACGTTAAACTGAAAATATATAAAACTATTATTCGACCAGTTATATTATATGGATGCGAAACATGAACTCTTACTTTAAGGGAGGAAAGGAGATTACGAGTATTTGAGAATAAGTACATAGGAATATTTTTGGACCAAAGAGGGATGAACAGACAGGTGAATGGAGAAGACTACATAACAATGAATTACATGGTCTTTATAGGAAGCCAGATATAATAACATTTAAGTCTCGTAGACTGCGATGGGCAAGACATGTGGCACGAATGGGGAATGAAAGACGTGCATGTTAGCTTCTTGTAGGAAAACCAGAGGGAAAACGCCCAGTTGGTAGATCAAGAATGAGATGGGAGAATAATATTAACTATGCTTTGAGGAAAGTAGATTATACAGGGGATGATTGGAAAACATTGGCTCAGGATAGGGATGTATGGAGAGCTTATGTCCGCGCGGCCATGAACCTACGGGTTAGATAGTGCCAGTGAGTTAGTTAGTTAGTTAATTGCCATTATTTATGGAATACCCTAGTATTATTGTTGATTTTCCCACAAAAAACGCGAGAAATATCTTAAAATGAAGTGAGAAGTTGAACTCAGAGTAACCTAAAATCACCACATTTACTTTGTAAAATACGCATTAGTCATTGCTCAGACAGTGTAACCAACTAATCACAAAAACCCGCTAACAAGGAAGTGAACGCTAAACTAATCTGCTCTATAGCAACTTGCCCATTTTCTCACCCCGACTTGCTCACCAATGCAGGTGGACTCCTGGAATAGAATACCCTTATACGTGAGTAAACATGTTGTTGGCAATTGGTTCTAGTATGAACGCGTTTTATCACATTGACAAACGTGGCTCTAGCAGTTACTGTTTCTCCAATCGAATATTCACAGGTGGCACAGAATAGCCAGAAGTTGAACTAAGATACTCAGCCTTTAACGTAAATGAGTACCATACGCTTGTTCTGGGGGTAAAGACGGCCGTCACGCAGGGCTGACAACCCGGCTGACCTCAAGTGCCGATTGTCTAGAAAAAGTGGGGGCTTTAACCTCCTACTACCCCAAGGGCCTCCTGAGGCCTGAAGTGGGATCACTTTACCTTTACTTTTGCACATAATTATCTATCAATAAAACTAAATATATGGTCACACGTAGAAATATATTATATAATGGAAATGGACAGCTATGACAAAGGAGGGAAATTTTGAGGAAGTGGCTGAATTCAAATACCTAGGAACAATAATCACAAATAGGAATGAGATGCACAAAGAAATTAAACATAGGCTCAATTCTGGAAATGCGTGCTATTATGCATTGCAGAGATTCTTGATGTCACAACTCCTTTCAAAAAACGTTAAACTGAAAATATATAAAACTATTATTCTACCAGTTATACTATATGGGTGCGAAACATGGACTCTTACTTTAAGGGAGGAAAGGAGATTACAAGTATTTGAGAATAAAGTACTTAGGAAAATTTTTGGACCAAAGAGAGATGAACAGACAGGTGAATGGAGAAGACTACATAACAATGAACTACATGGTCTTTATAGGAAACCAGATATAATAAGAACAGTTAAGTCTCGTAGACTGCGATGGGCAGGACATGTTGCACGTATGGGGAATGAAAGACTTGCATGGAAGCTTCTTGTAGGAAAGCCAGAGGGGAAAACGCCCAGTTGGTAGACCAAAAATGAGGTGGGGAATGATTGGAAAGCATTGGCTCAGGATAGGGATGTGAGGAGAGCTTATGTCCATGCGGCCATGAACCTACGGGTTCGATAGTGCCAGTGAGTAAGTAAGTAAGTAAGTAAGATATTATAAAAGTGATTTCATATAAGTTCATACCGACGACCCTAGAGTTGTTTTCCATGAAGTTTATTTTGCCTATAAATGCCTATTTCGGCTTACAAAGCCTATAAATGCTTATATGCCATTTTTTCCTGGAAATTAACTTGGTATTTCAATGACATTAATTGAAATGGACAAACTTCCACTCAATGCACTCTCGTTAGGCGAAAAATCAAGTACCGGCCATTGCATTTTGCCATCTCATGCACTCCCAATAAGCGAAATAGCCCTAAGCTATGCCCCATTGTATTATACTCCGGCTCTAAGGCCTGGATAAAGTTCTATAGTACAGCTTTGCTTCTTTTCAATACAAACATTGCAGAGTGACAAAAAGGGTAGATGGCTCAAGATTTCTTTTTCTGTTCTCACACCTGGTGCTGAAACCTTTAACTCAGTGGCAATATTATTTTTTATGTTGTTAACACTGAGTTTAGTCTGTAGTCCTCGTTCACAGACATGTGCTTCAAAGACAAAGTGGTGCGACAAGTATATGTGGCTTATTTTTTTTTAACCCTTAGAACTGTTTTTTTTACGGTGCCTAAAGAATGGACAACTGTAAAAGACAAACTGACCAATTTCGTACAAAGAATTTGGTGCAGAAATATTCTCAAGTGACGGTTCAATATTGTTTTGCAAAGTGTGTAAAAGTCAGTGAATTGCGCGAAGAAGTGCCATGTTTCGTAGCACGTACACACTGCAAAACAAAAGTATGCTCTTTGTGAAAAGGCAAAACAAGTTCAAAAATCATCTCTGATATCTTCGTATGCTATTGATAGCTTATGTTATATTCTTCATGTAAGACTGTAAAAATGTATGTTGTAATCCATTTTTTGTAAGAGCCTATTTATAATTTTTAGTGCCTATATTAATTATTTTTAGCGCCTTTTTGCCTGCCTACTTTGAAATTTTTAAGTGCCTAACATCCGGACTCCAGTGATTAAGATGAAATGAATCTTGATAATAAAATTCCATCCCATAATTTGCCTTGAAAACTGGAGAAAAAAAAAAGAGAAAATATCCTCAGTCGGCCGAAGTGTTTAAAACAATCGGTTTACTGTCCCTACCAACATACCAAGTATCGTCAATGTTGTTTCTACACACTCTCTAGTGAGTAATACACTTTATTAAAGGTTTGCTCTTCATAGCTTTGATACCGTTTTTATTCCATTCTGACAGTTTCAGTTTTTAAACATCACAAGCTTGGAATACTGCCGGGGTATTAAACTCTGATTTTTGTCTCTCGATTTCTCTAACATTAATGAGAACTGTCCTTTTGCTTTTCAGAAACAAAGTCAATTGGAAAATTTTTGTTCGACTGTTCCCGGAAAACGTAAAGTGATTGTATTGGCACATTTTCTCACGTGGAGGTGGGTGGAAGCTCAAAGAGTGAACTGAGGTGGAATATACCCCACCCTGATATCAGCCACTTTGCTAATGAGGTGAATTCACACACATCTCAATACAATGTGTGTGTATGTATGTGTGTACACGCAACGTACACACGCAAGGGCTCATCAACTAAATCGTTAAGTGGTTTAATCAACTGTAAATTACTAGGATATCAAATTACGTCTAAGAGAAGAATTATTAAAATTGAGTATTGGACGAATACGATAACTTGGGTTTGAAAATAAATTTAACTAAAAAATATTTTATATGGGATGTGGAGCAGAAACCCAAGATTTAATGTTAGAAGATCAGACGGGGTATATTAGAGGTTGAACAATTTGTGTATCTGGGGGTAAAAGTAGCTAAAGAGACAAACAAGAAAGTGGTATTAAGAACAGAATAAATAAAGATAGAGCAATAACAGCGATGATAAATGGAGTCTTATGGAACAGACATATAATCAGGAAAAATAGTTACAAATATGTAATTCAATAGTGAGGAGTACTGTCACACATGGAGCTGAAGTTTAGAAATTCCTTCATACATGATCCGAAAGTGTTTTAATCTTATTTTTAACCATGGCTGCGGCCTTCATAGGATATGTACTACCTTGAGGGCAAATATCTTTTCTGGGGGGCAAGAGCGATTACTAACCTATCAGCTATTCCATATGTTGGTATTGACCACGTTCAATGAGTTTGAGGAGGATTTGCAGTAGATAATGTTACTTTAAATCGATTCTTTACTTTACATTTTCTATTACCCTTTATTATTGTAGCAATAGTAATAATTCATCTATTGTTGATGGAAATGGATTTATAAAACTATTATTCTACCAGTTATATTATATGAGTGCGAAACATGGACTCTTACTTTAAGGGAGGAAAGGAGATTACAAGTATTTGAGAATAAAGTTCTTAGGAAAATTTTTGGACCAAAGAGAGATGAACAGACAGGTGAATGGAGAAGACTACATAACAATGAACTACATGGTCTTTATAGGAAGCCAGATATAATAAGAACAGTTAAGTCCCGTAGACTGCGATGGGCAGGACATGTTGCGCGTATGGGGAATGAAAGACGTGCATGGAAACTTCTTGTAGGAAAGTCAGAAGGAAAACGCCCAGTTGGTAGACCAATAATGAGGTGGGAGAACAACATTAACTATGATTTGAGGGAAGTAGATTATACAGGGAATGATTGGAAAGCATTAGCTCAGGATAGGGATGTATGGAGAGCTTATGTCCGTGCGGGCATGAACCTACGGGTTCGATAGTGCCAGTGAGTAAGTAAGTAAGTAATGAATTTATTGCGGAGAGCAGCAAGGTGTTCGAAATTAGAAAAAATAAGAAATACTGACATAGGAGAAAAAAATGAATATTATAAATTAAATAGTAGATTTTATATGAGATGCAAGTAATTAAATCGGTATGGACACGTACGATGAATCCAAGAAGAAAGGTTACCCAGAAAAACATTGGAAAGGTATCCTTTATTGAGCCATTATCCATAGAAGACTTTCCCCTACTATTGATATTGGGTCACTGGAACGAACAAATGAAATTTTGAGGGTCACGGATTCAAACCCGATCGTACCCCAAAACACACAAACCACCATGAAAAAAATACACGAATTGATAGACATCGAAATGTTAGCACACTCGGAAAATAGCTCTAATCCTGCGCCTTCATCTTACCATCTGTTTCGATCTAAGGTCCATTTATTTCGTGAAAAATCTAAAATATTGAAGTTGTAGAAGTGGTTCTCAACGAATTTTTCATATCAGAATCAGAGACAGGTACCGTCGCGAAGTTAAAAATCTTGCTGAAAGATGGCTCAAGACCATACAACCTCTACTTCGAAGAATAATTTAACTGAACATTTGCCCCGAAAAGAGATTTAACCCACAAAAATTCTAAAGTTGAGTTTTATGTGGATTAGTGGTATATCCGGAGACTATCACGGCATTGTGGTTGTAAAATTATCCACACTCTCTTCCAGACCAGTTTTATTTATTTTGAAAGTTGGCTTTCATGCGAAAAGTGATCTATATGTAACAAAATGGCGGAAGCAGTTAGTCAAGCCATTAATAGCAGTGCAGAAAAAAAATATTGCACATGTGCAAATTTATTCCACCACAGTTACATGAATTATAATCAGAATCATAGAGAAATTCAGTGAAAATAACAAAGACACAAAGAATGTAACGAAATAACATTAAACAAGTAAATGGACAATAAATACTGAAAACTAATTAAGTTAAATATTTTTCTAACAGAATCAGTGTTCAATATGTACGGAGGGTTGTTTCCGATTTCTGATAACGACTTGCCAAGTAGATTGTGACGTTGGAGTGTGAGTCATCAGGGCAGGAGCGTGCGAGGTGAACAAACTAGTCAGGGTGCTGCTTCTGTTACACTCGTACGCATGTTGCTCTCATAATGCCTAAGACGATAGACCCGTTTTGGGAAGGGTACATTACTGCCCTTAACCGATGCTAATTATAGTTATTCCGCGATTATTGAGGCTTGCAAAAACGTAATTTTATGGTATCAAAGTGTGGAATTAGCTCAGTGCTTAATAAATAGGGAAAGGGTCACTTGGGATTAATTCCTACAAGAAGCTTCAATGCACGTCTTTCATTCTCCATACGCGCAACATGTCCCCTCCATCGCAGTCTACGAGACTTAACTGTTCTTATTATATCTGGCTTCCTATAAAGACCATGTAGTTCATTGTTATGCAGTCTTCTTCATTCACCTGTCTGTACATCTCTATTGTCCACAAAAATTCCTAAGTACTTTATTCTCAAATACTTTTACACTCAATTCTGTATTAAATTGTTAATATTTAGTTGTTAACATGTTATTTTGCATTCAAATTGGCTGTATATGATTCAAATAGGATGAGAGAATAAATTGTGTATGATATAATAAAGGTAATAACCTCAAAATTAACATTATACAGGGTGTGCACAAAGTCCTTCTACCAAAACAATGTAATTTAGCTCGTAAACTATTTGAGATAGAGACATGCGGTTTTTTGCAACTTATTCTCTCTCAAAGTTTTGTTTACATTTGTTGCAGATTGTGATTTAAACAACAATGACGACACCACAGAAAAAGGCCCAATGTGTATGGTGGTATGTTGAGTCTGAATAAATCATCAGTAACTGTTCAGCGAAATTTCCGCCGGCAATATGCAAGAGATCCTCCATCCAAATCATCCATAATTAGATACACCGATAAATTTCTAGCGACTGGCAGTGTAATGGAGTTGCCACGGAGTGAACGACCAGGAGTAAGTCAAGAAATTATCGACAATGTGCAACTTGCATTTCAACTCAGACCTCAAAAATCTGTTCGTCGAGCTTCACGGGAACTGCATTTGCCAAAATCAACCATTGATAAAGTCCTCTATGAGAGGCTATATCTTGTTCTTCTTCTTCCTTCCAAGTATTAGGCCAAGGCCTGTTACGATCCCATAGTTAAATTTTCCCTCCAGCGTAAATAGTTTGATCCTTCCGGAAAATTTTCATATAAGATTTGAAAGCATAATGATAGTCCCTTCGATTGGTTGCTGGCCAAAAGAAGGCAAGACCAGTGATGGGGCTGCCATCTTACAGCCTCTGCTCTGGCTTTTCTGGAGAAGAAAAGAAAATAAAGGAAAGAAGAAATGGAAGAAAGGAAAGACTCCCTAGCCCTCGGATGCCCTAATAGCGTCGGGGTCGAAAAAACAAGAGTTAACCAAGGGAGGTTAGATAGTAAAGTTAAAAGAGTGCAAAACACAAGTAAGTGGAAGAAATGTTTTGCTCAGCTTGGGCACCTTGTGGTCGCCATCCACATATCTCTAGATGAAGACCCCTGAGGGTTTTCAGGCCTATAAAGTGCAAATTACACGAGCGTCGCTACCAACTGACTTGCCTCAGCGTGCAGAACTTGCTGATTCCACGCTGAACGCAATTGACAAAGACAATGATTACCCACAGAGGTGATGTTCTCTAATGAAGCGACTTTCTTTGTCTGGATATGTTAAACGCCATAACATTCAGATATGGGGGATACAGGTGATTTACCAGACTCAGCATACCACCATACACATTGGGTCTTTTCCTGTGGTGCCGTCATTGTCGTTAAAATTACAATCGGCAACAAATGTAAACAAAACTTTGAGAAATGTGGATACGTTGCAAAAAACCGCACGTCTGTATCTCAAATACTTTACGAGCTAAGTTACATTGTTTTGTCATGGCTACATCTAAAAGAGAGAAGAAAATCGCACTGTCTAATTCTCCTATTTAAGATCCTACATACCTCGATTCCCAATTATTTATCATCCCGTTTCCAGTATCTATCCTCAAACCATAACTTAAACACAAGATCACAACATAGTCTCTTACTTAATATACCGCAACATAGGACATCACATCACTCCATGCCATATACCATCTCCACTTCTCGCAACTGGAATTCCCTACCACAAGAAATAAGGGGCTGCCGGACATTGACATCTTTTAAAAGAAATCTAAATTTATATTTGCTCTAAACTCGACTTCATTATTATCCAGTGTAAGATATATATATTAATTGGTGTTTCCCGTAAAATGTATCATATTTATATTATTATTATTATTATTATTATTATTATTATTATTATTATCGTATCATTATTGTTATTACCCTATGAAATGTTGTTTGTACATGACATTTACATTGCTACATTTATTGTATCTTTAACTGTTTATAATTAGTACAGTGTATATCTATATTTGTCGAATATTTATTTGTATTTGTGCTGGTTGAGTGGAAGAGAGGGCCTTATGGCCTTAACTCTGCCAGAATAAATAAAGTATTATTATTATTATTATTATTATTATTATTATTATTATTATTATTATTATAGCAGGACTTTGTTAAGATATCTACCTGCAGCAAGAGGAACACCAGGACGTCCACTCAAAATACTTTTGGATGGTATTTCTCTTGAGGCCGAAACAGGTCAACAAATGGCCTAAATTCGTGAATGTACTATGATGATAATGGCTTTGTAGACACCCTGTACGTTTTTTTAGTTTTCCCAACAATTTGTAGTTTTTTAACATTTTCCAATACTGTTATTTTAACACAGTTCAAATAATGGATCTTATAATGATATTGTGAAAAGAAAAATTAGTGCGTGAACCAGGAATCGAACCGTGGACCTCTAGTTCTCCAGAATTGTAGAATGGTGTAGTGGGCTGCACACTAGTCTGGAGAACTAGAGGTCCACGGTTCGATTCCTGGTTCACGCACTATTTTTTTCTTTTCACAATATCATTATAATATGATCCATTATTGGAACTGTGTTAAAATAACAGTATTGGAAAATGTTAAATAACATCGTTTACTGCTTATAAAAGTGGTGGTGTAAAATTCTCAAATATAGATACTTCTAAACGAAGCCGGCTGTTGGCGATGACAGTGTCACATACCTGACAGCGGACAAAACGAGAATTATAGATTTGTATATGTGAAAAGAATTGTTAGTGTTTGTGCCAGGTGTGGAATGGTGTAGTGGGCTGCACACTAGTCTGGAGAACTAGAGGTCCACGGTTCGATTCCTGGTTCACGCACTAATTTTTCTTTTCACAATATCATTGTAATTTGTAGTTTGTGGGTTAGACCTCTTTTTGGGGCAACTATTCAACTGATTATCAGAAAATATATAAATAATTTTGTTAAAAATGACATTACTTATATGACAGTACCTATACATATTATCATTTGTACTGTTATTAATCATTGATTTCAAAAGAGCCAACAGTGGCAGACGCAGCTTACAGATTTAAGTCAGAGAGCGAAAAAGTTCTACTGATATAATAAGATGACAGTACAGAGATGTTTTATGGCCTTCTGATTCCACAAGGATTTTTACTTAAGACAGGATCTTTTTTATCTCAAACGAAACACACGTATGTTTGAAATGTCACATAAAATTCCACCTTTTAATGTAGGCCTACACAACATTGGTGACAAAGATTATTTTCAAGCAGATATTCTTACAGACAATTAAAAAATATGTTAACGTGATCTGAATATTAATGAATTCAGAAATGAAATATATATACAGTCCACCGCTGTGGTCTCCAGGTAGCGTGCTGCCTTCTCACGCAGCGGGCCCGGGTTCGATCCCCGGTCGGGACAGTTTTTCTGGGTGAGGTTTTTATCGGGGTTTTTCCTCACCTGTAAGACAAATATCAGGAAAACTTTAAGGCCCAAACGGTCCCCGAAATCATATGGCCATCGCAATCTTCATCATCCATATTCATCTTAGGTTAAGCTTAGGATTAGGGACTCTCCTGGCCCACCATTATCATCATCATCACCCATCATATCATCGGGGCAACGTAACCCCGCCTTCCAGGCGCCCCAACCTCAGAAGTGAGTTACAAGTACGCCATGCCAGGAGAGCAACTACGAATGTCGAAAGACAAACCTGTGGCATTTGGGGGGGGGGGAAATTACTTACTCAACTAAACATAAAATCACATTAATTTTCGTTTATTAAGGCGTAGCAGCGCACGCCGGGTATTAGCTAATATATATATATATATATATATATATATATAGATGTTTCTAAATTAGACCGAGAAACTTTGCGATTGGATAGATAACCTTCATTGAAACATATTTTGTTAAGGAAGCCATGGCCTCAAAAGCTTCGTTTCAGGGCTAGAGGGATCTTACAGGAAAGGACTGAAGGAAACGGACCCTTTCAGTCCAAGAGTTATTGGATTTGTCATTACTATTATCGCTTGGTTTGCTTACTTCCGGAGCTCAATAGCATTTGGAACCTATTACAGCAAGTTTGTTTACATCCATTGGTACGATCTGTTTGATAGGTAGGGGTGGGCCTGCGCTCACCTGACCTGATCTACCTGGATTTCTTTTTGTGGGGCTACATGAAGACAATGGTTTATGAAACCGATATTGACTCTGAACATCTTGTAGCACGTATTGTAAGCGCAGCAGCTGAAATAAGGGAAACCTCTTCCATCCTTGGAAGGGTACGACAAAGTATGGCACATCGGTGCTCTGTTTCTCTGGATGTCAATGGACGTGTGTTCCAGCACTTGTTGTGATGGGACAATAAACTGAAACCATCCTGGCAATGCAACACTGGAGTGAGCGTTTTTAATTTTATTAATTTAGCTATTTTTTTTTAGAATTAAGTGCGTTTTGATTCTGCTTGTCTGTAAAGTATTTGAATTAGCACACATAATTATGTGACACAAAAATGACGTGTTATTTGCAAGTACCTATTTGCTTCCATCCCTTTCTCTACCGTTATCGTTTGTTTTTTTTGAATGTATAAAAATAGACGATATAATTTACAGTAACTTAAATGCGGTTTCTAGGAAAATGCATTGATCATTTAAACGTGAAGCGAATGGGTTAATTAAGGAACGAAACTATAAAAAAATCTCACTTCTTCTTTTCCAGCATAGCGTAACATAATGATCTTCAAGTATTTTCATGTGCTCCACATCACCTGGGTCTTACAGGGACACAACCTGTCGGAAGTAGGATTTGAACATTCTATCAAACATACTGCTTTTGACCCAATCCCCACCAAGCGCACTCACCGACGGCCTTCTCTTGAATGAGTGATGCGCTCCAATCCAAGGGCCTTCTCAGACACAACCAATAACATTTAAGTAAAAAAGTAAAGTATCCCCTTGGGGGTAGTAGCGAGAATAAGGCCTCCAAGTTGTGCACGGAACATCGTGACACTTCATTCGTCAGCCGGGTTGTCAGCCCTGCGTGACGGCCGCCTTTATCCCCAGAACAAGCGTCTGGTACTCATTTCCGTTAGAGACTGAGTCGACCCCAGGGCCATAGTGCCGCCAGAAGGTTTGGGTCAGTTTAAAAATCCTGACGCCACCGGGACTTGAACCCTCGACCTTCCGGCTTGTAGCGCAGTGCCTTAACCACTACGCTACGGCGTGCCCCACAACATTTAAGACTGAAGTGAAATTTGGGAACCGTTTAGGCTTTAAAGTTTCCTGAAATTTGTCTTACAAGTAAGGAAAATCCCAAAAAAAAAAAAACATTTATCACCCTGGAAAATCGTTCCTACTTGGGATTGAACCAGGACCCACTGCATATGAGATTGCGATCCTATCCCGAGACTACAGCGCAGGAGAGGACTAAATTATAAAATAGTCAGAAAAAATACTAATAAAATTATTATGGACAACTTTAGACGATGGGAAGTATTGGAATTAAAATTTGTAAACTTGCAACGGGAAACTACCACACCTATAATTCCCTAGTAAAGCTGCAAAGCATAGCATGAAAATGCAGTGAAAGATCTGCCCTCGGACAGAATTACTATGGATGGATGGATATTTACAAGAATACGAAATTAAATAAAAAATCGAAGTTAAATGTGTAAGTTTTTGTATGAAATCCTCAGTCAACTTCGGTGTAATATAGAATCCTCAAAAGAATGTGGTAAGTTCTTAAGATACTATTATATACAATTATAATTATTATAGTGATTTCATTGTTTGTAGAAGTGTATTATGGGATGACATGGGACCGCTTCATTCAAGAGCACGGGCTGGAAGGTTCATTAACGCACGGACAGTCACCAATCCTAATGCCACAGCCTTCATAACCCCTCTGTGCATCAGAAACCTGACAATAGTGACTTCATTGCATCAACTGAAAGTTAAGGTGTCTTATCAAACATTTCTTTGTTACACTTGAGAAACCATTACTTCCATCAGAGGAAGGAAAATTAAACTTGTAATAAAAATTATATTTTCTGCTGAGACTTGAAAAAAACATATAGAAAATAACCTCTCTAGGCTCCGTCTTACTGACAGACGCAAATTACACTCTTTTTCACTTCTTTTCAAGCTTCTGATTTTCTACACTCCTAGTTACCTGGCGCCCAGATTTGAGAAGTTATCTTCTTATATAAAAAATAAATAATAGTTTAAAAAACTAAAACAACACGCTTTATTAAAAAACCAAACTAAAAAATGAAAAATAATTTTAATTTACAACACGCTTGGGATAAAATTAAACTGGTCAACAAAAAATCATCTCCAACACATCTAGAATAGAACTAGAGTTATCAACAAAAAAAATAATTTTACCATCAAAAGCATGGGGTGCTCTGTATCAACTAATATATTTGATAATAAACAGATATTGGTAAAAGTAAAGTCTCTAAGAAGAAAATGTTAAAACCATAAAAAAGCATCCCACGCCTTTGATGGTAAAATTATTATTTTTTTTTTTGTTGATAACTCTAATTTTATTCTAGATGTGTTGGAGATGAGTTTTTTGTTGACCACTTTAATTTTATCCCAAGCGCGTTGAAAATTAAAATTATTTTTCATTTTTTAGTTCGGTTTTCTAATAAAGCGTGTTGTTTTAATTTTTAAAACTATTATTTATTTTTTATTTTTTTAGTTTTAATATTTTACAGAATAAGATAAAAATGTAAATATCTTTAAATTCGATACTATTGTAGTATGAGCTAAAAGTAATACTCTTCTAAAAAAAATCCTCCGGGCCGAATTTGAACCAGCGACGTATAGATTACTGAAATTATATAGCACTACAGTCCACCGCTCTACCAACTGAGTTCTTACAACGATTGCGTGACAAGTTGATAAGTCCGCAACCTATTATACCGGTTTTTATTATTTTGATTTTATGATGATTCTGGCCAGGATTTTAGAAACATTTATGAAACTATTGTATTGTCATTGGTCCTTTACAAGTATACAAAGTTTCAAGTCGATCCAATGATTTTAAGTGGGTGAAAATCGTGTTGAAAGATTCCGTTACATAATTACACAGGCACTTTTTTTGATTTTCTGATGATTCTGGCCAGGATTTTAGAAAAAAAATGAAATTATTGTATTGTCATTGGTCTTTTGCAAGTATACATAGTTTCAAGTCGACCCAATGATTTTAAGTGGGTGAAAATTGCGTTGAAAGATGCCGTTACATAGATAGATACAGGTGAAGCTAATATAAAGCGTGTAAAAAGTTTTCTAGTTATATACAACAAGTTATCTTCTTATATTGACACTAGATCGCAAGATAACAGTCTGTTAACAATCCCTCCTCACAGCATTTCCTCGTACTCTAATTCTATCACAGTAGCCTTTGCCCGCTCCTGAAATTTTCTTCCTCAAAATATAAGGGGTTGCTGCACTCTTGGAAGTTTTAAGTCATTCTTATACAGTTATCTGTTGTCAAATAATTAATTTTTACCTACAGTTACATTTATTCTATGTCATTAATAGTTTTTTTTCTCATTTTTTCTATCTTGTATATTTTATATTTCATTTGTTAAATCTAGATTAAAATCAAATTTTTTAAAAATAATAATTATATTGTAGACATACTATGTTATATTATTTTTATTGTAACTAGACGTAACAACCATTTTGGTATTTTTAAAACCTGGTCGAGTGGCAGTTAAATAAAGCATTATTATTATTATTATTATTATTATTATTATTATTATTATTACTGTTATTATTATTACTGTTATTATTATTATTGTTATTGTTATTATTGTTATTGTTATTGTTATTATTATTATTATTATCATTAAAAATACTGCCACAAGTTGCGGTGATAATATATCACGAAGAATTTCTTTAGATCACAAGTAAACTTATTTTACTAAAATTTCCAAATTTTTTTGTTCACAATAGTATAATAATCTCCTCAACTCGTGTCCGACTCGAGGTCGGGGCGAGGGATAAGTTGCGATGAAACCCTTAAATTGAAGGTATTTGAATTACAAAACACATTTTTTGACTTACAAAAATAAGTTACTATGTTTTATCAATAATAAGTAATAGTTTTAAAAAACTAAAACAACACGCTTTATTAGAAAACCGAATTAAAAAATGAAAAATAATTTTAATTTCCAACACGCTTGGGATAAAATAAAGTGGTCAACAAAAAATCATCTCCAACACATATAGAATAAAACTAGAGAAAATCATTTTACCATCAAAAGCGTGGAGTGCTCTATGTCAATTAATATAGGCCTATTTGATAATACACAGATATTGGTAAAATTAAAGTCTCGAAGAAGAAAAAAATGTAAAAATCATAAAAAGCATCTCACGCTTTTGATGGTAAAATTATTTTCTTTTTGTTGATAACTCTAGATTTATTCTATATGTGTTGGAGATGATTTTTTGTTGACCACTTTAATTTTATCCCAAGCGTGTTGGAAATTAAAATTATTTTTCATTTTTTAGTTCGGTTTTCTAATAAAGCGTGTTGTTTTATTTTTTTAAAACTATTATTTATTTTTTAGTTTTAAAATTTTACAGAATAAGATAAAAATGTAGATATCTTTAAATTCGATGCTATTGTAGTATGAGCTAAAAGTAATACTCTTCTAAAAAAAATCCTCCCAGTCGTATTTGAACCAGCGACCTATGGATTACTGAAATTATATACCACTAGAGTTCACCGCTCTACCAACTGAGCTCTTACAAAGATTGACTAAAAAGTCGACAAGTCCGCAACCTATTATACCAGTTTTCATTTGTTTGATTTTCTGATGATTCTGGCCAGGATTTGAGAAACAAAATGTGAAATTATTGTATTGTCACGGGTCCTTTACAAGTATACAAAGTTTCAAGTCGATCCAACATTTCTCCATGGGTGAAAATCGTGTTCAAAGATTCCGTTACATAGATACAGACACTTTCTTTTTATTTTCTTACGATTCTGGCTAGGATTTTAGAAAAAAAATATGAAAATATTGTATTGTCACGGGTCCTTTACAAGTATACAAAGTTTCAAGTCGATCCAATATTTCTAAGTAGGTGAAAATCGTGTTCAAAGATTCCGTTTTTTATTTTCTGGTGATTCTGGCCAGGATTTTAGAAACAAAATATGAAATTATTGTATTGTCACGGGCTTTTACAAGTATACAAAGTTTCAAGTCGATCCAATGATTTTAAGTGGGTGAAAATCGCGTTGAAAGATTCCATTACATAGATAGATAGATAGATACAGGTCAAGCTAATATAAAGCGTGTAAAAAGCAATCGAAATATGTTTATTGATTTTTATTTAAATACACACTGGGTATCTGAACAGTATGAACTGCCTGCTAACCGTAGATTTCTAAAGGTCTCTATACTCCTACATGTACTGAAACAACACGAAAACTGCTTCAAACCACTCCCCGTGGGGCTGTAAGTTGCCTTCTAAATCAGAACTGTCAACAAGATCTCTCTAATGACTTCGCGTTCTGTACAGTACAACTTCTTCCACAAATAATAATAACAATAATAATAACAATAAAAACAATAATAACAATACTAACAATAATAATAACAATAACAACAATAATAATAACAACAATAATAGTAACAATAACAACAATAATTATGTTATAATTGCAGTGAAAGACCTGCCCACGGGCAGAATTACTATGGATGGGTGGAAGGAATAATAATAATAATAATAATAATAATAATAATAATAATAATAATAATAATAAATAATAATACGAATAAATTTTTAAGAGCGTAGACTTCTGTAAAATGAAATAAATGACTGAACATACGTAAAGCCCCATTGTGCAACAGGCCTAGAAGGTCCTTGGGATATCAGTAGGCTGCTGACCTCACATCCACATGTACTAAATAAAATAGTGGACGATCATCCAGGCAGTATTGAGGTGATATGTGGTCAGCATGTCGGATCCCCAATTACATAGCCGCTTCTTATTGTAGCTACTCAAATTCCTCACTATTCTGGGCGGTCACCTTTAAATATTCTCCTGACATTACTTTATTTAAAAAAATTGTGGATTATATATATATATATACACACACACTCGTATATAGTGTTCAATTGTGGAACGAAAATAAGCATGAACGGCCAAACAGGACCATGTGCATTGGTAAATGTAGGTGTTTGTGTCATTTTTTTTCTAAATATATATAGTGAATTCACTAATACTATTACTTGAAATATGTCCACATTTTAGAATTAAAATTGTGACCTTTGATTATAATGACGATTCCTTTACAATGAGCTTCCTAAAATGCATATTTATTAAATTATTTTCATTTAGTATTGGACAAGGAGAACAGAAACACTTAGACATTTCCCAGAATTCTCATGTATACATGAATAAAATTTTAGTTGTCTTGAACAATGAAATGCTGTTTGCACGTCTTTTGTTTTCCAAATTAACTCTCGCTTGTACACTAGTTAAGAAACATTTTTTTCTTAAACTACCT
This sequence comes from Diploptera punctata, assembly GCA_030220185.1. Taxonomy (NCBI): domain Eukaryota; kingdom Metazoa; phylum Arthropoda; class Insecta; order Blattodea; family Blaberidae; genus Diploptera; species Diploptera punctata. The sequence goes on from JASPKZ010007738.1 coordinate 97,829, forward strand.
GTCACCAACCGCCTGTCTCCTTTAATATACCTCATGAATACCTTACTGGATAACTCATCAAACAATTTATGTAATTTTGAGAAATATTATTTTCCATTATCGAAGTCGTGACATAGAGAGAATATGCATAGATAGATCATCGGTTGATTAATGTCTTTGACATCGTCCGATTCCTAATAGCTAGTTTTGTCGGTCCATCCAATCTCCTGGTTGTAGACGTTTCTCCTTCATATATAAACATATTCCCTGACTCCAGGAGGTTTTAGGTCTTCCTCTGTCTCGTCTTCCCTCAGGTTTCCATTCAAAAACAGATTTTGGTAGTCGATTCTCTTCCATTCGCTGGACATGTCCGTACCATCTTAATTGCTGAGTTTTAATATAATCTAAAATAGTGTCTTCAATCTTCATTTTCTCCCTTATAACTGAGTTCCTAATTTTTTCTCTTCTTGAAATTCTAGCGGCCCTTGGTATAAAATCCATTTCCGTTGCCAAACGGTACTTACTTGTTTTTGTTGTTAATGGCCAAAGTTCTGCTCCATAAGTAATGATGCTTTTAAGAATTGTATGATATATATTCATTTTATTTTTATTACTTATATTTTTATCCCACAATATTCCATTGAGGCAAGCAATTCCAAATTTTCCTTTATTATTCCTATTTCTTATTTCCTCTTCATAACTCCCATTTTTATTTATTTTAATTCCTGAATATATGATCTCACTACAAGATTTTATTGATTCTCCAGTCTCCAAAATTAAATTTTGTTCTGGTTCACCAATTGATAAATATTTTGCTTTTTTTCATGTTCAAATTTAATATGCATATTTCATAATAAAATTGTTTAATTATATGTTTTTAATTAAATATAGTCCACCGCAGTGGTCTCGAAGTAGCGTGCTGCCTTGTCACGCAGCGGGCCCGAATTCGATTCCCGGTCGGGACAGGTTCCTGGGCGATGTTTTTTCCGGGGTTTTTCCTCCCCAACGCTCTCCGAAAATCATCTGGTCATCATCATGGTCCTTACCTTAAATAATTTGTTAGGACTATTTAAAGAATAAAGTTAAGCTGTTTACTCACAAATCGTTATTTAAATATAGTTAAATTAAAATATTTATTTATTTAATGTAAACGGTGATGTTTGAAAACAAATGAGAAGCGATGTTTGAAAAAAAATGAGTAACGATTGTTACGCTTGTTCATCACTGCAACCTGATCATATTATTTATTGCCAAAGGATCGCAATATTGGAAGAATGCATCCTAGTGGAGAAATTTATAAAACTAGAGTTATCTACAAAAAAATAATTTTTACCACCAAAAGCTTTCTGCTTAGAATGAATACTAGTAAAATTCATATCAAATTCCGTTCAGGTGAAGTTGAACCGAAAGTGCATTTTTCGGCTCAGTATGGTAGCTTCGTTCTCCTCCCTACACTGGAATATTTATGAACTAAGCCAATATCCTGTTCTCCTTGTAGCTACCCCTTCCCTCTTCACCCTTCCTGCCGCGCAATGTCTACGGCGCATCTCCCCTCTACCTCGGAACCTTCATATACGTGGTGCACTAACAGAACAGTATCATTCGATCATCCTAGCAGTCATCGTTTTGTTGTTTAAAAGGATTCAAGATTGGAATCCGATTCCAGGTCGCGATGCGACTGGAATTCTAAATAGACAAGCTGACCTGAGGCCAAGAAGGGGCCTGTTTGAGTTAGTCCGGCAGTCCAGGGAAGAGGTGTTCCCTGAAACTCGGACGCAAGTATGAGTGTTGCGTGATGTATGGTATGTTGTTCATTTATTTATTTGTATGGCTATTTTGATCGTGTGATCAGTATTATTATTATTTTTGTTAATTTATTTTTACTCAGCCAACTTGTTTATATTAAATGTATCTTTTAAACAACGCCCCTGTTTCATTATTTAAGTATACGTAGTTGTTTACTATCCTGTACTGAAAATCACTCCAATAGGAAACTATTCCGAGCTCCTTAACTATTATGCTGTTTAGCGTTCCTGAAATACAATTATTATCTTGTTCACTCACTGTATGTATTTAAAAATCAGTATTCTTCTATGTTAATATATATATATATATATATATATATATATATATATTGCCTTGGACCCATATATATATATATATCTCAGAGAAAGAAAGATGAATCAACGGCTGCCTTCTATGGGCCCAAGGCAAGCCACTTCCTGATAGATAACTTCTTTGGAAATGAGATCCACATTAATAGAAACAGGAATTACAAAACCCGATCCCGGATTAGAGGTAGCAGTTGCGTGGTAACTCGCCCGCACAAATGGTAGCAGTCTGCGTGGTTTCTAAACAAGCTACAAAGTCATATGATGAAAGCGCTCCAGTTAATTTTATATACAATATTTTAATAAAGTTGAGGACGACGGCACCTACCAACAAGTACAATTTAATTTTTAACTCTCTTCTTAGGGTCGGTTTCACCAACATAGTTAACTGTATTATGCTAGTTTTCCCCGTGTATAATGCATAGCTTAAACTGGCGTAATACAGTTGCCTCTGTTGGTGAAACTGACCCTTAGAGACTTTACTTTTACCAATATCTGTATTATCAAATATTAATGATATAGAGCACCCCACACTTTTGGTGGTATTTTTTTGTTGTTGATAACTCTAGTTTTATTCTAGATGTGTTGGAGATGATTTTTTTGTTGACCACTTTAATTTTATCCCAAGCGCGTTGTAAATTAAAATTATTTTTTCATTTTTTAGCTCGGTTTTCTAATAAAGCGTGTTGTTTTTGTTTTTAAACTATTATTTATTTTTTTATTTTTTAGTTTAATTGATTGACATAAACCGGAATCCCATGAACATTTAATTACTGACGATATTTTTAGTGTCTACGCACGAATATATATATATATATATATTTAAATTATTATTATCTAACATTATTATTATATTTTTAAATATTTTAATATAGATAAGTAGTTACAGTTAATCTATCCTTCTCATATTTTTTTGATAAATTATAATGTGGTAAGTTTACAAAATTGTCATTAATATTTTACAGAATAAGATAAAAATTTAAATATATTTAAATTCGATATTATTATAGTATGAGCTAAAAGTAGTACTCTTCTAAAAATATCCCCGGGCCGGATTTGAACTAGCGACCTATGGATTACTGAAATTATATACCACTACAGTCCACCGCTCTACCAACTGAGCTACCAAAGGATATAATATTAATTTCTTACAACGATGGACTAAAAAGTCGATACGTCCGCAACATATTATACCGGTATTTATTTTTTTGATGTCCTCATGATCCTTGACCAGGATCTTAGAAACAATTTATTAAATTATTGTATTGTCTTTGGTCCTTTACAAGTAAACAAAGTTTCAAGTCGATCCAATGTTTTTAAGTGGGTGAAAATCGTGTTGAAAGTTTCCGTTACATAGACAGATACAGGTCAAGCTAATATAAAACGTGTAAAAATAAATAATAGTTTTAAAAAACTAAAACAGCACCCTTTATTAGAAAACCGAACTCAAAAATGAAAAATAATTTCAATTTCCAACACGCTTGGAATAAATTTAAAGTGGTCAACAAAAAAATCATCTCCAACACATATAGAATAAAACTAGAATTATCATAAGTAATGCCACGAGTGATTTCCAAATTATCGATAAATTCACGACTCACGAAGTGAGGAGAGAATTTATCTAGAGAATTTGGAAATCAAGAGTGGCATTTGTTAGGACTATTTAACGAATAAAATTAAGCTGTTTACTCACTTTACCTATAGTTATTTTAAAATATTTATATACCGTATTTAATGTAAACGGCGATGTTTGAAAACAAATGAGAAACGATAGGTACGCTTCTACTGCTTCATTTGTTTATCACTGCAACCAGATCATACTATTTATTGCCAAAGGAACGCAATATTGTAAGGAGGAGCTTTCTTTAATATGGTAATTATAACACTGATAAATATTTGGTGAAACACGACTCTGATTGGTTGTAAAACAGAAATCATTGAAACGTGATTGGTCATTTACTCCCATTTGGGGCATGAGTTAAATAGTCAACAAAAAGAAAATAATTTTACCATCAAAAGCGTGGGGTGCTCTACATCAATTAATATATTTGATAATAAACAGATATTGGTAAAAGTAAAGTCTCTAAGAAGAAAATGTAAAAATCATAAAAAGCACCCCACGCTTTTGATGGTAAAATTATTTTCTTTTTGTTGATAATTCTAGTTTTATTCTATATGTGTTGGAGATGATTTTATTCCAAGCGTGTTGGAAATTAAAATTATTTTTCATTTTTGAGTTCGGTTTTCTAATAAAGCGTTCTGTTTTAGTTTTTTAAAACTATTATTTATTTTTTAGTTTTAATATTTTACAGAATAAGATAAGAATGTAAATATGTTTAAATTCATACTATTGTAGTATGTGCTAAAAGTATTATTCTTCTAAAAAAAATCCTCCCTAGCCGAAATCGAACCAGCGACCTATGGATTACTGAAATTATATATCACTATTTCACCGCTCTACCAACTGAGCTCTTACAACGCTTGACTAAAAAGTCGACAAGTCCATAACCTATTATACCAGTTTTAATTTTTTTGATTTTCTGATGATTCTGGCCTGGAATTTAGAAATACAATATGAAATTATTGTATTGTCACGGGTCCTTTACAAGTATACAAAGTTTCAAGTCGATCCAATGTCTCTAAGTGGGTGAAAATCGTGTTCAAAGATTCCGTTACATAAATACAAAGACACTTTTTTTATTTTCTGATGATTCTGGCCAGGATTTTAGAAAATAAATATGAAATTATTGTATTGTCACGGGTCCTTTACAAGTATACAAAATTTCAAGTCGATCCAAGTATTTTAAGTGGGTGAAAAACGCGTTGAAAGATTCAGTTACATAGATAGATAGATAGATAGATAGATAGATAGATAGATAGATAGATAGATAGATAGATAGATAGATAGATAGATAGATAGATAGATAGATAGATAGATAGATAGATAGATAGATAGATAGATAGATAGATAGATAGATAGATAGATAGATAGATAGATAGATAGATAGATAGATAGATAGATAGATAGATAGATAGATAGATAGATAGATAGATAGATAGATAGATAGATAGATAGATAGATAGATAGATAGATAGATAGATAGATAGATAGATAGATAGATAGATAGATAGATAGATAGATAGATAGATAGATAGATAGATAGATAGATAGATAGATAGATAGATAGATAGATAGATAGATAGATAGATAGATAGATAGATAGATAGATAGATAGATAGATAGATAGATAGATAGATAGATAGATAGATAGATAGATAGATAGATAGATAGATAGATAGATACAGGTCAAGCTAATATAAAGCATGTAAAATATCACCTTACGATATTACATCTATTTTCAGATTTTTTTAAGGTTAGAAAGCAATCATTTGTCATGCTTTATTGTTGGGCACGTGTATTGGATTTTACGTCGGTATAAAAATAATCACTTTTTTATATCAAGTAATGTCAAGAGAATATTTCAAGGTAGAATTATTTTAAGCCAGCTCGTGTATTCTAAGTTAATAAGTGAAAATTGTAGCTGTTTACGTCAGAACTGCTTGAAAAAAAATGAATTGTGACAAAGAAATTAATTAAAACTCTTATTACAAAAACGAGAAATTTAATTTTAATACCATAAACAAGTTTTAAACGAAATGCTTCTATTTGTAAATTGTTCAAGATTTAAGTTAAATTGCATTTTAATTTAAGGTACTAATTCAGGTAACTTCTTTTCGTCATTATAAATATGTATATATTACTCTGTTAACACATAAACGAATAATCTTTTATATAGGGTCCTACTCCATTTGCTACACACGTGAATCCCTGTAACAAATTTCAACAACGAAAACAAAAATAACATATTTAAGGACAAAATTCAACTTCATAAATTATGCATAGTTCTTTTATCTTTCTTTTAGATCCACGACCTGTTCCATCCAGAATTAAGAGTCCCTCCATCTATTTTTTTGGTCTTCCAGATGTCCTCCTATCCTCTGGTAACTAATCTCTTTATACTTTTAACAGTCATGTTTGAACACTCTTGAGGTTAAAATTATTTCAATTATAAAAAATGTACCTTATATAATACATCCATCTGTAGTAATTCTGCCCGAGGGCAGGACTTTCACTGCAATCATAGCATTTTTATGCTATGCTTTGCAGCTTTACTAGGGAATTATAGGTGTGGTAGCTTCCCGTTCCTTTCCACACCGGTGAAGGGTAATGATGATGATAATGATGAGGATGATGATGATGGCCGGGTGATTTTCGGGGACCGTTGTGCCCTAAGCTTTCCCGACATTTCTTACAGGAGAGGAAAAACCGCGAAAGAACATCACCCAGGAACCTGTCCCGACCAGGAATCGAACCCGGGCCTGCTGCGAGACAAGGCAGCACGCTACATCGAGACCACAGGGGTGGACATATATTACATATTGTATGATAATATATCCAGCCATAGCAATTCTGCTCGAGTGCAGGTCTTTCACTGAAATAATAGCATTTTCATGCTATGCTTTGCAGCTTTACTAGGGAATTATAGGTGTGGTAGAATCCCGTTGCTTTCCACACCGGTGAAGGATGATCATGATGGCCGGATGATTTTCGGGGACCGTTGGGCCCTAAGCTTTCCGGCCATTGGTCTTACAGGTGTGGTAAAACTCCCCCCCCCCAATAACACCTCACCCAGGAGCCTGTCCCGCTGCGTGACAAGGCAGCACACGGTTAACTTGTGGACCCCTGTTTACTGGAACTTTTTTGCTTCTGTTATCACATACTTTTAACCGTTTTAGTTCTTTAAGTTTTTTTTTCAGATATGGCCGCAATGTCAACATTGAACACTGTGAGAGAAATGAGTTTGGAAATTTTTTACGTGGTCGGGTTACCAGCCCAGTCGGACAACCACATTCCCTAGTGGATCGGGGATTTATTTCGGAAGTTTCCTTCTCCTAGACGGGTTGCTAACCAAAGAGCTTTGGAGTCCCATCTACCAAAGACCGAACCAATTTTAATAAATTGAGGTGTAAGACAAGGGTGTAATTTATCACCTACACTTCTTAATTTATATACACTGCTCAAAAAAATTAGGGGATATTGTAGAATAACCTATTAAGACTATGTTTTTAGGAACAGTATTAGATGCAATCACTTTCTATTACTCCAAAAGAATGTAAACAAGAGTTTGAAGTCATTACGTAACCTCTGTACCACACCAGATGTCAAAGAGACCCTGATTAGGAATATGGCAAACAAACAAAGCAACATTAACATGGGTGAAAATGTTTCTTTAGTATGGTGTATGGTCTCCTCGAACGGCCAGCACTGCCTCACACCTGTGTGGCATTGATGCAATGAGGTTAGCAATGAGTTCTTGGGGGATACGTGGCCACTCTTCCATAAGAGCAATGTGCAGCTCTGGAACAGTTGTGGGAGGTGCTGGTCTGCCTGCAATGCGTCTGCCTAATGCATCCCACACATGCTCAATCGGATTTAAGTCCGGGGAGGAAGCTGGCCATTGCATATTATGCTCGATACCCTCCACTTCCAGCATGTCGTCCACCAAGCCAGCTCTGTGGGGTCGTGCATTATCGTCCATAAAAAGAAAAGAATCACCTATGGCACCAGCATAAGGCACGACAAAAGGTCGGAGAATCTCATCTCTATACCTTACCGCAGTCAAAGTACCACCTTGGATGACGTAGAGGTCCGTACGTCCACCACTACTGACTCCTGTCCACACCATCAATCCACCGCCACCATATGGGGATCTTTCACGTACAAAAGCTGGATTGTTTCGTGTCCCTTTTTCCCTCCAGATGAATACACGCCGACTATCACATTCCACGTTGAATCGCGACTCATCAGAAAAAAGAACTGATCTCCATTCGGCATGCCTCCACCCACGATGTTCCTCCGCCCAGTTTCTGCGATCCCTACGGTGTTGTGGAGTTAACCTGGTACACACCATGGGCCTACGGGCATAGAGACCACTTCCATGCAGTCGATTACGGACAGTTTGAGTTGACACCATGCGTCCTGTTGCTGTTTGAAGTGTATTTCGCAGTTGAGTTGCATTCTGCTGTCTATTCCGACGGGCTGTTAACAAGAGGTAACGGTCATCCCTTGCTGTTGTTGCCCGTGGTCGACGTTGTCCGGCTCTTCTGTGAACAGTATCTATTCTTTGAAAACGATTCCAAAGTTGGAAATCACGCTTTGAGACACCCCAATGGCTTGTGCCACCTCTTGTTGTGTCTGTCCAGCTTCCATCCTTCCTATGGCCCTCCAAGCCATTGATTCAGGTAAATCACGTTGTCGAGGCATTACTGTCCCTAAGGCAAGTCGTTCACTAACTGAAAACTGGACTGGATTTAAAAACAGCAACAAAACACTCACCCCCACACCGCCCTTTCACATCAACAGTACAGACACTGCCCTCTGGTGTGGTACCGAGGTTACGTAACAACTTCAAACTCTTGTTTACATTATCTTGGAGTAATAGAAAATGATTGCATCTAATACTGTTCCAAAAATCATAGTCTTAATAGGTTATTCTACAATATCCCCTAATTTTTTTAGCAGTGTATTAATGACATCTAAAATTGGAAAAGTAATGTTAATGTGGGTATACGAATGGGTATACGAATGGACCATTTGAAAATGCTGACGATCTGGTTATTATTCAAGAAAATGAAAATAATTTGCAGTACTCTTTACATCAATTAAATCACTTATGCAAAAAATATAATTTTAAAATATCAAAGGAAAAAGACGAAAATAATGACATTTTGGGGAAGTGATCATATAAGATCAAAAATCATAATAGACAACAAACCTCTGGAACAAGCAACAAATTTTAATTATTTGGGTTGTAATTTTACTATAAACACAAAAACTGAAAGAGACGTAAATATAAAACTGTCAAGATTTGAAATGATATATGAAACTATACGTGGAACATTAAAAAACAAAACAAGAAGAGATACTAGATTGAAGTTTTATAAAACATTGGCAGTTCCTGCATTACTTTATGGGAGTGAAACTTGGGTAATGACCAAAAAATTACAAAGTAGAATACAAAGCGTAGAAATTAACTTACTTAGAAGAACAGAAGGCTGCACAAGAATGGATCGGTTAATAGTAAAGAATGAGATATAAGAACAGAGTTAAATATATATCCATTAAATAATAAAATCAAATAATATAGAGAAAAGTGGTTTAGACATGCAGAAAAAATGAATGTAACAAGATTTCCAAAAGCAGCATTTAACTACAAGCCAAGAGGTTCAAGGAATGTAGGAAGGCCAGTGAAAATATGGACAGAACAACTGTGAGGCGGAACAGGTATTTTGTCTAGCCCGTGAAGTGAAGAAGAAGAAGAAGAAGAAGAAGAAGAACCGTTTCAGTTTGCACTATTAATTTTGATACTTACTCACTGGCACTATCGAACCCGTAGGTTCATGGCCGCGCGGACATAAGCTCTCCATACATCCCTATCCCGAGCTAATCCTTTCCAATCATTCCCTGTATAATCTACTTCCCTCAAATCACAGTTAATGTTATTCTCCCACCTCATTTTTGGTCTACCAACTGGGCGTTTTCCCTCTGGCTTTCCTACAAGAAGCTTCCATGCAAGTCTTTCATTCCCCATATGTGCAACATGTCCTGCCCATCGCAATCTACGAGACTTAACTGTTCTTATTATATCTGGCTTCCTATAAAGACCATGTAGTTCATTGTTAGGTAGTCTTCTCCATTAACCTGTCTGTTCATCTCTCTTTGGTCCAAAAATTTTCCTAAGTACTTATGGCCCTGTGGTCGACTCAGCCTCTAACTGAAATGAGTACCAGACGCTTGTTCTGGGGTAAAGGTGGCCGTCACGCAGGGCTGACAACCCGGCTGACATCAAGTGCCGATTGTCAAGAAAAAGTGGGAGCCTTAACTTCCTACTACCCCAAGGGCCTCCTGAGGCCTGTAGTGGGATCCCTTTACCTTTTACTTTATTCTCAAATACCTGTAATCTCCTTTCCTTTAATTTTGATACACCCTGTATTTTTCTTCCTATAAACTCTATAGATTGCGATATCATGAACATTGATAGAGATACGATAGAGATAAGACTAAAAATGTAGATTTTCTAGTTTAAAACGGACGTATTTTAACAGAGATGCTGGGAACATTCACCACGTACGTGCTGTATCTCTGCCAAGCTCCCTGGGGACATATTCTCAGTGATTTGTACACGCTACCTTATTCTTATATTACCGCGCTTAAATGCTCCTTTTCCCCCTCTGTTTTTAATCTTAATGGGCGATAATGTAAGAACGTGGACATGTTCTGAGATCATTTTTAAGTCGTAAAAGTAATGAAACAAAACTCTTCCCGCCCCCCGCCCCTCCGACAGTTGATTCAGACAGTACAGATAAACATTTGACACTTATTTCTTTATTTCTGTCAAGTTTAGGGCTTTATGACTAGTAAAGGGTTACAAGGTTACAACTGCCCCTGTGTTGTTATAAGGCTCAGAAAATACTATTTCTACTATTCTATAGCGATCTGCCATAGGACAGGACTTTCACTGCAATCATAGCATTTTCATTCTATGCTTTGCAGGGAATTGTATGTGTGGTAGCTTTCCGTTGCTTTCCACGCCAGTGAAATGATTCATTCATTCATTTTGAGAATTTTCTTCTTCGTTGAGGATTTTCTCCAACCAATTTTAGTAATTAACATGAATATATATCATATTTGAAGAGAAAAATTATACGCGTATAATTTTTCTCTTCAAATATGATTTATCCATCATTGAGATGTATGAAATCAATAATAAAAACATGAATATATATATATATATATATATATATATATGACTACAGACTTATTGACTATCAGTTTGCAACAAACATTCACAAATTTCCCTCAATTAAAGTTCTCCATCGTTCTCTGTCTTCTGTGTCTTCAACTGTTACACCAAATTTCCACATTGAATTTTGAATGTTGAATGTTGTTCTTCCAGGTTGTTTTTGGTCTTATTTTCTGTTCTTTCTTTCAGTTTTCCATGCATAGACGGCCTTTGGTAGTCTTCCATCCTGCATTCTTCTTACGTATCCATACCATTTTAGCCTTGTGTGCTCAATGTCATCCATTATATTTCTTTCTGCATTCATCCATTTTCTAATTTCTGTATTTCTAATTTTTTCCAGTCGATATTTTCTGGCAGCTCTTCTCCAAAAATCTATTTCAACTGAAGTGATTCTGTTGACAAGTTGTTGTGTCATTGTCCAAAGTTCCGATCCATATAACATTATACTTTCTAGGATGGATTTAAAAATTAGTTGTTTTGTTCTGTTAATGATGTTTATACTCCATAGTATATGAAATGATAAGGATGATAATTATGACTGATGATTTTCGGGGACCGTTGGGTCTTAGGCTTCCTATAACATTTGTGTTACAGGCGGGGAAAAATCCCGAAAAAAAAATTCACCCAGGAGCCTGTCCCGACCGGAAATCGAACCCGGACCCGCTGCTTGACAACGCAGCACGCTACCTCGAGACCACTGAAAAAAATTAATCTGCAGAGATGCGTTCCCTGATGTATGTAGCTGGATATACTTCACAAGGTAAAAAAAAAAACCTATTAGAAATAATAATAATAATAATAATAATAATAATAATAATAATAATAATAATAATAATATAATAATAATAATAATAATAGCTTTATTTTACCTGGCAGAGTTAAGGCCTTAAGGCCTTGTCTACCACTCAACCAGGTTTAAAAAAATACAAAAGAAAAGTCTTAAATCTAAATTACAATATATATATATATATATATATAAACGATTAGAAGTTATGAATACAATACAATTAATATTTATAATGTATTTTGATTTACTCTAAATTTAACGAATCAAATATATAATATGTACAAGATATATGGGGGCACGCCGTAGCGTAGTGGTTAAGGCACTGCGCTACAAGCCGGAAGGTCGAGGGTTCGAGTCCCGGTGGGGTCAGGATTTTTAAACTGACCCTAACCTTCTGGCGGCACTATGGCCCTGGGGTCGACTCAGCCAAATGAGTACCAGACGTTTGTTCTGGGGTAAAGGCGGCCGTCACGCAGGGCTGACAACCCGGCTGACATCAAGTGCCGATTGTCAAGAAAAAGTGGGAGCCTTAACCTCCTACTACCCCAAGGGCCTCCTGAGGCCTGTAGTGGGATCACTTTACTTTATTTTACAAGATATATAAAAAAACGAGGAAAAGATTAATGACATAGTATAAAATTAAATAAATAGAGAAAAATTAATTATTAGACAACAGGTAACTGTATAAGCGTGACTTAAAGGTGCCAAGTGTGCGGCAACCCCCTAGAAATGAGATTAAGATATTCAGCTTAACAGATAGAATCAAAGAATACAAACAAAATTGGTTAGACCACATTAAAAAATGCGGCATTTTGTCCAATGTGGAAAGAAATGGATCCCATGCGATGCCACTATTGCTCTATATATAAAATGTATCCGGATTATGGTATATCTCCCTTAATGACCCACGTAGACGATGCCAGTGTAGGTTTACTAATATATTATCTATGTGGATTAGCATTTGACCATCTGGAAATATCCAGGTACATTTATGAATAACCTTATGGTGGAATGTTGTGCTCTTAACAATGAGAATCTTTGATGTGGCAAAGGTAATAGCATTTAATCAAATGTTCAGATCATAAAGAGGGAATGTAACATAATAGTACTAATCAGCTGTTGACATCACTATGCAGTGGTATATTATTAGGCGATAAAACCGACAAACACATTATGTTAATAAATTAACAGTAAGAAACTGGGAATGGGGTTAATTATTTTTATATTATATAAAAATTAATAATACAGAAGACGAACTTCAAAGGAATATTTTTAAACTACATAATATATGTGAACTATATAATCTCAAAATATCCATTGAAAAAACCAAGGTAATGGCATTCCAAAATCAAATAAGATCGAAAATAGTAATAGGAAACAAAATCATAGAACAGGTGAACCATCTCAATTATCTAGGATGTGACATTTAATTTAATTATAATAATGATATAAATAATAAAATAGCAAAATTCCAGGGAATATGTGGTACGATAAAACGATCACTAAATAACAAAACAACAAGAGAGACCCAATTGAAATTTTATAAAATGTTGGCAGTACCGGTACTGCTCTATGGATCAGAAGCCTGGATACATAAAAAACAAGATCTAAGTAGGATAACGGCGACAGAAATGAAATTTTTGAGATCTATTAAAGGATGCACTAAGGAAGACAGAATCAAGAACACAGAAATAAGACAGGAATTTGAAATATTTGCAATAACTGATAAAATAGATACATATAGACAAAAATGGAAGCAACACATAGACAGAATGAATGAAGATAGATATCCAAAACAAATAACAAAATACAAACCTAAAGGCACCCGAGATGTGGGCAGACCTAGAAAGAGATCGGCTGAAGTCGGAACGGGTCAACAGACCTAATCCATGAATGCAGATGATGATGATGATGATGATAAAAATTAATGTATGTGAGTCTGTCTATCCTTTATGCTTCTGCTTATTATTTGCCTCTGCTTCTTATACAACACTTTGTCCACCTCATCACCCCTTTATATATCTACTAGCTTTCATTCGCTATCCTCCCACCATAACTTGAACACACGATCGAGAGAAAATTTAACTCTAGCCGTTCCTCTACGTCGAACATCTCACTATTCCTCATTCTTCCTTGTTTCAACCACCCGACTCTGGAATTCCTTCCCCTCGTATATCAAAGGACTGCCCGACTCAAAAACAGTTTAAAAAGAAACTCACTTCATATTTCCTTAGACAATATAATATATAACCGTGTTCCATGTATACTTTCATTATTCTTTATATTTTAAACTTATTTACCAAGCCATTTACTTAATCTAATTATAGATTATTATTGTTATTATTATTATTATTACTATTATTATTATTTTTCTTTCCCTTGTCAACTTTATACTGTGTAGTCTATAATCATTATCTATTATGTATCATTTATCATTATTATTATTATTATTATTATTATTATTATTATTATTATTGTATAATTTATCCGTGGTGAAGTGGAAGAGAGGACCTCATGGTCTTAACTCCAACAGGTAAAATAAATAAATAAATAAATAAAAAACTACTTGACCGATTTGAATGTTTTTTTTTCTTTTCATAATTTAGAGAATTTTCTGGGACTATTTAACTCATGCCCCAAATGGGAGTCAATGACAAATCACATTTCAATGAATTTTGTTTTATAACCAATGGCAGCTGCGTTCCACCTCGATATTTATCGAATTCTGCTTATCAAAATAAAGAAAGCTTGTGTTTTTTTAAATATTCTGAACAGGTCAAAGCATTATTTTGCAGTGAATAACTCTCCAATAAATATGTTGAATATAGCACATAATGAAGATTCCGTCGACCTACACATTTGATAATTGTGTTTTTAAATACTGATTTTCGGAACGGGCAATTGCCTAATCCCTGGAGTGATGATGATGATGATGAAATACTGATTTTACCGAAAAGCACTAATAACCTATAATGTAGGTTAAAATATACAGTTTGATGTGTTTCAATTTTTTATCCACTAAGGTGCATTTTTACAATTTTGCGATCCTATTAGGCAATAAATAATATGAACAAGTTGCTGTGTGAACAAATCAAACATAATTAAACATTTCTCATTTGTTTTCAAACATCGCCGTTTACATTAAACATATAAAAAGGTAAAGTGATCCCACTACAGGCCTCAGGAGGCCCTTGGGGTAGTAGGAGGTTAGGGCTCCCACTTTTTCTTGACAATCGGCACTTGATGTCAGCCGGTGTGTCAGCCCTGCGTGACGGCCGCCTTTACCCCAGAACAAGCGTCTGGTACTCATTTCAGTTAGAGGCTGAGTCGACCCCAGGGCCATAGTGCCGCCAGAAGGTTTGGGTCAGTTTAAAAATCCTGACCCCACCGGGACTCGAACCCTCGACCCTCCGGCTTGTAGCTCAGTGCCTTAACCACTACGCTACGGCGTGCCCCATTAAACATATAAATATTTTAAAATAACTATATTTAAACAATGATTTTTGAGTAAACAACCTAGGTCAATACATATCACCCTCATTATTTTTTTCCATCTCAATTTAAAGAACACGCGTGTCTTAGACTAGTAACTGCACAGCAAATTTGAATTAGCATATATTGCAGAGTCTCACCACAAAATTTAATTCTGATAGCATAAAAAGTGCATCGTAAGGAGCGTTTTAAGTTTTGGAAAATGTCAAAAAAATGGAAACAGAATAAACGCATATTAAATTTAAGTAGTAATGCTGACCACACGTGCAAGGGCATTTAAACTCTTACGTCACGGGCTCAATTTTGCTCCTACAATAAAAAAATTTACATGACTATTTAACTCATGCCCCAAATGGCAGTCATTGACCAATCACGTTTCAATGATTTCTGTTTTACAACCAATCAGAGTCGTGTTTCACGAAATAGTTATCAGTGTTATAATTACCATATTAAAGAAAGCTCCTCCTTTTTAATATTCTGAACAGGTCTGACCATTATTTTGCAGTGACTGAGAAATGCGGCTACCAGATTGTATATATAGTGCATGAATGTCAACACATGCCGCATGCGGGAGTTAATATAAAAACATTTGTAGCAATTGATTATACCACCAAAAAAAGAAACCATTGTTTGCACTTTCTTAAATGTATTTTTTCCCAGGTAACAATCCAGAAAAATATAATTGTCATATTTACATCATACGACATCAGAAATGAATTAATATACAGTTTGATGTGTTTCATTTTTTCTCCACTAGAGAGCATTCTTACAATATTGCGTTCCTTTGGCAATAAATAGTATGATCTGGTTGCAGTGATAAACAAAAGAAGCAGATGAAGCGTACCTATCGTTTCTCATTTGTTTTCAAACATCGCCGTTTACATTAAATATATAAATATTTTAAAATAACTATAGTTAAATAATGATTTGTGAGTAAACAGCTTAATTTTATTCGTTAAATAGTCCTAACAAATGCCACTCTTGATTTCCAAATTATCTAGATAAATTCACTCCTCACTTCGTGAGTCATGAATTTATCGATAATTTGGAAATCACTCGTGGCATGACTTATGAAAATGATCCTAAAGAATCAGAGATATTAAAAATTAAATGAACAAAAAATGCATTTTTTGTGATTTTTTTTCAACATTTTCATCAGTCGGTCCCCTTAAGAAACTGAGTATCAGGGATATGAATTGGATTCAGTAAGCTAAGGATACGAAGCATTGGAGAGTTTTAGTGAATGCTGCATTTAACTTACGGATTCTATGAGCTATTAAGTTAGTTATATTTTTACAATAGTTGAATAGAGCAGATTGGTAAATTTGACTAGGTTTGTTGATATGAAAAACTGACCGCTGACAGAACGATTGCGGTCACTGCACATATGACGTCAAGAGCAATTTATTAAAGTAACAGTATGTTTGATTTCAAACAATTAGGAGGATGAATAAGGTAAACAAATTAATGAGTGGCTGCGTAACAAGATCATTCAAGTGCATTCAGCGGTTAGTGTGTTCATTACGTGGTATCCAACTAAATCCATTTAATGCAATTATTATATTCTATTTTATAAATCCAAAATATTCTTGAAAAGACGCCCCAAGTTTCAGCCCTGTGAAAAATTTATCATCAAACTTTCTTCATCATCATCATCATAGTACATTCACGAATTTAGGCCATTTGTTGACCTGTTTCGGCCTCAAGAGAAACACCATCCAGAAGTCTTTTGAGTGGACGTCCTGGTCTTCTTCTTCCTGCAGGTTGATATCTTAACATTTGTTTGTGTATTCTGTGATATTCCATTCGATGAACATGTTGTATCCATCTTGACTTATAATCAGAAATTTTGTTTTCTAAAGATTCCATGTGTAATTCTTCTAAGATGTCTTCATTTTTCTTGTGATCTAGTAGTGTGTATCCTGCAGTCCTCCGAAGATATCTCATTCCAGCAGATCTAAGTCTCTGTATATCCTTCTGTTTCAACGTCCACACTTCGCTACCATACAAAAGAGTTGGCTTCTTCAGTTGCAAAATTGGACATCATCATAAGTAATGTCACGAGTGATTTCCAATTTATCTAGAGGATTTGGAAATCAAGAGTGGAATCTGTTAGGACTATTTAACGAATAAAATTAAGCTGTTTACTCACAAATCATTATTTAAATATAGTTATTTTAAAATATTTATTTATTTAATGTTGTCCGTCGCCGTGGCGGAGTCGGTAGAGTCCCTACCTTCCACTCCGGCGACCCGGGTTCGATTCCCGGCAGGGTAGGGGATTTTGAATATCCACCTTGGGTCTGGGTGTGTGTCCTGTCTTGTTTTTGAATGTGTGAATAAGATAAAAAGGTTAACAAAGTTAAACAAAAAGGAAGAACAGTGTAAACGAAAGAAAACGACAAGGAAATAAATTTAAAAAAAATGTAAACGGCGGTGTTTGAAAACAAATGAAAAACGTTATGTTTCATTTGTTCATCACTGCAACCAGATTATATTTATTGCCAAATAGAATCGCAATATTATAAGAATACACCCTAGTGGGGAAAAAAATGAAACTTTATTACTTACTTACTCACTGGCACTATAGAACCCGTAGGTTCATGGCCGCGCGGACATAAGCCCGCCATACATCCCTATCCTGAGCTAATGCTTTCCAATCATTCCCTGTATAATCTACTTCCCTCAAATCATAGTTCGTTATTCTCCCACATCATTCTTGGTCTACCAACTGGGCGTTTTCCTCTGGCTTTCCTACAGTGAAACTTCATTACAGGTTATTAATTAATTTCTGATGTCCTATGATGTAAATATGTCAATTATATTTTTCTGCAACGTTAATTCCTGGGAAATAATACGTTTAAGAAAGTGGAAAAAAGTAAAATCCAAGCAGCCGAGGTGAAATTTTTAAGAAGAGTAAAAGGCTGCACTAGAATGGACCAGATAAGAAACGAGGATATCCGTGAAGAACTGCAGATCTACTCCATAAAAGAAAAGATATTTAACAACAAGATACAGTGGAAAGAACACGTAGAAAGAATGGAAGAAAGTAGATTACCAAATAAAATCTTCCATTATTTTCCAAGAGGAAGAAGAGATGTCGGACGTCCTCGGAAGAGATGGTCTTAGATCTATTAGTGAAGACGGAACAGGCAACTCTTGCCTAAACCAGGAAGTGAAGAAGTAGAAGAAGAAGAAGAAGAAAGTGCAAACAGTGGTTTCTTTTTTAATGGTATAATCAATTGCTACGAATGATTTTCTGTTATATCTCGCAAGCAGAATCTGGTTACATTCGTGCACTATATATACAATCTGCAAGTTAAGCCAGATATACAATAGTATAGAGGAGCGATGGAATACAATTTTTGGTAGGAAAAAAACGGGAGAAACTTCTAGAAAAACTGACCTAATTCCGATGCATCCACTCGGTCCCCACATGGAGTGTCCGAGCTGTTTACTGCGAATTCGGAGGATAATGATTTGTGCCAAGGAACTGCCAATATTTGAATTAATCATTAGTATTTTTCTGAAATCCACTTTATTCGTTATTCCATGTTTAAACACCCACTTCCATTGTTTTCATGTGAGAATGGATCAACGACACTATTCTTTTACAACTTTCTGACTTTATTCAGTAGCAATTTCAAATTCAAGCTTTATCTGAACAATTTGAATCAGTTCATTTCCCCTCTCGTGTAAAATTTGATCAGCTGTAGACGACCCCTTTTCGAAATGACTCATTCATGAAAAAGTCATGATTTCCTAAGAGTTTTATTGTTTCAACGTTTTTTCGCAAAATTCAATCCAATAAATAACATAATGATCATAATTATTTATTTCGCAGTCTGTTGTTTAACAGTTAACTAGCTCACTGGAAATATCGAGCCCGTAGGTTCATTGCCGCGTGGGCATAAGCTCTCCATACACCCCTATCCTAAGATGGTTTCAATCATTCCCTGTACAACCTACTTCCCTCAAATCTCAGTTAATGTTATTCTCCCACCTCATTATTGGTCTACGAACTGGGCGATTTTGCTCCGGTTTTCCTATAAGAAGCTTCCATGCACGTCGTTCATTCCCCATTCGTGCCACGTGCCCTGCTCATCGCAGTCTACTAGACTTAACTGTTCTTCTTACAAAGACCATGTAATTCACTGTTCATCTCTCTTTGGTCCAAAAAAAATTCTTAAGAACTTTATTCTCAAATACTCGTAATCCCCCTTCCTCCCTTAAAATAAGAGTCCATGTTTCGTATCCGTATAATATAACTGGTAGAATAACAGTTTTATATATTCTCACTGTCAAACGTTTTCTGAAAGGAGTTGGGACGGCAATAGTTTCCTGAATATTCGTAATAGAAATGCATTTCCCCAGAATTGAGCCTATGTTTACACTTTCTTTTTTGGTGCATTCTCTGCCCTAGTTGTAATTATTGTTTATAGGTATTTGAATTCAGGCCACTTCCTCAAAATTTCCCTCATTTGTCATTAGCTTCCATTTCCATTATATAATGTATTTCTATGTGTGACCATTCAGTTTTATTGATATTTACTTCCAGTCCCAATTTCTTAGTATTACGCAATAGTGTGTGAGTATTTAAGTTATCGTCTTTTATTAAAAAAAACTCGTTAAGAAAATCACTCCACAGCTTCCTTTCCCAATTCACAAGATTCTGAACTAAAAAGTGGAGATAAACAAATTCAACAATATTATTTACTACTTTTAATAACAAAAAAAACATCTGAAATCAACACGTTCATTACTTTTTACACGCTTTATATTAGCTTGACCTGTATCTATCTATGTAACGGAATCTTTCAACTCGATTTTCACGCACTTAAAATCATTGGATCGACTTGAAACTTTGTATACTTGTAAAGGACCAATGACAATACAATAATTTAATATTTGTTTCTAAAATCCTGCCCAGAATCATCAGAAAATTAAAAAAAGTGTCTGTGTAATTATGTAACGGAATCTTTCAACACGATTTTCACCCACTTAAAATCATTGGATCGACTTGAAACTTTGTATACTTGTAAAGGACCAATGGCAATACAATAATTTCATAATTTTTTCTAAAATCCTGGCCAGAATCAGCAGAAAATCAGAATAATAAAGAACCGGTATAATAGGTTGCGGACTTATCAACTTTTTAGTCAATCATTATGAGAGCTCAGTTGGTAGAGCTGTAGACTGTAGTGGTATATAATTTCAGTAATCCATAGGTCGCTGGTTCAAATCTGGTCCGGAGGACTTTTTTAGAAGAGTATTACTTTTAGTTCATAGTACAATAGTATCAAATTTAAAGATATTTACATTTTTATCTTATTCTGTAAAATATTAAAACTAAAAAATAAAAAATAAATAATAGTTTTAAAAAACTAAAACAACACGCTTTATTAGAAAACCAAACTAAAAAATGAAAAATAATTTCAATTTCCAACACACTTGGGATAAAATTAAAGTGGTCAACAAAAAAATCATCTCCAACACATTTAGAATAAAAGTATTGTTATCTACAAAAAAAAATAATTTTACCATCAAAAGCGTGGGGTGCTTTTTATGGTTTTTACATTTTCTTCTTAGAGACTTTACTTTTACCAATATCTGTTTATTATGAAATATATTAATTGATATAGGCCTAGAGCACCCCACGCTTTTGATGGTAAAATTATTTTTTTTGTAGATAACTTTAGTTTTATTCTAAATGTGTTGGAGATGATTTTTTTGTTGACCACTTTAATTTTATCCCAAACGTGTTGGATATTAAAATTATTTTTCATTTTTTAGTTCGGTTTTCTAATAAAGCGTGTTGTTTTAATTTTTTAAAACTATTATTCATTAGTTTGAGAATATTGAGTATTAGATTAGATTAGCAGAGAAAATCATAAAAATAATATAAATAACAATTTAATAATAACAATAATAAAATAATAAAGAAACAGTCAGTTGATACCAAATACACTTCAAGACCATTCAACATCTACAACGTCAAAAAACAGCCAGTAGCATATACTCATCCTGCTGATGATGGAAGTTAACTTCCGAAAGGCCTACATTTAATAATTTAAATACAACATTATAGCGCAGTTTTAACACAGCACCTACCAAAAGATATATATAGTTTAATTTTTATTTTATAACAATGATATAATTATTATTTTACGATTAATATTAACTCACTGCCACTATGGAACCCGTATATTCATGCCACGCAGAAATAATAACGTCACATATCCCAAAATCATGGATAATATTATTCTCCCACCTCATTATTCCGGTTTTTGAGTTTCTAGAATAAAGTTCTTATGCCCCTTTTTCAATCCATATTTCTGCAGTCTGCGATAACTGGTCTTATTGACTCTAGTTTTGCATACATATCATGTTGTAACTTATTGCTATGTAGTTTTCTCTATTCACCTGTGGTACGTCTCTAAGATTATTATTATTATTATTATTGTTATTATTGCAGAAAGAAGACCTCTAAAATCATGGATGCAAGAAATAAGAATTGGAATGTGAACAAGAGGACTGGAGTGGATGGATAAGGGCGAATGGAGAAATAAAATAAAACTTTAGCTACAGAAAGATGTGCAAACATTGCAAATCTGTATATAAATAAATAATTATCATTATTTTTATATTTTAAGTAGAAACGCTGATTTATTTAACTTACTGGTCACCTGAGAAGTGAACAGTTTTAAACATATGGTGAGTTGCTACACCTCACATTACTTTAGACACTGGATAAGAAATAAGTTATTTTGACATACGAACTTTTACTTGCATTTAAAGTTATAAAATATTGTGAAATATTGAATTCCGTACGTAACTGGAATTTCATTCTAGTAAACCAGTTACGTAAAAATTCAAGTAACCAACTTCATCTTTCTCATATTTACAGATGGCGGCAGTTAAATATTTGTCTTGAACACAAGAGGATCCTGCAAGTGTGTGCATCAACACGATCGCTTTTTCTATGTTGGTAAAACTGAAACAACTTCCAGCCTTAACTGTTTTCCTTCACAAGCCGTTCATCCACTCATAATACCATCGTATTATTCTTTCAAATTGTTAGAATGTGCGAATAAGCCATCACGTGTATTCAATCCCGTCACTTCTTCAACGTTTCACAAAATATATTTTCATTGCGCCAAATTCTTAATGTTCTAAAAAAATGTCTGTCACCAGGAATTGCGTTTTGGCTTATTCCTTCACGAAATTTCATTCTATGAAATTCTATCTTAAGCGCTGACTGAATTTCTCAGCAAGTCGAATTAATGATCTGAATTTGTTAGTTCGTGGAATATATATGCAGTTACGTTGCGAGAAAACAAATATGGCGGCCGAAGAGAATTTTATAATATGACTTTCAGATAAACATGTACTCCCATTGTTCCGAGTTTGCTAGTTAGCGATTAATATGAGATTTATATATATATATATATATATATATATATATATATATATATATATATTATAATTAAATGTTTAACATCTATAAAGCGTCACTGCTATAAGGTAAAACTATTCTCTTTAATTTGCTTACTTGTTATAGTCAGCTACTAGATGGCAGTGAAGACCGAGTTCTCGCGACATCTAGTAATAATGGAGAATATAACACATATATAAGAAAAATAAGTGTTTGAATTGGATTCGCCTGGTAGTGTAATGGATATCACGCTGAGGTACAGACTCAGAGATCCGGGTTCGAATCCCGTCCAGGCATTTATTTTTATCATACCATATATATATATATTATATATATATATATATGCATCCTTGCTAATACCCGGCGTGCGCTGCTACGACTAAACCAATTAAAATTAATGTGCTTTTTTATGTTTAGTTGAATAAGTAAAAGGAACAATAATTAAAAATTTACATTTTTTAGATACCCCGTGCTGATTACCCGGCGTTGCCCGGGAATATACTTATCCTGATATTCTTGATATAAATGAGCTGAAATATGAAAATTAATGTGTTTTATGTTTAGTTAAATATGTTCCGGGAAAAATTTGTATCGTAATTATTTTTAAATACCCCGTGCTGTTTACCCGGCGTTGTCCGGGAATCTACTCTTCTTAGCATAAATGAGCTGAAGGACAAAAATCAATGTACTTCTTATGATTAGTTGAATAAGTAAAATGAAAAATAATTATAAATGTATATCGTAATTATTTTAAGATTCCCCGTGTTGCCCGGGAATCTACTTATCTCGATCTTCTTGGCATAAATGGGCTAAAAGACAAAATTCGTTATTGTGAGTTATCCGTAAAAAAATACCCGCTATGTGCTGCTATGCTTGCACAGGAATTTGCGTACTTGCCTCGAACTTCTTGGCATCAATGAAAGACAAAAAATATTATTGTGAGTTATCCGTAAGAGATAAACATATGCTGTCGTGGACTTTTTTGTAGAACTCTTTGAGATATTCAATTCTGTGTACATTCATTTTGTGAATTTGTTATGGTATAGGTAGCGTTAGACATTTAAGCGCCCAAAGAGCTACTTTGTTCACGTGTTCCACTATAAAGGGCGATTTTAAGATTTTAAGGGTATAGGAGTTGAGTATCACAACTCTCTTACAGTTTATGTTCATTCCGGGAATCTCCTGAACATTTTGCAAAAAAGCCGCATCACAATCGGATCAACGGTTTGGCCGCGCATAACGTATGAACAAACAAACAAACATTTTTATATATTAGATTACAGGTACGTAAACCAATGGGAATAAAATTAAATGAGAACAAATACATACATAACTTATTATTCGCAGATGATCAAGTGGTAGTCACTTCAGGGAACTATATGGGTAGGAAACTAGAGGAAGAATATTCAAGATGGGGTTTAACAACTAATTATAATAAAACAGAATATATGAGCACATATATTTCCGAGGAATTAGAAAATAAATGGAACAAAGATTAAAACAGTAGAATATTTTAAGTATTTGGGATCAATAATTCAAAAAGATGGATCATCTGAATTTAGACATCGAAAAAAAAGTAATAGACACAAAGAAAGTTATTGACATATTAAATTATATTTTATTGAGTAGGAATATATTCAAGGGGACTAAATTATTATTAATATATAAAACAATTGTGAAGTGTATTTTATTATGTGGTTCGAAAATATGGACGTTGAAGCAAAAACACAGAAATAAATGATTAGTCACAGAAATGGATTTTTTAAGAAGATCGGGAAAATTGGACAAAATAAAAAAAAATTAAAAATAAGAGAAATTATGGATGTAGAAAAGGATATTGTACAAGAGATTGAAGAAATCCAACTAAGATGGTATGGGTATATATTGAGAAGAAGGGACACAGAAACAAACAAAGACGTATTGAAAAGGATACCTCCTGGAAAAGGGAAACGTGGTAGACCAAAGCCAACGTGGATAACGGGAATTCAAAACAACGTGAGGAAGATAAATATGACAGGAGCAGACAAGCAAGATCGGGAAGAGTGGAAGAAAAAATTATATTTTGGTTGAGGATACTTGTGTAAATAACAGAAACGATAATGAATAAATAAAAAAAATATATTTATTACATTGATCAAATAATCACATTATTTTTTACCATAGTTCACTTTTTCTGTAAGTGGAGAGCTGGCCTGTTATAACCTCCAACCTGGAGGACCAGTTGATTTTTGTTCAAAGTTTTTTTTTTTTCTCTATCCTTTGAAGAACCAACATCTCCTTACATCGCCGTTTACATTAAATATATAAATATTTTAAAATAGCAGAAACTATATTTAAACAATGATTTTTGAGTAAAACGCTTAATTTTATTGGTTGAATAGTCCTAACAAATGCCACTCTTGATTTCCAAATCCTCTAGATAAATTCACTCGTGGCATTACTTATGATAATATAATATTTATCAACTTACGATAAAATTTCATATTTAAATATTTTATTCTATCTTTTAAAATGTTTTAAAATTACTTTCTTCTTCAATGGCATATAGTTGAATTCGTGGGTGGTTTTATATAGGGTCTATTGAACGCTATTTAAGTAGTGCTTTGGTCTGCACGAGTATAAAAGAAACCAAACAAGTGGACACTGACTTCTAAGGTCGCGCTCTTCTTCTCCATTGTTTATTTAAACTTTCATCCATCTGGAGTTGTAATCACATTATGTTGTTCCACAAACTTTTCCTCTTATTTCCACAAATTGACTTCATTTTCTTGCGTTGGTTTTACTTCTTACAATGTCACATTTAAAAGAACATTTAGTTCATTCTTATTAATTTATATAGACTTATGCTATAACATCATACGTCGTGTCTACATGATTTATTACATTCCGATACCTTGTCTATACGTATTGTTGTGTGGATGTTTCTCAAATTATGTAGCATTTCGCTGATTTTATTGTAATGATTACTTACTTACTCACTGGCACTATCGAACCCGTAGGTTCATGGCCGCGCGGACATAAGCTCTCCATACATCCCTATCCTGAGCTAATGCTTTCCAATCATTCCCTGTATAATCTACTTCCCTCAAATCATAGTTAATGTTATTCTCCCACCTCATTCTTGGTCTACCAACTGGGCGTTTTCCCTCTGGCTTTCCCACAAGAAGCCTCCATGCAAGTCTTTCATTCCCCATACGGGCAACATGTCCTGCCCATCGCAGTCTACGAGACTTAACTGTTCTTATTATATCTGACTTCCTATAAAGACCATGTAGTTCATTGTTATGTAGTCTTCTCCATTCACCTGTCTGTTCATCTCTCTTTGGTCCAAAAATTTTCCTAAGTACTTTATTCTCAAATACTTGTAATCTCCTTTCCTCCCTTAAAGTAAGAGTCCATGTTTCGCACCCATATAATATAACTGGTGGAATAATAGTTTTATATATTTTCAGTTTAACGTTTTTTTGAAAGGAGTTGGGACATCAAAAGTCTCTGCAATGCATAATAGCACGCATTTCCAGAATTGAGCCTATGTTTAATTTCTTTGTTCATCTCATTCCTATTTGTGATTATTGTTCCTAGGTATTTGAATTCAGCCACTTCCTCAAAATTTCCCTCATTTGTCATTAGCTGTCCATTTCCATTATTTAATGAATTTCTACGTGTGACCACATATTTAGTTTTATTGATATTTACTTCCAGTCCTAATTTCTTACTGTTACTCAATAGTGTGTGCGTGTTGTCCTTTAGTATCTCCACGCTATCGCCCAACAATACTACATCATCAGCATAAACTAACAGCTTATTAATACCATTGAGTTGTAAGCCTTCCTCATTCTCTAAAGATTTAATGGCATGCTCTAGTACAAAATTAAATAGTAGTGGAGATAGTGCATCTCCTTGCTTCAGCCCATTCTGGATTTCAAAAGTGTCCGAAAACTGTTTTCCTACACGCACCCTACTCTTTGTGCCATTTAGACACATTCGTATAAGTCTAACTAACTTTTTAGGAATTCCAAACTCCAGCAGGATACTATATAACTTCTCGCTCTTAATTGAATCATATACTTTTTTGAAGTCTACATATAGTTGAATTGTAATGATTAGGTGAAAAAAAATTTTATTGCGATTTCATCTCATTTACCTTATTATAATAACACTGGTCAACATGATTTTTGTCTCATGAGTACCAATAGTTGTACTTAAAGCAGTTTTTTTATCGTGTTTTCAAATATGTATTCGGAATTTCTCCATCATCAACACGTTTTTTTATTTCAATTTCAATTAATGGATTTAAATAATTTTTTAATAAACGTTTTTTCGTCCATTTGTTCATTGTAAAATAAGACCAAAATGAGCTAACTCAGGAGGTTTCACCTGTGGAAAAGAGATATCAAGGCAAATGGAATCCTAATATGCTGCCGATTATTGTTGGACCATCAAGAGGGATGCTTCACAGGCGAAATATAGCAGAAAATCGTCATTTCTTACTTTCTAGGCGAGTCCAAATGTTCGAATATTGTGTAGTTACGAATGTATAAAATGTTAATGTATTTGAAATTTTAAAAAAATCCTGTCTCTCGGAAACCTTGCGTGATATCATATATTGAATTCAGGAGAAAAAATACTATCAGAATCACATATTTTTCTTCCTGAGACAAAAAAAAATTGTTGCTGAGTGTTATTTATATTAATGGTTAAGCCAGTGGTTACAATGCTCGCGGACATGTTCAAACCCAACCAGGATCGATGCACTTTTAAGGGCGTTAAAATGCAGGACATTGCTTTTTTTTTTATGGAAGGAAAATAACAGTATGATCCCAATTAGCAGATTTACTGCACGCTAAAATAAATCTTAGGCCTGCAATAACAGATTTGTAAGTCAAATTTGTCAATATATCCACCCATCCATAGTAATTATGCCCGAGAGCAGATCTTTCACTGCGATCGTAGTATTTTCATGCAATGCTTTGCAACTTTACTAGGGAATTGTAGGTGTGGTAGCTTCCCGTTGCTTTCCACATGTCAATATATATTTTATGTTTATTATTATAAAAGTCAAGTTACACTCATAGGGGCATGTTTATGTATAGTAGTTTTCACATAGGACTATATTACATTTAATATTACATTTTTTAAATCTCTATCAAATTATTTTAAAATAAAAAGTTAAACTTTATTATTATTATTATTATTATTATTATTATTATTATTATTAATATTATAAAATAATTATTATTATTATGTTAGTACGAGAACACACGGCGTTGCATATAATAATAACAATAATAATAATAATAATAGTGATAATAATAGTAATAGTAATAATAGTAATAATAATAATAGTAATAATAAAAAGTAAAGTAAAGTAATCCCACTACAGGCCTCAGGAGGCCCTTGGGGTAGTAGGAGGTTAAGGCTCCTACTATTTCTGGACAATCGGCACTTGATGTCAGCCGGGTTGTCAGCCCTGCGCGACGGCCGCCTTTACCCCATAACAAGCGTCTGGTACTCATTTCCGTTAGAGGCTGAGTCGACCCCAGGGCCATAGTGCCGCCAGAATGTTTGGGTCAGTTTAAAAATCCTGACCCCACCGGGACTTGAACCCTCGACCTTCCGGCTTGTAGCTCAGTGCCTTAACCACTACGCTACGGCGTGCCAGTAATAATAATAATAATAATAATAATAATAATAATAATAATAAATAATAATAATATAATAATGATAATAATAATAATATATACTAATGATAATAATAATGAATATAATAATGATAATAATATAATATAATAATAATAATATAATAATGATAATAATAATACTTGATCATATCTTATCCTAAAATAATGATAATCATACTAATAATAATACTGATACTAATAATAATGATGATAATACTAATGCTGCTCCTCCTCCTGCTGCTCCTCCTCTTGCTGCTCCTCCTACTTCTGCTCCTCCTCTCCTGCTCCTCCTCCTCCTGCTCCTCCCATCCTGCTCCTCCTCCTCCTGCTCCTCCTCCTCCTGCTCCTCCTCCTCCTGCTCCTCCTCCTCCTGCTCCTCCTCCTGCTCCTCCTCCTCCTGCTCCTCCTCCTCCTGCTCCTCCTCCTCCTGCTCCTCCTCCTCCTGCTCCTCCTCCTCCTGCTCCTCCTCCTCCTGCTCCTCCTCCTGCTCCTCCTCCTCCTCCGCTCCTCCTCCTCCTCCTGCTCCTCCTCTCCTGCTGCTCCTCCTCCTGTCTGCTGCTCCTCCTCCTGCTGCTCCTCCTCCTGCTTCTCCTCCTCCTGCTGCTCCTCGTCCTGCTGCTCCTCCTCCTGCTTCCTCTCCTCCTCCTGCTCCTCCTCCTCCTGCTTCCTCCTCTCTCCTCCTGCTCCTCCTCCTCCTCCTGCTCCTCCTCCTCCTCTGCTCCTCCTCCTGCTGCTCCTCCTCCTCCTGCTCCTCCTCCTTCTCCTCCTCCTCCTCCTCCTGCTCCTCCTGCTCCTGCTCCTCCTCCTCCTGCTCCTCCTCCTCCTGCTCCTCCTCCTCCTGCTCCTCCTGCTCCTGCTCCTCCTCCTCCTCCTGCTCCTCCCTCCTCCTCTCCTGCTCCTCCTCCTCCGCCTCCTCTTTCCCCGGAATTAGCCCTACCTGGAACCAGATTCAAACAGTGGAATATTTCAAGTATTTGGGATCAACAATCCAAAAAGATGGATAATCTGACTTATACATCGAAAAAAGAATAATAGAGACGAACAAAGTTATTGACATATTAAATTATATTTTATGGAGTAGGAATATAATCAAGAGGACTAAATTATTAATATATAACACAATTGTGAAGAGTATTTTATTATATGGTGCGGAAACATGGATTTTGAAGCAAAACCATAGAAATAAGATATTAGTCACAGAAATTGACTTTTTTAGAAGATCGGCAAGCATATCAAAATCAGACAAAATAAAAAATACAATAAGATAAATTATGAATGTAGGAAAGGATATTGTACAAGAGATTGAATAAATCCAACTAAGATTGTATGGGCATACAATGAGAAGGAGGGACACAGAAATAAACAAAAAAGTATTGAAATGGGTATCACCTGGAAAAGGGAAACATTGTAGACCAGAACCAACGTGGTTAAAGGGAATTCAAGACAACATGAAGAGAAATATGACAGAAGATAAGCAAGACCGGGAAACGTGGAAGAAAAATAATTGTATATTTTGGTTGAGGACCAAAGATAGAGGAGCAAAGGACAACACTACATAACAGTGAACTACATGGTCTTTGTAGGAAGCCAGATATAATAAGAACAGTTAAGTCTCGTAGACTGCGATGGGCAGGGCATGTGACACGAATGGGGAATAACGTGCATGGAAGCTTCTTGTAGGAAAACCAGAGGGAAAACGCCTAGTTGGTAGACCAACAATGAGGTAGAAGAATAATATTAACTGTGATTTGTGGGAAGTAGATTATACAGAGTATTATTTTGAAAACGTTAGCTCAAAGATAGGGGGTATGGAGAACATGTCCGCGCGGCCATGAACCTACGGGTTCGATAGTGTTAGTGAGTTTGTTATTATTTATTATTAATTATCCGAACACGAGTATCTATTATTACGAAGAATCCAGATTTAAATAAAGGTTATTTATTCCTTATAATTCTTAAAAAAATTATAACTTCTTTTTTTAAATTTCTGAATGGATTGATAAGTAGGCCTATTATTTCTGTTTTAATCATTCACACACGGTACGGAAACGAAAATAGAGGGCATGAATAAGAGTTCAGAAGTTCTTAACACAATTCTTAATTGTCCTTTAATCGAAGCGAAAAAAATAAAAGCCACAAGAAGATTGAAAAGTACCGGTAGTTGTGTAACAGAGCAATAAGGAACTAGAAGTAGAGCACCCCGATGCTCTGAGATAATAATATGATACGGGCGTTGATAGGAAGAGGGCCTTCGAGTCATTTTTACGAAAGTTCATAACGATTTAGAGTTTTCATTACAGACGCTATACACGAAAAAGTTCCAGAAGCTATCGTGTAATAGAGACATCACCGTATTTTACGGACTATAGGACGCACCTTAATGTTTAAGCAATTTTTTTTAAAAATCGCATTCTTACCATTTTTATTATTAGATTGCAAAGCCAGACTAAAACAAATCTTAGTTCTGATCTTTAAAAATCCCTGAAAATCGTTACCTGAACTTTTTCTTCTTCTTATTGCTCTTTGTCGTCATCGTTGTCCTCTTCATATATAAAATGGTCTTCACTGCCATCGAGAGCGTTATGCCGCACTTCTTTAAAGATTTAATAATAATGTCTTCTCTCGCTCTAGACTACGACTTTTTTATCCACTGACCCACTTGTTTAATTGTATGTATTTTGAAGCTCCCTTCGGCGTGAATTCATGTTGGGTTTCATCCATCATCCATTTGTTCAAGTTCACTGGCATCGTCGACTGCAATGACGCATCGTAGGCTAGACAGTGTTCTATATTTGTGATGGCAAGGCGGGAGAGAGATAGTGTTAGCAAGCTTGTGAATCCCCGCAACTCATGTTCGTCGCATCGGTGCACTGCTGCTACCAGTCTGATCCAATGTTGACAGACAGAGGTAGGTTTCCCGCGGTTTCGAATATATGGTCATTTTTAAGACTGGCGGGAATTTTAAATCAAACACTGGACATTTGCATATCAATTTTAAGTATAAGATGCACCAGAATTTTGGTGGCAATTTTTCGAAGAAAAAAAGTGCTTCTTATAGTCCGTAAAATACAGTACCCAAACCAACAAAAATAAAATAATTTTGTTTCCATTTTATCCTTTCTCCGTTTATAGGACTTTAGTCCCTCGTGATACGTAAATCTCGTGGGCCTGTCACCTGTAGACAGGAAACAGAAACTGTGAACCACTCACCAGAAGGTATGGAGTTCGGATCTCTCTGGCTTTGTGGTTAGTTACAAACTAAGAATTTTGCCGTAGATATCATAGAACAATTTTAAGTCAAGGGGCACATACCTGTACTCAGAGTCAAAGTGGACTTATAAAATCCAACCTCACTGGAATCGATGCAAACCTTCGGGATGGAAGGCATGTAGGCCCTATTCTATCGACTATGCTAATTAGAAGGACAACTGCCTCGGAATTTACTATTCAGTGCGATATCAACTTATTTATTTGTTTCTTTCTCGGTCTTTGGTTCAATCATTTCTCTGTGTTGTTCCTTTCTTAGTGCCCAGTATTTTTTATTCTTTTTTTATATTATTTTCCTCTCTTCTTCCGAGATAACAGGTTTGGATTTTTGTTTAGATTTATCTTGGAACCTTATGTTTTCATCTTGAATAATTAAATCAGCTGTTAGATCGAGTTGTGAATTTCCTGCAATCTTTAATTCTATTAGGTCTTTTTTTCAATTTCCTTCAATAAGTTGGGTTTTGTCTTGAGGTTACGGAAAAAAATCAAATATTTGATTAGTTAATGTGTTAAGATTACTTTTTGAAAAGATGACCGTAAAAAACTTATTCTCCCTTCTCGTATAGTATCTGAAAGTTTTTCATTTTTTTGTAGTGTTTTATTCTTGATGTATATTATTTTATTATCTTGAAATGTTGGTCCTATGATTTTCCTTTAGCTCTTATTTGTTCATTTGACCTTTCAAATTTATGGTTAACCCTTAAGTTGTGAATATATTTTCTTGTGCCAATTTATTAAATGTTCCGGACCGCAAGGAAAATAAATTCATGTACAAATGTAAGTTATTATTATATATTATTGCGTAACTTGAGATACATTTAAGTAATTTTTACTCGTTTGTTTTTTTTTATTGTTCCAAAATCGATATTAAATAAATGAAATCAATGTATCCAATAGGATACATTTTTAATTTGAGGGTTAATGTTTCTGCTGCACACAGTGCTTCTGGCTTGTAATGTGTAATTTTATTTTTATTATTTTTTTTGCAAAAGTCCCAGGTTGTCTTTCGACATTCCTGGTGTTCTCTCCTGGCATGATGTACTTGTAATCCACTTCTGAGGTTGGGGCACCTGGAAGGCGGAATTACGTTGCCCCGATGATATGATGA
Source organism: Diploptera punctata (assembly GCA_030220185.1). NCBI lineage: Eukaryota > Metazoa > Arthropoda > Insecta > Blattodea > Blaberidae > Diploptera > Diploptera punctata. The sequence goes on from JASPKZ010007738.1 coordinate 130,553, forward strand.
GTGGTGGTAATGATAGTGGTGCGCCAGGAGAGTCCCTAATCCAAGCTTAATATAATATGAATATAAATGATAATGATGATTGCGATGGCCAAATGATTTCGGGGACCGTTTGGGCCTTAAAGTTTTCCTGACATTCGTCTTACAGGTGAGGAAAGGCCCCGATAAAAACCTCACCCAGAAAAACTGTCCCGACCGGGGATCGTACCCGGGCCCGCTGCGTGACAAGGCAGCACGCTACCTCGGACATTTATTTTATTATTATTAGCTTAATTATCCTCCTGAAAGTCAACATTGTTCTGATTAGGGTAGATATGGATAAATTCGTGATAGTGGTTACTTCGTATTATTGAGTGATACTTTTTTTATATAATCAAAGTGACTTGTCTGCCTTACAAGTGTACAAAAATTGAACTTACAAACTCATTAGTTGTTTTTTAACTTCCCGTATAACGTAATTTAAAAATACGTTAGTTTTGAAGTTAAATTCTCCCTTCTATAGTGTTCTCTGGAGACGTGAACAGTCTCAGGTCAAAGAATAAACCAAGTTCTAGTTTTAAAACACACTCTTCACTATTAACTCGAGAAGATGGCACCATCAAATCTTGTCATGGACCCCCGAGATTTTCCTCAACTTTCCTCATCTCGTCAGATTTATCGGTAACTCTAACATAATTTGTACTTTTTTGACCTCTGGCCTTCTTTTAAAAGGTAACTCACAGCCTATCATTTATTTTCTTCATTTGGTACGCCAAGATCACTGTTATTATATCTGCTTTCCTATAAAAATAATATAGCTTGTTGTTATGAAGTCTTCCCCATTCACCTATCTCTCTTTGGTCCAAAAATTTTCCTTCTTGTCTTGTAAGCCCATGTTTCCCTTAACAGAGATTTAGGCGCTCTCCCCATACAGGGAAGAATTTGAATCATACAAAATTTAGTTACACTTGTTTTCGTATAGATGTCATTTGTGTTTCCTAAGAACTTTATTCTCAAATACTCATCTTCTTTCGCTTGTTTACTTTGATGCTATATATATATATATATATATATATATATACATTTAGCAATGAAGGCCAATTTTGATATAAAAAATGCTTAAGCCGAGATTTGAATCCGAAAACTCTAAATGTATACCTTGGTGCCTTTCGATAGGGGTTGGCTAGGTACCGGCACCGGGTTTCACTTTCTCCCTTCTCTTCATCATCATGCTTCATACAATACACTTTACACTACACAAACATACACTAATCTTACAATCACCTCTGTACACAATACAATAATTCATAACCTACCTAAAGTGGTCTGCGGAAGTGGTGCGTAAATTGAAAATAGACCGCATTAACGTCACCTATACGTCCAAAGCGGAACCCGAAACACGTCAAGTGCGATGGGATTTCATTAGATATATCTCTCTCTCTCTCTCTCTCTCTCTCTCTCTCTCTCTCTCACACACACACACACACACACACACGGATATGTGACAGACTTTTTTTTAGGAATTAAGTGTATACATTATTTCAGAAGCTGACTTCAGAAAATAATTATTTATTCTAAAAATATAGTTAAAGAAATGAAATTTTATCATCATCATCATCATCATTCTTCACAAATTAGGCCTTTGTAGATCTGTTGTGGCCCCATCTAGCAGTCTCTTAAGAGGTCTTTCTGGTCGACGAAGTCCTTTGGGTTTATATTGCATCATCATTTTTGGGATTCTTGAATTATCCATTCTTTTTACATGGTCTAGCCAGTTTAATTTATATCTGTTGGGTTTTTTTTTTCTACTGATTCTATTTCTAATTGTTCTAACATTTCTTCATTCTTGTTTAGATCTAGAAAAGTGTATCCTGCTGTCCTGAGAGATTTCATTTCCGTTGCTTTGATTCTGCTCCTGTCTCTTTTTCTTAATGACCAAATCTCACTTCAGTATAACAGGTAGGGTAATTCCGAAGTATTATATATTTTTATTCTTGTGGATTTTTGTACTAATTTAGATGTTAATATAATAGTTTGTTCTATCTTCAAGCCACAGTTAGTCCAAAAGCATTCAAGACTGAAAGTGTATAAAACACTGGCTCTTCCAACTCTTTTGTATGGTAGCGAAGTATGGACGTTGAAACAGAAGGATATACAGAGACTTAGATCTGCTGAAATGAGATACCTTCGGAGGACTGCAGGATACACACTACTAGATCACAAAAAAAAATGAAGACATCTTAGAAGAATTACACATGGAATCTTTAGAAAACAAAATTTCTGATTATAAGTCAAGATGGATACAACATGTTCATCGAATGGAAGATCACAGAATACCCAAACTAATGTTAAGATATCAACCTGCAGGAAGAAGAAGACCAGGACGTCCACTCAAAAGACTTCTGGATGGTGTTTCTCTTGAGGCCGAAACAGGTCAACAAATGGCCTAAATTCGTGAATGTACTATGATGATGATGATGATATAATAGTTTGACACGGTAAAATTGGACATTATTTGGAACGATTTAAAATAGGTGTAAATACCTGTATCTGCAAGAACTCCAGTCTGGCTATCTCACATCTGCTATTTGAGTGCCCCGTATTTTATTCCAAAAGACATGCATTTATATTTAAAATAGATTATTGCCAAATAGATTTCAACTGCCTTTGTCAAATATTTTATGTAAGAAGTGCTGCTATAGGAAGCTGTGAAACTTTATCATATTTTTAAGAGACTTTGAGTTAGGTTTTTGGTTTGTTAGCCCTTAAATTGGCAAAACACTGACTGACTGACTGACTGACTGACTGGATAAGGCGAAGTCTAGCTTTGCCCAGTGTGCTGCGTATGTTAGAACCCACTAGACTAGACTAGACTATGTGTTGGAAATTGGATCATTTTCCCAATATGTCTCCCCCCCCCCGAGCTCGCCAAGGAAATATCCAGTTTCCTGGATGCAGCCCTGGCAGCCGAGAAGGGAACCAATGGTCCATGAACCCAACTTCCGGCTATTTTAGGGATTTGTTTACCCTCTTTAGCTCTTTTGTAAGAAATTCGTTGGTGATAACGAGTGATTTATCCAGTGCCAACAACGACAGGGCGCAGACCGACAAGCAAAAGTCCAGTGGTTGGACATTAAAAAGACTTTCACCAGTTCCTTGTTGAATTTGGATTTATTTTCCTGATGTTTTAAGTTAGTATGTCGAGATGTTGAAACCTTCAGAAGACATGTGACCAGGCATGACGCACCCTCCCCAGCTTTGGATGTAAAGATTTGAGTGGTTTAAAATCGTGTATATCTGAGGTATTTTATCCAATATAGCCTATATGTAACAGTGCTATTGTGTTATCTTTCGTTATTGCAAGTGATTTCAATATGTAGATGGTTTCTTTATGATTGGATTTAGTTTTATAGTGTTATTATTTGTTGATGACTTCATTTCGTTTCATTCTATTTTTATTATTGACAATATTGTTAATTTAAGATTTTTTACTTATTTATAATTCACTGAGTTTAAATGCTGTGGTATTAATAGGTGCATTTTGAATAATATTGTTGATTTGTGGTCTATTCATTGCTCTTAATTTATATTTTAAACTGAGAATTTTGATGTTTTTGGTAATTGGTTCTGTTTTGGATATGTTATGAAGTGGTGCAGTAGGAAATGACTTTTTCAGATTCATACAGATTCTTAATGCTTTCCTGTAAACTCGATTTAATTTGTTTCAGTTTGTTTTATTTAAATTTAGTAGAAATGGTGCAGCGAAAGTAAGGGAATGCCTTATTATTGTATTAACTAAGTGTACTTTTATCATATTATTTAGGTTGAGCTTTTTTTCCTGAGAATAGGTGAAGTGTTTTAGTGAAAGGCTGTGTTCGTGTGATTATTTTGTTAATGTGTTCTGTTAAGCTAAGTTTATCTGTAATTGTGATTCCTAGGTATTGTATTTGTTTTTGAATGGTATAGGTGTATTATCTATGATTATTGGGTGTTATAGGAGTATTTGTTTTTTACGCCTTTTTCACAAATTTCTTGTGTTTGTTATTTAAATGTGGCGGACCGCAGTGAAAACGGAATATTGCATAACAGTTATTATTATGTATATTATATAATCAATTGAGTTGGTGTTTACTTGATGAAAATCCATATTTATTAATTAAATAAAAATAAAACGTAGTTTTATTTGATTTTCATATTTATTATATAATTCAGTGACAGCTGTTTCGGTACACTGTACCTTCTTCAGACATGTTAACAAATTATGAATTGTGTTCCAACTGATCTAAGCAACAATACAACAATATTTATTTAAATTTTAACAAAGGGGATTCATTCAAATCAAGTTGAGAATTTAACAGTTTTTTACTACTTTTAAACTTATTAATTTCTACAGCCTCCAAAAGATCTAACTTCTTACCCTTATCACAAATATGTAAAATTTCAAAATTTGGATCGAAACAATGATTAAATTGGAATAGGTGGTTAGCATAGTTTGAATTTTCTAAATTCCTGTTATATGCTCTCATGTGTTCCTTTATCCGAGATATAAAAGGTCTACCAGTTTGTCCTATATAGACATTGTCACATGTGCCACACTTCAATTTATATACACTTGATAATTTTTCTTTTTTCGTTTTGGTTTTATTGTTTTTTATTATAATTTGTAGAGTTTTATTAGTTTTAAATGCCACATTAATGTTCAACTTTTTGAAGTGTTTAGATATTTTATTTGAAAGTGGGCCTATGTATGACATTACGACATATTTCTTATTGTTTTCTTTGGGGACAGGAAAAACTTTGTTAATTGCTTTTTTGTAATTAATCTTCTTAATTAAACATTCTATAATTTCAGGGTCGTATCCATTATTAACAGCCAATTGTTTAATAATATTCAATTCATTATTATATTCCAAGGGTGAAAGAGGGATATTTAAAAGTCTATGAATGTAACTATTAAAGGCTGCCATCCAATTTAATCATTGTTTCGATCCAAATTTTGAAATTTTACATATTTGTGATAAGGGTAAGAAGTTAGATCTTTTGGAGGCTGTAGAAATTAATAAGTTTAAAAGTAGTAAAAAACTGTTAAATTCTCAACTTGATTTGAATGAATCCCCTTTGTTAAATTAAAAAATTTAAATAAATATTGTTGTATTGTTGCTTAGATCAGTTGGAACACAATTCATAATTTGTTAACATGTCTGAAGAAGGTACAGTGTACCGAAACAGCTGTCACTGAATTATATAATAAATATGAAAATCAAATAAAACTACGTTTTATTTTTATTTAATTAATAACTATGTATATCGTATAACAGTTATTATTATGTATATTGTATAATTAGACACACATTTAAGTGGTTTCTTTTTGTTCTTTTTCTTCTTATTTAGTTATAATATAAAATTAATTAAACCAACTGATGTATCCTATTGGATACATTATGAATTTAAGGGCTAATTAATTAACTGACTGGGAATATAATACCAAAAGCAGCCATACAACTATTCACCATGAGGAAGAAGCAGCTTGGCAAGACCAAAGAAAATATGGAAACAGCAGCAATTTGGAGCCGAAAAAGACTAGAAAATAAGCCTAAACTGTGACGAAGAAGTAGAAGAATTAATTAATTTGTTCGTATTGCATTACATTACTATTTATATGTAACATACCGGATGGTGACATAGGGTTCGCATTACACTGATCAACATGATTTTTGTCTCATGAGTACCAGTAGTTGTACTTAATGCAGTTTTTTTTATCGTTTTTTTCAAATATGTATTCGGAATTTCTCCATCACCCACAGTTTTTATTTCAATTTTAATTAATGGATTTAAATAATTATTTTTTAATAAAAGTTATTTCGTCCATTTGTCCATTGTAAAATAAAACCAAATGGTTTCAGCTATGGAAAAGAGATATGAAGGCAAATGGAATCCTAATATGCTGGCCGATTATTGTTGACCATCAAGAGGGATGCTCCACAGGCGAAATATAGCAGAAAATCGTCATTTCTTACTTTGTAGGTGAGTCCGAATGTTCGAATACTGTGTAGTTACGAAAATATAGAAAATATTCAAGTGTTTGAAATTATAAATTCCTGTCTCTCGGAAACCTTGCGCGATGGAGAAAACCCGATATCATATTTGAATTCAGGAGAAAAAATACTATCAGAATCACATATTTTTCTTTTTGAGACAAAAAAAAGGTGTCTTTTTTATTACTCAGTGTTACTGGAGATTCAATAAAAAAATATGTATTATTCCTAAGATTTGTGTAAATATGTTGATTTTCTTGTACGCATCTTTTTCATTTTGATAAGATATTTCACAACCTAAATAGTTGAATTTTTTTACTTTCTTTTGTAAACTTCAAACAGTATTTATTAAAGTAAATCTACCATTTATTGAGGACATGTTGTGAATGATGTTTCCATTTCTCTTTTTAAAGGAAGATTGTTATAAAACTACATCTACATGAATGTGATGTAATGTAAAACAGAAGTAAAAAAATGACGAAGAGCGGTTGATCGATAGAAGGAGCCTGGAGCAAGATATCGGAGGAAATTGACCTTTGTAACATCAACATTTTTTATGCATACAGTTCAGTAGCGGGTCACGCCATATCATATTTGGTTAAGGCAATACGCTACTACACGTAAAGCCAGGATTTGAGTCCCGGTGGGGACAAGATTTTTAAACAGGCCTAAACATTCTGGTTGAACCATAGTCTTGGGGTCGACTCAGCTTCTAATGGAAATTAGTAGTAGTAGGACTTTATTAGACAAAAAGTAAGATATTTACAATATTATTTACAAATATGGGTCGCACGGGCAGTAAGCCGTACGTGCTGTTGACAGTCCGTTACAATAAAGTAATAATTGGTACTAGTGTAAAGAAAAATAAACAACAAAAACAGCAATAACATTACAATTATATAAAGAAAACACAATAATATTACAATTAAGTAATAACACAATAGCATTATACACTAGAAAAACATTAACATTACAATTACATAAAGAAAACACATTAATATTACAATTAAATAATAACACAATAGCATTATACACTAATTAATTTATATATAATTGTTAATAATTAATGGTATTGCATTTTGATAACATATATTTATTCATGAATGAGTGTTGTCCTTATTTTTCGCGTTTTGTCCAGAAATTTACCGAGGTTTATCCAATTTTCTGGATTTACCAATAACTCGTAGCATGCCAATCTTTCCCGATTTGAATTTAGAAATCTTTCCGGTAATAATTGACGTCTCCAATATTCTAAATCATTACATTTTCCTAACATATGTATCTCATCTTCAAAGTTCCCGCACATTGGACATATTCGCATATCGTGATCGTCGCTAATATTACAAGATGCTTGGTGTAGGGGTTGCGGCGGCAGTCACGCAGGGCTGACAACACATGCCGATTGTTTAAATAGATGGGAACCTTAACCTCCTATTACCCCAGGGGCCACCTGAGGGCAGTAGTGAGATACTTTACAGTTCAGTAGCATCGGTAGTAAAATATATAACCCTTGATTTACGATACTAAAGTATAGACATGTATAAGATAAGAGGAAATATCAATGCATTTGGAAACAATCACGGATAACCACATTCAAGCGCTTATATTATTTTCAAAATTATTAAATATATAATGGAAATGGGCAGTTAATGACAAAGGAGGGATATTTTGAAGAAGTGGTTGTATTCAAATATCTAGGAACAATAAATACAAATTGGAATGAGATGCACAAAGAAATTAAACATAGGCTCAATTCTGGAAATGCATGCTATTTTACAAGGACTCTTGTTGTCCCATCTTCTTTGAAAAAAACGTAAAAATTGAAGATATATAAGGTCTGTAATCGCCGACAATGGGGATAAGAAGCCTTGAAACATATGTTCGACAAAAGCAACTATAAGAGGTAAGAATCAACAGACAAAATGTTTTAATTATTATTAAACAAACCTCTTAATGTTACTTCCTACTGTATTTTAAAATAAAAGAAATATATAACTGTTATAACTAACTAACTCACTGGCACTATCGAACCCGTAGCTTCATGGCCGCGCGGACATAAGCTCTCCATATATCCCTATCCTGAGCCAATGTTTTCCAATCATCCCCTGTGTAATCTACCTCCCTCAAATAATAGTTAATGTTTTTCTCCCACCTCATTCTTGGTCTACCAACTGAGCGTTTTCCCTCTGGTTTTCCTACAAGAATATTCCATGCACGTCTTTCATTCCCCATTCGGGCCACATGTCCTGCACATCGCAGTCTACGAGACTTAACAGTTCTCATTATATCTGGCTTCCTACAAAGACCATGTAATTCACTGTTATGCAGCCTTCTCCATTCACCTGTCTGTTCATCTCTCTTTGGTCCAAAATTTTTCCTAAGAACTTTATTCTCAAATACTCGTAATCTCCTTTCCTCCCTTAAAGTAAGAGTCCATGTTTCGCATCCATATAATATAACTGGTAGAATAATAGTTTTATATATTTTCAGTTTAACGTTTTTTTTAAAGGAAACTGTTGTTCTTCGAGTAATATTATATGGATGCAAAACATGGACGCTTACTTTAGGCGAGGAGAAAAGATTACGAGTATTTGAGAATTAAAGTTCTAAAGAAAATATTTGGACCCAAGAGAGATAGAGAGATTAATAGAGAAGACTTCATAACAGTGAGCTGCATGATTTTTATACGAAAGCAGACATAATAAGAACAGTTAAGTCTCGTAGACTGCGATGGGCAGAACATGTGACACGAATGGGGAATGAAAGAAGGGCATGGAAAACTTCTTCCTGGATAATCTGCCTGATCGTCTCCAGAAGTCCATTTCCAGTACAATCACTTTATAAACATATTTTTCTGTTTAACGTCAATATCTGTGCTCCATGCAAGAGTATGCTCTATACTATGGTTTTGGGTATTTTATTTTTATATATTTTATTTTATTCCTACTCCACAAAACCGGGCTTAGAATTCCAATTACTTTCTTTCTTTTGATTAGTTCCATGTTCGGTGTATCCTCTATTTTTAACATTTAGCCCATGTAACGAAAAACTTTAAATTTTAATTTTTTTATCTATTAATGTACAACTCGTAAATCGTAAATCATTACATGTAAAATTACGACTTACATGATTTTGTGAATGAAACACGATTAAAAAAAATGGTAAATTAATTTTTGTAATATCTGCCAGAAAAATTTACACTCTTTTAGTTCATAATTCACTCCACATTTTGAGAATATTTAATCCATATGTATGTGTATATTTAACCATTTCTTATTATAAATAAATCCCAGCCATGGTTATAACTTTGGATACAGTAAGATGTTATACATTATACTCTGTTCAATAAATTATTATTATTATTATTATTATTATTATTATTATTATTATTATTATTATTATTATTATTATTATTATTATTATTATTACAAGAATACGTAATGTTAAAAAAAAATTTAAATACTTAGTATCTAATTTAGATAAAAATGAGAATTCAACTACAGAAATGGAATGAAGGATAATTTGAAGGATTGATATGTTAAACTCAGTATTTTAGAATAAAAATATAATATACAGAAAACTATATTTCAAGTTCTGTTACAAAGCATTTTACTATATGGGTCCGAAACCTGGGCAGTAAGTAGAAAACAAGTCAACAAGCTGTTAGCAGTATAAATGGATTTTTGGAGGCGATCGACAAGAATTTTAAGAAGGGATAAAGTCAGAAAGAGCACAATAAGGGAAATTATGCAAGTTGAAAAAAAAAGTTAAAAAATAGAAGAAAAACGTTTGATATGGTATGGACACCTCATAAGAATATATGAGATCCTTAATTGGAAAGCTAATGAAAGAAGTGGAAGAGGCAGACCCAGAGAACGTTGGATAGATGGAGTGAGGAGAAGTATGGAAGCTAGAGATTTGAGAGAAGAAGATGCTTTAAACATGAACCTCTGGTGACAAATCAGTTTGGGTTGAAACAAACACTATTGTGGAATATTCCTAATAAAATTATTATTATTATTATTATTATTATTATTATTATTATTCCTTCCAAGTATTAGGCCAAGGACTGTTACTATCCTATAGAAAATTTTCCCTCCAGCGTTTCATAGGACGGCCCAGAAATCTTCGTCCTCTTGGTATATTATTATAAACACCTTTGCGGATCCGATTTGAACTCATTCTTTCAAGATGGTGTTCCCAATTTAGTTCGTACTGTTTAATGCATTCCAAAATTGGCGTAGTCTTCAATTCTTTTAAGATATCGGTGTTACTTTTCCGATACCATCAGGTGTAACCCGCTGTTCTGCGCATGAATCTCATTTCACAAGCCGTTATTCTGCTTTCATGTCGTCTTTTTAGTGTCCATGCTTCACTACCATATATCAACACTGGTCTAGCCAAAGTGTTATATAAACGTAATCTGGTGTTTTTTTTTGTACAATGGATGGTTTCATAACTTGATTATAATTTACAAACTTTTATTGTAACTAGTAATTTCTTCAGGGATATCATTATTATTATTATTATTATTATTATTATTATTATTATTATTATTATTATTATTTTATACTGATAATCTTGAGACCTTTGGAAATGCAAGAGAACATAACACATGTGCTGAAAAAAATGCAGAACTCTTTTATATCCATTTGGTTAGCTAGTTGTTAGCTACTCAAGAATACAACCAAATACATTTCTGTATGGAGAGAAAGATGGATATCTAATGAAATATTTCAATGACAGAGATTTATTTTAATATACTAAATGACATATCCACCCAGTTCATTCAATACAATTGCACTTGTGACATTTAGTAGCTGTCAATGAAGGTTAGGTGATATGTGAATGAAATATTTTGATGTTGCGTTGGTGTTTTATTTACATGAAAAGGAAATTCAACATGAACATAAAAAGGCGTTGGCGTCAAAATACTCAATTTAGTGCAACTTTAGTCCGACACCTTCATTTACAGAAATATATGTTCATCATTTTGTTTTTATTACTTATATTTTTATCCCACGATATTCAATTGAGGCTAGCAATTGTAAATTTTCCTTTATTATTTATATTTCTTATTTCCTCTTCATAACTCCCATTTTTATTTACTTTAATTCCTAAATATGTGATCTCACTATATACAATTGTTAAAAGCGTCATTACGTATGGAGCAGAACTTTGGCCATTAACAAAAAAAAAAAGTATCTTTTCGCAACGGAAATGGATTTTATACGAAGGGCAGCAAGAATTTCAAGAAGAGAAAAAATTAGAAACTCAGTTATAAGGGAGGAAATGAAGACTGAATACACTATTTTAGATTATATTAAAACTCAGCAATTAAGATGGTACGGACATGTCCAGCGAATGGAAGAGGATCGGCTACCAAAATGGGTTTTGGAATGGAAACCTGAGAGCAGACGAGGCAGAGGAAGACCTATAACCTCCTGGTGTCAGGGAATATATTTATAGATGAAGGAGAAACATCTACAACCAGGAAATTGGATGGACCGACAAAATTGGCTATTGGGAATCGGACGATGTCAAAGACATTAATCAACCGATGATCTATCTATATGTTCACCATTTTGAGAATTTTCCTCGTCATTGAGGGTTTTCTACAACCAATTTTAATAATCAACATGGACTTACAGACTATCAGTCTATAATAGACCTTCACAAATTTCCCTTAAGGGAGGAAAGAAGATTACGAGTATTCGAGAATAAAGTTCTTAGGAAAATTTCAGGGTCAAAGAGAGATGAACAGACAGGTGAATAGACGAAACTACATAATAGAGAGCTATATGATATGTATAGGAAGCTAGATATAAGAACAGTTAAGTCTCGTAGACTGCGATGGGCAGGACATGTGGCACGTTTAGAGAATGAAAGAGATGCGTGGAAGCTGCTAGTAGGAAAACCAGAGGGAAAACTCTTAGTTAGTAGACCGTGAATGAGGTAGGAAAATAAAATTATCCATGATTTGAGGAAAGTAGATAACACTGAGTAACAAAAAAGAAACTTTTTTTTTGTCTCAGAAAGAAAAATATGTGATTCTGATAGTATTTTTTCTCCCGAATTCAAATATGATATCGGTTTTTCTCCATCACGCAAGGTTTCCGAGAGACAGGTTTATGTAATTTCAAACACTAATATTTTCTACATTCGTAACTACACAATATTCGAGCATTCGGACTCACCTAGAAAGTAAGAAATGACGATTTTCTGCTATATTTCGCCTGTGCAGCATCCCTCTTGATGGTCCAACAATAATCGGCCACCATATTAGGATTCCATTTGCCTTGATATATCTTTTCCATAGCTGAAATTTCCTGATGAAAGTGTTCCCCATGCTCATCGCTCACTGCGCCAAGATTTTCCGGAAAAAAATTTAGGTTTATTAAAAATTATTTATTTAAATTCATTACTTGAAATTTAAATAAAAAACTGTGGGTGATGGAGAAATTCCGAATACATATTTGAAAACACGATAAAAAATTGCATTATGTACAACTATTAGTACTCATGAGACACAAATCATGTTGACCAGTGTTATCAACATGAGTATTAAAATACATGAACAATTATGGACTTACAGACTATCAGTTTGTAATAGACCTTCACAAATTTCCCTTAAGTGAGAAAAGAAGATTACGAGCATTCGAGAATAAAGTTGTTAGGAAACATTTTGGTTCAAAAAGAGATGAACAGAGAGGTGAATGGAGAAAACTACATAAGAGTGAGCTACATGAAATGTAATGGAAGCCAAATATAATACGAAAGTTTAAGTCTCGTCGACTGGGATGGGCAGGACATCTGGCACGTTTATGGAATGAAAGAGATGCGTGGAAGCTTCTTGTAGGAAAACCAGAGGGAAAACATTTATTTAGTAGAGCAAGAATGAGGTAGGAGAATAACATTATCCATGATTTGAGGGAAGTATATTTTACAAGGATTATTGGAATATATTAGCTTAGGGATATATGGAGAGCTTATGTCAGCGCGGCCATGAATCAACGGGTTCGACAGCGCCAGTGAGTTAGTTAACAGGAAGATACACCTTAGGAGATCGAAAAACAACGGAGGGACCATCTCTCCTAACGCGGGACAGGCCTGAAGGCCTAAAACTTTACAACAATTATTGATTGAAAATAAATATAACACTGGTCAACATGATTTTTGTCTCATGAGTACCAATAGTTGTACTTAATGCAGTGTTTTATCGTGTTTTCAAATATGTATTCGGAATTTCTCCATCACCCACAGTTTTTTTATTTCAATTTCAATTAATGGATTTAAATAATTATTTTTTTTAATAAACGTTTTTTTTTGTCCATTTGTAAATTGTAAAACAAGACTAAATGTGCTAACTCAAATGGTTTCAGGTATGAAAAATATATATCAAGACAAATGGAATCTTAATATGGTGGCCGATTATTGTTGGACCCAAAGAGGGATGCTCTACAGGCGAAATACAGCGGAAAATTGTCATTTCTTACTTTCTAGGAGAGTCCGAATGTTCGAATATTGTGTAGTTACGAATGTAGAAAATATTAAAGTGTTTCAAATTATAATAAATTCCTGTCTCTCGGAAACCTTGCGTAATGGAGGAAAACCGATATTATATTTGAATTCAGGAGGAAAATACTATCAGAAACACATATTTTTCTTTCTGAGACAAAAAAAAAAGTTTATTTTTTGTTGCTCAGTGTAATCAGAAAGAATAACTATATCTGTTACCTGATGCGTCTTCTTAATCATAATTTGTAGGATTTTCATCCTGTTTATTTCCAAAACCACTCCTCGGAGGAAGACGTATTGGATGTGCAGTCACTGTCTATCCATCTCTTGGCTGGTCTTCCTCTTGTTTTTCTCCCGTCCATTGGTCTATCTACTTTCGCTCTCTTTGCAAGTCGATTGTCTTCTATTCTTTCTATATGACCTTTCCATTATTTTCGTCTATCTATAATAAATTTAGTTATGTCTTGAATGAAGTCCCGCGCCGTAGCCGAGTGGTTAAGGTAGGAAGCCTTGGCGCAGAGCTACGGGACTTGCGCTGGTTCGAGTCTCCATGGGGAAGAAATTTTCTCATGGTATTTCGGCCAGTATGGGACCGGTGCCCACTCAGCATCGTGACGCAATTGGGTAGCTACAATAAGTAGCGGCTCCAGGTTGAGGAACCAGGTATAACGGTTGGGGGACTCGACATGCTAACCACATGTCACCCCTACACTGGCTGTTGATCATCTACCTCTGTGATTGATACATGTGGATGTGAAGGGCCAGCAGCCGGCTGGTAAAAGGGCAACCGCTGAAAAGTGGAAAGACCCTCAATCGGAATCTTGAATGTGACATTTGTGCCCGAAGCTTCTAGGTATATTGATTTCAATTTCCTGACACTTGATATGTGTTTATCTAAATTAAGTTTTTTTCTTATTATATTGTGTTACTTTAATTTCAGACTGGTTCAGACGATTTTATGAGTCATGTAAGGATATAAAGGCCACTTTTCTGAAGTGGTACATATTTTATAAATTCTACAGATTAGAATTTTATTCTATATATAGCTTTCAATTTAAATCTGACGGGAATATGTAATTACACAAAAGCTGAAAAAAAATAGTTGGCATAATTGAAATTCCTGCAATAAATGAGAAGCGAGATAAATGTCACCGTAGGAATGAGATTGAGTGACATCGGTACATTATCTGACAAAAGTTAAACACTTCGCATGCAGTTCCAATTACTTGGTTAATTAAGTGACAGATGGATCATGACTTTAAACTTTACACAGCATTAAATAACATTACTTTTTCACATTGGAATGAATAATTCACCTAAGAAAAAATCAAAACATATTATTGTAAAAATGAGTCAAGTACCTGAATGGGGTTTCTAATATATGATTTATGAAAACAGTACTTTATCTTTCCCAATACATTTTCCAAGTCCTGCAGAATAACAGTACGCATGTACATGAGTTTAGAGGGCTGTCGCTAGGTGAACCAGAACTACATATCTTTGAAGTCATACAAAAAGTTTATAGAGCTGTCACTAGATGGCAGCACGTGCGGTATGACCAACCTTCGAAATAAATTCTCAAACGTTTATTACAAATTGATGTACAATAACTTCTCCCTTCCTAACCTAACAAAACAAATTACATGCATATTATTCATTTAAGTGTACACTAATCTGATGTGCACTAACATTAACTAAACAAAAGTAGTGTAATAGAGTTCTTTATGGTGGCAACATTGGAAGACGAGGGAAAATAGCTAGTGAGTTTCACAATATGTACCAGTGTTACCGTGTTTCTAATAAATTAATACGTAATAATCATAAAATAATGTTATATATAACGTTGAAAAACGTTTAAAATATTACAAAATGTTAGTAAAAACAGAAGAAGCACGTAGAGTAACAGTATTATAAGAATATAGTATGGAAAATGAAGGGAAAGGTATTGAACTGTTGAGCCTGATTTATTTTATGAAAAATGTTTTAAGTATTTATAAATTATTAGCGAGCCCGGCAGACGTTGTCCTGCCCCAACGTTCAATTCTCATGTTATGGGCGGACGATAAAAATGTGTTACTTTTTTACCATAAAATTCAGCAATTAGGACATAATTAGATATTAAATAAGTTCGCAAGAAAACCTCTTACAGCCTTCTGTTGTGGCTCAAGAAGTGTGAATGACGTCACACAGTCATGAACATTAGAATTGTACCCTCCTTTCCGTCATATAACAATTATATTAGAGTGAAAAAAAAAGATAAATTGATGAGAGTGGGTCAAGACAGTTTTTTTTTCAGCTAGATTTCATTTCTGATCCACTGTGCACCGGACCCATACTGGCCGACATTCCATGAGAAAAATGTCTTTCCCCATAGAGACTCGAACCAGCGTAAGTCCCGTAGTTCTGCGCCATGATTTATTGCCTTAACCAGTCGGCTACGGCTCGAGACTCTTGGTATCAATGAAAGACAAAAATGGTTTTTCTGAGTTATCCGTAAGAGATAAACATATGCTGTCGCGGACTTTTTTGTAGAGCTTTTTAGATATTCAATTCTGTGTACATTAATTTTGTGTATTTCTTATGGTTTAGGCAGCGTAAACCATTTAAGCGTCCGAAGAGCTACTTTTTTCACGTTTTCCACTACAAAGGACGATTTTTAAGGGCGTAAGAGTTGAATATCACAACTCTCTTATAGCCTATGTTCATCCCGGGAATCTCCTGAACATTTTGCAAAAAAACTCCATCACAATCGGATCAACGGTATGGCCGCGCATAAAGTACGAACAAACAAACAAATATACAAACAAACAAACATTAATTTTTATATATAAGATTTTCTTATTTCAGTGGAGTAAGATGCAGAAAGTATGAAAAATGAATGTGAAATATTTCAATTTGCAATATAATCATGTATTTTTGGACCGCATGCAGAATCACATTTACAAACTGACGTCACGGCACACAATACAAATCAGTAATGAGGTGGTGTGCAAAACGTTACAAACAGATGGTGGATATTGTTCAGTTAGAACGTGGCCTGCGATACAAATTACATATGTTGTTATTATGCTTTGCTGTTACAATAAGTGTCATGGGTTGCTGATCTTTGATTCAAGTCCCTTTCCCTTTTTTACTTGATTCAATGTACCTGTAAACTCAAATGAACTTGCTGAATAATTCCTTACACAATAATAATAATAAACCAAGTTATAAATATATTTTTATTATTCTTTTATATTTTCCACTTTCTTTATCATAAGTAATGTCACGAGTGATTTCCAAATTATCGATAAATTCACGATGTCACGAAGTGAGGAGTGAATTTATCTAGTTTATTTAACTCATGCCCCAAATGGGACTCAATGGCCAATCACGTTTCAATGATTTCTGTTTTACAACCAATCAGAGTCGTGTTTCACGAAATATTTATCAGTGTTATAATTACCATATTAAAGAAAGCTCCTCCTTTTTAATATTCTGAACAGGTCTAACTATTATTTTACAGTGACTGAGCCTGTGAAAAATACGGCTACCAGATTGTATATATAGTGCATGAATGTCAACTCATGCCGCATGCGGGAGTTAATATAAAAACATTTGTAGCAATTGATTATACCACCAAAACAAGAAACCACTGTTTGCACTTTCTTAAATGTATTTTTTCCCAGGTAACAATCCAGAAAAATATAATTGTCACATTCACATCATACGACATCAGAAATGAATTAATATACAGTTTCATGTGTTTCATTTTTTCTCCACTAGAGAGCATTCTTACAATATTGCGTTCCTTTGGCAATAAATAGTATGATCTAGTTACAGTGATAAACAAAAGAAGCAGATGAAGCGTACCTATCGCTTCTCATTTGTTTTCAAACATCGCCGTTTACATTAAATATATAAATATTTTAAAATAGCTATAGTTAAATAATGATTTGTGAGTAAACAGCTTAATTTTATTCGTTAAATAGTCCTAACAAATGCCACTCTTGATTTCCAAATTCTCTAGGTAAATTCACGACTCACTTCGTGAGTCGTGAATTTATCGATAATTTGGAAATCAAGAGTGGCATTTGTTATTTCTTGCAACTACGAGTTTCGAGGTCTTCCTTTCCTTCTTCTTCCAGGTGGTCACCATTCCAATGTTTTTCTGGGTAACCTTTCTTCTTGCATTCATCATACGTGCCCATACCAATTAAATTGCTTGTATCTTATATAATCTACCATTGAATATCTAATAATCATTTTTTCTCGTTTGACAGTATTTCTTATTTTTTCTAATTTTGAATATCTTGCTGCTCTCTTTATGAAATCTATTTCCATCGACATAAGTTTTTGTTCTAAGTTTTTCTTGAATTTTCACACTTCAGCTCCATATGTGACAGTACTTCTCACTATTCAATATATATTGAAAAATAAATAAACAAAAAATGAAAAGGACAGTTGGCAGAGAAAGAGAGGTCAAGAAGAACATTCTTAGACAGGTCATATCCCAACCCGAGTTCTTCAGCTAAACGATGATGTAAAATAAATTTTTTATCTTTTTATTTTTGTCACACTTCTTATTTAATATTTGACAATGACTGTACTTTCAATATTTTTACGATGGGTCGTTGCTGTCTTAAATATGCTAATTCATAACTTGTTTTACGAGGTGACATTCACAAAACATTTGCTTCCATCTTCTTTTATGTCTTGCAAAATATCTTTCTTATTTTTCCACGTGTAATGGATGTTTAAATGCTTTCAAAATACCAATTTCTTCCGCTAGAGGTTGTTTCTCAGATTGTAAAAGTAAATGCTTAAAAAATATTCAAGCATATAAAGCAAAGCGAAAAACAATTACTTATCCAAAACACACAAAATGCCAGCTTACAACTTTTATTCCATACCAATTCTTTCTATGATATAACGCAACAGTATGCAGAGAAATATAGATATATAAAGTTCACATTCAACTTTTTATAACTGACTATATAGTGTAAAGATTAGTGTGTCTGATTACTGTCCTATGGACCCCAGTTTCGATTCCAAGCGAAAGCACAGATATAATTTTTCTCTAAGTGTAGGACCTGGAATGGGATCCTTCCAGCCACAATGAAGACAAATGCATATCGTAGCTACTTGAATTGAATTTGGTTAAAAATGAAACTAATCTGAAGGATTACGTCACGCTAAACAATTGACTGCTCATACTATTATATATTAGTCAGTGAGAGTAAATATTGGCTCTTTATAGGTATTGCATTAGGGGTTAGAGTTAAAATTACACTCAGCAACAAAAACACTTTTTTTTTTGTCTCAGAAAGAAAAATATGCGATTCTGATAGTATTTTTCTCTTCTTCTTCTTCTTCTTCTTCTTCTTCTTCTTCTCTTCACTTCACGGGCTAGGCAAATTGCCTGTTCCGCCTCACAGTTGTTCTGTCCATCTTTTCACTGGCCTTCCTACATTCCTTGAACCTCTTGAATTCAAATATGATATCGGTTTTTCTCCATCGCGCAAGGTTTCCTAGAGACAGGTTTTTATAATTTCAAACAATTTAATATTTTCTACATTCGTAACTACATAATATTCGAACATTCGGACTCACCTAGTAAGTAAGAAATGACGATTTTCTGCTATATTTGGCCTATGGAGCATCCGTCTTAACGGTCCAACAATAATCTGCCAGCATATTAGGATTCCATTTGCCTTGATATCTCTATTCCATAGCTGAAATCATTTGAGTTAGCTTATTTGGTTTTATTTTACAATGGACAAATGGACAAAAAAAGTTTATTAAAAAAATAATTATTTAAATACATTAATTGAAATTGTGGGTGATGGAGAAATTCCGAATACATGTTTGAAAACACGATGAAAAACTGCATTAAGTACAACTATTGGTACTCATGAGACAAAAATCATGTTGGCCTGTGTAATTTATTTTCTGTTAGAATTATTATCATACGGTCTGTTCTTTCACTCAAAATATAAAAGAGTGCTAAAATTCGATGTACTTACTGATGTTAATTTTGTACAATGTTCACTCATATCGTTATATAATACATTTTCATGATACTAAAATTGAATATGTGAGTCGAAAATTAGTAAGATGTTATTTGCATTTATTTTAAACGGTGTGAATTCAATTGCTTTACAATTGACCATTTTTAACTATCTTTATATATATATATATATATATATATAAATATATAAATTAATGTTTGTTTGTTCGTGCTTTATGCGCGACCATACCGTTGATCCGATTGTGGTGGTTTTTTTTTGCAATATGTTCAGGAGATTCCCGGAATGAACATAGGCTATAAGAGGTGTAATATACAACTCCTTCACCCCTAAAAATCATCCTTTGTAGTGAAAAACGTGAAATGTCCATATTTTGACGCTTAAATGGCTTATGCTGCCTAAACCATAACAAATACACCAAATTAATGTACACAGAATTGAATACCTCAGAAAAACTCTACAAAAAAGTCGGCGACAGCATTTGTTTATCTTCTACGGATAACTCAGAATAACCATCTTTGTCTTTCATTGATCCCAAGCAGATCGGGATAAGCAGATTCCCGGGCAAGCATAACAGGGCACGGCTGGTGGTAAAAACACATTAACACTTTATTTAGGAGTTGCAGCGCACGCCGAGCATTAGCTAGAATGTATGTATATATATATTTCTTCTGTACGTGTGTTTGTCACTGAACTCCTCCTAAACGACTGGACCGATTTTTGTGAAATTTTTTGTGTGTGTCTCATTGGGTCACTGGATAGCTTAGATTCGCAATTGGATACTCTGAAACCATTAGGTATAAGATTTCACCTCAAGTGAAAATTTGAAAATAGCTGTAGCGGTCACAATTTTCGATGTTTCAAAACGAAACTCGACATATCCTATTAGGCCTAATTTAAACCGAGTTAGGTAATATCCAAAAATGAGCGAAATTCGACAATTAGAAGTGGAGGTTTCCTGAAATCAGAAATTAAAAACTGACTAGCAACCGACATGATTGATTCGTCTCAGCGTATACCATACAATTTAATTAACCTTCAATATTTAATTTATTTAGGCGGAGCAATGCATGCCGGGTACTACCTACTTAGATATCAGCGTATACCATACAATTTAATTAACCTTCAATATTTCATTTATTTAGGTGGAGCAATGCATGCCGGGTACTACCTACTTTTATATAAATTATCAATTGAGTTGGTGTTTACTTGATGAAAATCCATATTTATTAATTAAATAAAAATAAAACGTAGTTTTATTTGATTTTCATATTTATTATATAATTCAGTGACAGCTGTTTCGGTACACTGTATCTTCTTCGGACTTACTTACTTACTCACTGGGTTCATGGCCGCGCGGACATTAGCTCTCCATAATCCCTATCCCGAGCCAATGCTTTCCAATCATTCCCTGTATAATCTACTTCCCTCAAATCATAGTTAATGTTATTCTCCCACCTCATTCTTGGTCTACCAACTGAGCATTTTCCCTCTGGCTTTCCTACAAGAAGCTTCCGTGCAAGTCTTTCATTCCCCATAAGTGCAACATGTCCTGCCCATCGCAGTCTACGATACTTAACTGTTCTTATATCTGGCTTCCTATAAAGACCATGTAGTTCATTGTTATGTAAGTCTTCTCCATTCACCTGTCTCTTCATCTCTCTTTGGTCCAAAATTTTCCTAAGTACTTTATTCTCAAATACTTGTAATCTCCTTTCCTTCCTTAAAGTAAGAGTCCATGCTTCGCATCCATATAATATAACTGGCAGAATAATAGTTTTATATATCTTCAGTTTAACGTTTTTTGAAACCTTCTTCCGACATGTTAACAAATCAGTTGGAACACAATTCATAATTTGTTAACATGTCTGAAGAAGGTACAGTGTACCGAAACAGCTGTCACTGAATTATATAATAAATATGAAAATCATTTGGATAAGGCCTTCGATCGAGTAAACAGACAAAAATTATGGGAAATATTACGAATGAAAGGATACCCGCTGTGCCTTGTTGAAACAATAAAGAAATTATATGAAGACACAAATATAATTATAGATACCGGATTCAAAAGAACAGATGCAATCAAAACAAATACTGGTTTACGACAAGGATGTAGTTTATCACCCACTTTGTTTAATATATATATATATAGACGATATTTTAAATAAATGGAAAGTTTTAGTGAATCCAGGAATAAGAATGGATAATAAAGTGTGCATAAATAATCTTCTATTTGCTGACGATGTAATCATAATACAGAAAAATGAAGACGACTTACAGAAATCAATGCATGCATTAAATGAAATATGTAAATTATACGATCTAAAGATTTCTGTAAGGAAAACGAAGACCATGGCTTTTAGAGGAAGAGATCCAGTGAGATCTAAAATTATTTTAGAAAATCAAAGTATAGAACAGGTGTCTAGTTTCAAATATTTGGGCTGTGATGTTGGCTACAATGTGGAAAGAGATATTGACTCCAAAATAAATAAATTTCAGACGGTGTGTGGAACAATATAGAGAACATTCAAAAATAAAATTATAAAAGAAACCAAGTTAAAAATGTATAATGTTATGGCGGTTCCCACAATATTGTATGGATGTGAAACTTGGGCTCCAGTGAAAAAACAGAAGGATAGAATACAGACGGCGGAGATGAGGTTCCTAAGACAAGTAAAAGGATGTACAAGACTTGATAGAATAAGAAATGAGGATATAAGAGAAGAATTGAAAGTACAGCCTTTATTGGATAAAGTCACGAATTACAGACAGAAATGGATTGATCACATGGATGGAATGAGTAAGGAGAGATATCCATTGTTAGCAAGAAAGTATCAAGCAAGAGGAAGGCGTGATGTTGGAAGACCTATAAGACGTTGGGCTGATGCATTATGAAGTCGGAACGGGCAATTGCCTAATCCCTGGAGTGATGATGATGATGATGAAAATCAAATAAAACTACGTTTTATTTTTATTTAATTAGTTTATATAAATTAACTAGCAAATGCTGGGCGTCTAAATAAATAAATACGTGTCACCCATGCATGCTGGATGATCGTCGCCTATGTGATTGGCACATGTTCATGTGAGCTACCAGTCGGATGATAGGCCTGCCGTGCCATGGAGTTGTTTGTTTTCTAGTAATGAAATAAATAATAGTCTTTGAAGTACTAATGTAAGTCTATCTATTTAAAAAGTCTACCTTTGCCTCGTGGCAATTTCTTAAAGAATAAATCATTTAACCTCCTGCAAAACTTTTAACGATGAAATATAAACCTTGAGGTTTTATGAATAACATTTTTTCCCTCCTTTCATGTAATATTACATTTTATCATCATCATCATAGTACATTCACGAATTTATGTCATTTGTTGACCTGTTTCGGCCTCAAGAGGAACACCATCCAGAAGTCTTTTGAGTGGACGTCCTGGTCTTCTTCCTGCAGATTGATAGCTTAACATTTGTTTGGGTATCCTGTGATCTTTCAATCGATGAACATGTTGCATCCATCTTGACTTATAATCAGATATTTTGTTTTCTAAAAGTTCCATGTTTAATTCTTCTGAGAAGTATTCATTTTTTTTGTGATCTAGTCGTGTGTATCCTGCAGTTCTCATCATCAACATCCGGTATCATGGCAGCTGCCGCCGTCTTCCGGAAACCAAACGCCATTCCTCTCTGTCCATCCATTGATCTTCCTGCATTCCTCTGATATTCATAGCTGCTTGTACCCCTTCTATCCAAGTTTTCTTCGGTATTCCTCTCTTCCTCCTTTCCATTGGGATCCATTCCATAACAATTTTTGCCAATCTTTGCTCTGGCATTTTTTTGACATGACCATACCACTGCAATCTTTTCTTTTCTATAATGTCTACATGTCTACGATGTCCGGCCTGCAGTTCTCCGAACATTAATTTATCTAGTGAATTAGGATATTAAAACGAAATGTCAAATCGATTAATTTGGTAGAATTTCAGTCAATTTTAATCATAATATTTATTTTAATCCATTAATTGAAATACTGACGTTAATGAAATTACATTTGTTCTTCCGGGAAGTGAAAATCAAATTAAAATCATCCATTTAAGTTCGTAACAGTAACTCACTCTTACATCGAGACATCACATAATTTTCCATTAAAAATACAATCTAATCTGTAAAAAAATGTAACTTTTTTATTTTATGAGTATTGTCTGATAAGGGACTATCCCATAATTATAATATCATTAATGTATTGTTTTGCCATTTTATCATCAAATGTTACATCTTAACCAACTCTATAGCCTCTCGCGAAATAGAACCGACTTTAAAATCCCAGGTTCGTTTAATTCCATAACTAAATCACTGGCACTATCGAACCCGTAGCTTTATGGCTGCGCGGATAAAAAAATCTCCGCACATCCCTATCCTGAGGTTATGCTTTCCGATCATCTCCTGCATAATCAACTTCCCTCAAATCACGGTTAATATTTTTCTGTCAAATCATTCTTGGTCTTTTTTACGTTAAATATAATAATAATAATAATAATAATAATAATAATAATAATAATAATAATAATAATAATAATAATAATAATAACTAACTCACTGGCTCTATCGAACCCATAGGTTCATGGCCGCGCGGGCATAAGCTCTCCATACATCCCTATCCTGAGCTAATATTTTCCAATCATTCCCTGTATAATCTACTTCCCTCAAATCATAGTTAATGTCATTCTCGCACCTCATTCTTAGTCTACCAACTGGGCGTTTTCCCTCTGGTATTCCTACAAGAAGCCTCCATGCACGTCTTTCATTCCCCATTCGTGCCACATGCCCTGCCCATCGCAGTCTATGAGACTTAACTGTTCTTATTATATCTGGCTTCCTATAAAGACCATGTAGTTAACTGTTATATAGTCTTCTTCGTTCAACTGTCTGTTCATCTCTTTGGTCCAAAAAAAAAAACAATAACATTCAAAAGGAAACACCAATTAATACATATTGGCCTACAATACAAGTGAATGTCTTGTCTTGTAAGCCCTTGTTTCTCCTCAACGAGATTTAGGCGCTCTCCCCCTTCAGGGAAGGAATTGAGCCATACTAATTTAGTTACACTTGTTTTCTAATAGATGTCATTGAGTGACCCGCGGTCAGGCGTTCCGCTTCATACTGGCATCTAAGAAACCAAGGAAGTACTAGGACGGGAAAATTCGGTAAATTTTGCTTAGAGATCTTTTTATTGAGGCTTAAGGATCTTTTCCGAGCCTGAAAATCTTCAGACTTGACACTTACGACTTGAAGTTCCACCCGGAGGACTTGCTCCATGGATTTTTCCATCCTAAAGAAATTCATCGACCCCGGCCGGTTTTGAACCCGCGACCCACGGGACCAGAGGCAAGGAGCATAACCACTAGTCCACCGCGGCCGATGTAAAATTCGAAAAAAAGTTAAACTAAAGTAAAGTAAAGTGATCCCACAACAGGCCCGGAGGCCCTTGGGGTAGTAGGAGGTTAAGGCTCCCACTTCTTCTAGACAATCGGCACTTTATGTCAGCCGGGTTGTCAGTCCTGCCTTTACCCACAGAACAAGCGTCTGGTACTCATTTCCGTTAGAGGCTGAGTCGACCCCAGGGCCATAGTGCCGCCAGAGGGTTTGGGTCAGTTTAAAAATACTGACCCCAACGGGACTTGAACCCTCGACCCTCCGGCTTGTAGCTCAGTACCTTAACCACTACGCTACGGCGTGCCCCTCAAAAAGCGAAGATAAATATTATTTGAAGATAAAAAATAATTAAAATATAAAGATAATTATGAAAATAAAGAATAATCTGGATTGCTCTATTATATTATCCATTAAGAATCAGAAGTATTAACCATTAGACTCAGTGCTAATGTCTGTAGGATATATTTAAAAAAGAGAGTATTGGATGTGAGACCCTTTACTGTCATGGCTATTTTCCCTGTTTCAGGGAAATGACCGTCTACCTAATGGCAGGAGAAATAAAAGTACTTTTAACTTGAAAGGCAGTCACGACCTTCAGCCAGGCGTTCTTATTACACCACTTGCTGTAACAAAACAAAATTCACCGAGTTGGCGAAGAACAGCCCTTCCATTAACTAACTCAGTGGCACTATCGAAGCCATAAATTCATGGCAGCGCGGATATAAGCTCTCCACATATCCCTATCCTCAGATAATATTTTATAAACATTCCCTCTATAACTTCCCTCAAATTATAACTCTAGTAGCTTATAAAACCAACAAATAATTAAACAATTATATAAACTGGAACGAGCCAACTGCTTAATCTTTGGATGATGAGAAGAAGATCTGAACAAAATATAAGACACCAACATACTTACTTACTGGCACTATCAATGGCCGCACGGACATAAGCTCTCCATACATACCTATCCTGAGCTAATGCTTTCCAATCATTCCCTGTGTAATCTGAAGACACCAACATATAAAAAATAAAGAAGTTTACGAACTTAAATCTAATACTTGTGATAAATTTTATATTGTCAGAACCACGATAAATTTTAATACAAGATCCAACGAGCATTTTAAAACGCTCATCGAAAACAATATCTATTCAGCTGCTGATGATGGAACATGTTCTAAAAGACCTACAATATTTTAATGGAATTATACTTTGATGAGGACGACTGACATCTCAGGTACAAGTTCTACTATTGTAACTTTTTCCCCTTCGGAAAGCTGTGGGTCCCATGTCGTAGACTTATGGCACGTAAAAAATCTCGAGCCTGAACAAAAAGGAGACCTCTGAACGAAAGTTATTGGTCCTTTCACTGCAAGTTTTGAATTCTTCTTCCTCCTTTCCAGGATTAGGTCAATGCGACTTGTTCCGGTTTCAAGTCCATCGTTTCCTTGGCCGTCCCAAATTTATATGAATATTTTAATGTATGCAGACGATCTGGTTATTTTACATTAAAATATTCATATAAATTTCCTTATTAATTTGTATTCCTATCGGACATGATTTTTTCCATTTTCGTATAACCTCAATCAAATATATATTAAAAACAATGTAGGTGATAATGTACACCCTTGTCGAACTCCTTGATTTTTTAAAATTTCATCTCTGGAATAATTATCTAAATTAGGGATAATTTTCATGTCATTATAAAGACTTTTCATTCCTTCTATAAGTTGAGCCGGGTTCTCTCTTGCCTTCATTATTTCCCACAATTTTCTTCTTATCAACTTATCAAAGGCTTTTTTCAAGATCGACGAAAGCTAAATATGTGGGTAAATTGAATTCTCGTCTCTTTTCTATTATCTGTCTCATAGTGAATATATTGTCAGAGGAGGGCCTTCTTTGTCTAAAACCATTCTGTTCTTCTATTGAAATGCATCTGCTATTGGTTTTAATCTATTAAGTAATATCCCTGCATATATTTTATATACAGAGTTCATAATACTGATTTCTCTATAATTACTTGTTTTATTTCTGTCTGCTTTTTAAAACTTTGATATAACATTTGCAAAAGTTTTGAATTGCGGTGTTAATGTTAAAGAAAGTCTTTAAAGAAAGTAACTCAACATTAGAGGTGGAAGTACAGCACCTAACAAAAGTTTAAGACTACCACCAGCATAATAATAATAATAATAATAATAATAATAATAATAATAATAATAATAATAATAATAATAATAATAATAATAATGCTTTATTTTAGCTGGCAGAGTTAAGGCCATAAGGCCTTCTCTTCCACTCAACCAGCATATTTCAATTGAAAATTACAAATCTTATATTTTGAAACTTATCATGAACATTTGAGATTTCACTATTTCCTAGAAAATTGTCTTTAAAGAGATTGGTTAGAAAATAATAATGGTTTTTAAGATATGTTTTAGAGTCTATTTGTAGAATTTTAAAATCTGATTTTTTTTAGCGGTGACTCATACTGCATCAAATTACTAATCACAGCGCGAGCTGTTGTTAAAAGTAAGCTCAGAGTTTTAAAGGTTTCAACTTTCTAGAAAAGAAGATGATAAAGGAGTTTCTGGCGAGAAATAGCTTCATCACAAGGTAGATGGCAGAAAGAATCACGTCTCGGATTTCTTCTATCCAGTTGTACCTCTACTCTGTACTTACTGACAGAGTTGGTAACACAATCAAGATTTTTTCTTGAATTAAATTTTTTTTTCCTTGTATTTAATTTTTTTTATCATTACACATCTAATATCAACGGGTGTTTACCAGTTTAGAATTTTCATTTGCATTGAAGATCATAATGTGAAATTAAATATAACTTGATTTAATAGTTGTGTATTTACATTATGTGTATACAATTCAAATATATATATATATATATATATATATATTAATTTGCTTACTTGTTATAGTCAGTTAAATGGACTCTTACTTTAAGAGAGGAAAGGAGATTACAAGTATTTGAGAATAAAGTACTTAGGAAAATTTTTGGACCAAAGAGAGATGAACAGACAGGTGAATGGAGAAGACTACATAACAATGAACTACATGGTCTTTACAGGAAGCCAGATATAATAAGAACAGTTAAGTCTCGTAGATTGCGATGGGCAGGACATGTTGCACGTATGGGGAATGAAAGACTTGCATGGAAGCTTCTTGTAGGAAAGCCAGAGGGAAAACGTCCAGTTGGTAGACCAAGAATGAGGTGGGAGAATAACATTAACTATGATTTGAGGGAAGTAGATTATACAGGGAATGATTGGAAAGTATTAGCTCAGGATAGG
The DNA here is from genome assembly GCA_030220185.1 of Diploptera punctata. Classification (NCBI taxonomy): domain Eukaryota; kingdom Metazoa; phylum Arthropoda; class Insecta; order Blattodea; family Blaberidae; genus Diploptera; species Diploptera punctata. The sequence goes on from JASPKZ010007738.1 coordinate 158,816, forward strand.
GATGTATGGAGAGCTTATGTCCGTGCGGCCATGAACCTACGGGTTCGATAGTGCCAGTGAGTAAGTAAGTAAGTTATAATCAGCTACTAGATGGCAGTGAAGACTGAGTTCTCGCGACATCTAGTAATAATGGGGAATATAATACATATATAAGAAAAATAAATGTTTGAATTGGATTCGCTTGGTGGTGTAATGGATATCACACTGAGGTACAGACTCAAAGATCCGGGTTCGAATCCCGTCCAGGCATTTATTTTTCTTATCATACCATATATATATATATATATATATATATATATATATATATATATACGTATATACTAGAAGTCCCGGCCACGCGTTGCTGTCTTTCAGTCAGATTACTTAAAACTAATACTTACACACGAAATTAATAATATTGGCAATACAATAAACACTGAACACACTTAAATTATCAAATAATCAATATTTGTAATTTTATAATCAATTGAGTTGGTGTTTACTTGATGAAACTTTAAACTTTAAAAAGTTGAACATTAATGTGGCATTTAAAACTAATAAAACTCTACAAAATATAATAAAAAACAATAAAACCAAAACAAAAAAAGAAAAATTATCAGGTGTATATAAATTGAAGTATGCCACATGTGACAATGTCTATATAGGACAAACTGGTAGACCTTTTATCTCTCGGATAAAGGAACACATGAGAGCATATAACGGAAATTTAGAAAATTCAAAATATGCTAACCACCTATTCCAATTTAATCATTGTTTCGATCCAAATTTTGAAATTTTACATATTTGTGATAAGGGTAAGAAGTTAGATCTTTTGGAGGCTGTAGAAATTAATAAATTTAAAAGTAGTAAAAAAACTGTTAAATTCTCAACTTGATTTGAATGAATCCCCTTTGTTAAATTTAAAAATTTAAATAAATATTGTTGTATTGTTGCTTAGATCAGTTGGAACACAATTCATAATTTGTTAACATGTCTGAAGAAGGTACAGTGTACCGAAACAGCTGTCACTGAATTATATAATAAATATGAAAATCAAATAAAACTACGTTTTATTTTTATTTAATTAACAAATATTTGTAACTTAATTGAAATTCGCAGTTGCAACAAAAAGCACAGCCATCTGTATCTCTCTTTGTTAAATAATAAACCAATTACCTTACCAAATTACCTTACACCGCCATGAGTTAGAATCGTATGGAACTCACAGATAATTACACCGCCATCTGTTAGAATCGTATGGAACTCACAGATAATTATAACTCTTTATTAAATAATAAACAGATAATTTGCAATAAAAAAATAATGCGACTATAAATTTAGTTATAAACTACCCTAAGTCTCAAGTTGGATCAAACTGCACACAGTGTGCAAAATTTTATTAAAATCGGTTCAGTAGTTTAGGATTCCATCGCGGACAAACAACGTGACACGAAATTTTTATATATTAAGATATATCATCATCCGGTAACATGGCAGCTGCCGCCGTCTTCCGGAAACCAAATGCCATTCCTCTCTGTCCATCCATTGATCTTCCTCCATTCCACTGATATTCATAGCTGCTTGTACCGCTTCTATCCAAGTTTTCTTCGATCTTCCTCCTTTCCATTGGGATCCATTCCATAACAATTTTGGGCAATCTTTGTTCTGGCATTCTTTTGACATGGCCATACCACTGTAATCTTTTCTTTTCTATAATGTCTATGATGTCCGGCTCCTCTTGTTCACCCATAATTTCCCTTATTTCTTTATTTAGTATTCTATCCATTCTAGATTTTCCAGCTGATCTTCTTAAAACATCCATTTCTGTACTTAAAATTATTTTCATTTCCCTGGTAGGAATTTGCCAGACTTCAGCACCATATGTTAAAATGCTCTGAATTATGCTTTGACGTACTTGTAATTTTGTATTTTTTGTAATATATTATACAGTTAACGAATTATAAGGTACAAATAATAATGCAGGAGGGAGGGGAGGAAAAAGATGCAGAAAAGAGTTAACGAAATTACTTTAATAAGATTTAAACGAATTACATGAATATCCTGCATCCAACTCTGTGGTAAATATCCATCCATCCATGATAATTCTGCCCGAGGCAGGTCTTTCACTGCAATCATAGTATTTTCATGCTATGCTTTGCAGCTTTACTAGGGAATTGTAGGTGTCCTTCGTAGTTTAACCTCTGATATTATACATATATTTATATGTCCCACAACGACCTTGCAATGACATGGAGGGTCTCCCCAAATTAGTGATCAGCTCAATCCAGGCCCTCCTCCGAGACAACACAAACATTTAGGTGGAAACAAGTCATTCTTTCACATTCATACTAAACAAGACGAGTACGATGATTATGATCGCCATATTATATTCGCAGATTATTTGTGCTATAAAATTTCCTGAAATTTGTATTATAGACGAGGAAAAAAACGAAAAATACTATCACCTAGTAAACTTTTACCGAACAGAGATCGAAACTAGGGTTCTCTGCATATGGGACAGCGACGCTATCTGATACCACAATAGTGGACAATCTGTAATTTAATATTATACAAATACAATATATGTAAGGTCATAAAAATGTTTCATTTTGAGACGAAAACAAGTATAAACATTGTATAGAATTTGAATTAAGTTTATAGTTTTACGTATTGTTCTTAGAAAGTTGTTTGTAATCTGCTCATCAGAATTACCTCAACTTGCTTTCGCTAACTTACTTCCAACCTTGAGAAGATAAACAGTCTCGTATAATTTGTAGGCATTAAAATCCAGCCTTAGGGCAGATGTGCGTAGATTTGGAAAAAGCGTGGAAGGATAAAAGGATCGAATCCATAATGCTGTATATCGTTGATATTAAAACGTATGTACTGTATATATGTATATATCTATATATATATATATATATTTATATATATTTATATATATTTATATATATTTATATATATTTATATATATTTATATATATTTATATATATTTATATATATTTAAAGGGGCACGCCGTAGCGTAGTGGTTAAGGCACTGAGCTACAAGCCGGAGGGTCGAGGGTTCAAGTCCCGTTGGGGTCAGGATTTTTAAACTGACCCAAACCCTCTGGCGGCACTATGGCCCTGGGGTCGACTCAGCCCCTAACGGAATTGAGTACCAGACGCTTGTTCTGGGGATAAAGGCGGCCGTCACGCAGGGCTGACAACCCGGCTGACATAAAGTGCCGAATGTCTACAAAAAGTGGGAGCCTTAACCTCCTACTACCCCAAAGGTCTCCGGACATGTTGTGGGATACTTTATATATATTTAAATTATAATATGAAATTATAAAATTGTTATAGAACATGCCATCAAATCTTTAGAGGATGAAGAAGGCCTACAACTCAATGGTATTAATATGCTGTTAATTTATGCTGATGATGTACTACTATTGGACGATAGCAGAGAGATACTGAAGGCCAACACGCACACACTCTTGAGTATCACTAAGAAATTGGGACTGGAAGTAAATATCAATAAAACTAAATATATGTTCACACATAGAAATACATTATATAATGGAAATAGACAGCTAATGACAAATGAGGGAAATTTTGAGGAAGTGACTGAATTCAAATGCCTAGGAACAATTATCATAAACAGGAATGAGATGCACAAAGAAATTAAACATGGGCTCAATTCTGGAAATGCGTGCTATTATGCATTGCAGAGACTCTTGACTTCTCTACTCTTCTCAAAAAACGTTAAACTGAAAATATATAAAACTATTATTCTACCAGATATATTATATGGATGCGAAACAGGGATTCTTAGTTTAAGGGAGGAAAGGAGATTACGAGTGTGTGAGAATAAAGTTCTTAGGAACATTTCTGGACAAAAGAGAGCTAAACAGACGGGTGAATGGAGAAGACTTTATAATAGTGAACCACATGTTCTTTATAGGAAGCCAGATATATATATATATATATATATATATATATATATATATATATATATATTTTCAAATGCCCCAGGTTGGTCTTTCGACATTCCTGGTTTCTCTCCTGGAATGGCGTATTTGTAACCCACTTCTGAGGTTGGGGCGCCTGGAAGGCGGGGTACGTTGCCCGATGATATGATGGGTGGTGATGATGATAATGGTGCGCCAGGAGAGTCCCTAATCCTAAGCTTAACCTAATATGAACATGAATGATGATGACTGCGATGACCATATGATTTCGGGGACTGTTTGGGCCTTAAAGTTTTCCTGACATTTGTCTTACAGGTGAGGAAAAACCCCGATAAAAACCTCACCCAGAAAAACTGTCCCGACCGGGGATCGAACCCGGGCCCGCTGCTTGACAAGGCAGCACGCAACCCCGATACCACAGCGGTGGACTAGGAAGCCAGATATAATAAGAATAGTTAAGTCTCGAAGTCTGCGATGGGCAGGACATGTGGCACAAATGGGGAATGAAAGAGGTGCATGGAAACTTCTTGTAGGAAAACCAGAGGGAAAACGCCCAGTTAGTAGACCAAGAATGAGGTAGGAGAATAACATTAACTATGATTTGAGGGAAGTAGATTATACAGGGAATGATTGGAAAACATTAGCTCAGGATAGGGATGTATGGAGAGCTTATGCTTTTATATTTGGGTAAATAAACAAGAAATATATGCTTACATTTTTATTCAGTATTAGGCACTCAGAATTCACGCATCCGTGTTACAATAATGTTAGGGTAAAAAGGGTAAATTATTCAATTCTATCCCAACCTAATATTTCGTATTGGATTATACATTGAAACGAGGACAAGTAAACAGTATGCAATAAGATACATAAATTGGCAAATATCTAAGAGTGGTAAATGTATGAATGGTTTTTAAGTAATCTGATCACAGCAAGGAAACTGATTGTCGTCTCTTAAATGTTGGTCTATTATAATATGCAACTATTTAACTCAACAACAGATAATTTATTCATATTATAGCAAATATTTGAAAAAAAAAGAGAAGAGAACATAACCTACAGACGCATGTTGCTTTTATTGATTTTAAGAAGGCACTTGATCGTGTTGATAGTGATAAGTTATGGAAAACAATGGAAATACATGGCTTCCCCGCAAAATTAATTTGTGTGATAAAAAGTTTGTATGTAAAGTCTCAAATTATAATAAATATAGGCACATCAAAGACCGAAGTTATTTTAATAAATAGAGGTGTAAGACAAGGGTGTAGTTTATCACCTACCCTTTTTAATCTATATATTAATGACATCATCCAAAATTGAAAAAGTATTGTTAATATTTGTATAAGAATGGACCGTTTTAAAATTTTATACGTTTTAATGTAAGCTGACGATGTGGTTATTATTCAAGAAAACGAAAATAATTTGCAGTACTCTTTACATCAATTAATCAGTTATGCCAAGAATATAATTTCAAAATATCAAAAGAAAAAACAAAAAAAAATGTCATTTTGGGGAAACGATCATATAAGATCAAAAATCGTAATAAACAACAAACCTCTGGAACAAGTAACAAATTTTAATTATTTGGGTTGTACTTTTACTATAAACACAACAACTGAAAGATACATACATATGAAACTCTCGAAATTTCAAATGATATGCGGAACTATACATAAAACATTAAAGAATAAAACAAGAAGAGATACTAGATTGAAGTTTTATAAAACATTGGCAGTTCCTGCATTACTTTATGTGGGCGAAACTTGGGTAATGACCAAAAAATTTGCCAAGTATAATACAAAGAGCAGAAATGAACTTCCTTAGAAGAACAAAAGGCTGCACAAGATTGGATCGGATAATGAATGAAGATATAAGAACAGAGTTAAATATATATATCCATTGGATGACAAAATCAGAGAATATAGAGAGAAATGGTTTACACACGTGGAAAGAATGAATGTATCAAGATTACCAAGAGCAGCATTTAACTACAAGCCATGAGGTTCAAGGAATGTAGGAAGGCCAGTGAAAATATGGAGAGAACAACTGTGAGGCGGAACAGGCAATTTACCTAGCCCGTGAAGTGAAGAAGAAGAACTATTTTACTTGGAACCCATATCCGCCTTTGGACGAATAGAGAAATTAAAATATAAAATTATGGAATATTTACCTGAAAGGTCCGTCTCGTCAACTTAATTAGTTATTTAACTGTAGCGCTTTCGGGACTTTTCCCATCATCGGCAGGATTCAAAACTGGTGCTTCACTGAAGATCTGGTAGAGGGGGTTACATGTATTGGGTTCGTTTTCGTTTATCAGATTGTCGTTGTTGTGAGCTGCTTTCATGATTTCCATCTCTTCGAGTACGTTTATTTTCGCTGGATTATTTGCTCTGTGCATTACTGTTAGGGTGTTTTTAATATTTAACATGCGATGTCCTTCATGGATAACGTGTTTTGCATAGCTTGATTTTCCTTCTGCGCGAATAAAGTCTCGAAAATGTTCTTTAAATCTGATGTTAAAATTTTTGTTTGTTCTTCCTATATAAAATTTGTTGCAAGTCCCGAAAGCGCTACAGTTAAATAACTAATTAAGTTGAGGAGACGGACCTTTCAGGTGAATATTCCATAATTTTATATTTTAATTTTGAATAATACCTCAACGAAACACATCATGAATCTTATAAAAGTCGAATGGAGAAAACTACTTAATAGTGAACTACATGGTCTTTAGAGGAAGCCAGATATAATGAAAACAGTTAAGATTCATAGACTATGGTGGGCAGGGCATGTGGCACGATTAGGGAATGACAGACGTGCATGGAAGCTTCTTGTAGGAAAACCAGAGGGAAAACATTCAGTTGGTAGACCAAGAATGAGATGGAAAATAACATTAATCAAGATTTGAGGGAAGTAGATTATACAGGGAATGATCGGAAAACATTAACTCAGGATAGGGATGTATGGAGAGCTTATGTCCACGCGGTCATGAACCTGCAGGTTCGATAGCGCCACTGAGTTACGTGTTTTACTTGTGTTTACATTCTCAAGGATGAACTGTGCTATTTGTTTATTATAATTATGTATAGTGACATTGAGACTGGAATTCGATTTAAATTCGCCTATTATTTAGTCTTCTCCATTCGACTATTTGAAAGCAGCTCACAACAACGGCAATCTCATAAACGAAAACGAACCCATTACATGCAACCCCCTCTACCAGATCTTCAGTGAAACACCAGTTTTGAATCCTGCCGATGATTGGACAAGTCCCAAAAGCGCTACAGTTAAATAATTAATTAAGTTGAGGAGAGGGACCTTTCAGGTGAATATTCCATAAATCTATATTTTAATTTTGAATAATACCTCAACGGAACATACCATGAATCTTATAAAAGTTGACTATTTGATACTTGATATCTTTCTTAAGCATGTATTCTTACATACATACAATTTTTAAATTACTTCACTTGTTATTTAAGTTTCGTAAGTACACCGCTGTGGTCTCGAGGTAGCGTGCTGCCCTGTCACGCAGCGGGCCCGGGTTCGATCACCGGTCGGGGCAGTTTTTCTGGGTGAGGTTTTTATCGGGGTTTTTCCTCACCTGTAAGACAAATGTCAGGAAAACTTTAAGGCCCAAACGGTCCCCGAAATCATATGGCCATCATCATCCTTATCATTATCATCATCATCACAGTCATCCTTCACCGGTGTGGAAAGCAACGGGAAGCTGCCACACCTACAATTCCCTAGTAAAGTTGCAAGCATAGCATGAAAATGCTATGATTGCAGCGAAAGACCTGCCGTCGGGCAGAATTACTATGAATGGATGGAAGTTTCATAAGTATAAAATCAGTTGTTTCATAAGTATCGGTAAATACATTTGCTTCCAACAAAACACGTTTGCCACATTCATGAAAATAATCTTATAATATGAATTCAGTAAACTGGCTCCAATAGATTCCCACAAATTTTGTTTCACTACCAAACCAGAGGAAGAAGAAATGTTGGGCGCCCCATAACTAGATGCAGAGATACGGTCTCTTGATGTGGTAACAGGTCTATGACCTAACTCCATGACACAGAAGAATAAGAATTCAATAATAATTACTCTAAAAAAACATAATACTTAATACAGGCTTTCCACTTTACAGCAGTTTGCCTTTGATTCCTGCCTTCCAGAGATTAATATCTTCCCATTGTCCATCTTCCATACCCTTCTTCATCATGGCGTCATATATTCCCTCATACCATGTTCTTCTACTTCTCCCCTTCTTCCTTCTGCCTGGTACCATCCAATCCAACACCCGTTTAGACCACTGGTCTTCCGACATCCGTTGTACATGTCCATACCACTGTAGAGCTCTCTTTGTTATCCTATCGATAACAGTCTCTTGTACATCCATTTCTTGTCTGATATATGTATTTCGAATATGTTGTAGCCTGGATATTCTCATACTTCTCCGTAATCCATCCATTTCTGTCGCCAATATTCTTTTCTGCATCCTTTCATTTATTGTCCAGCTTTCTGATCCATATGTAAGTATACTTTCTACTATTGTCTGTATAATCTCTTTTTTTGTTTTTCTGGTCAAATTTATATTCCATAAAAGACCATTCAGGGATCTAATCGCCTTCCTTGCACAATTTACTCTGTTAATAATACATTTTTCACAAGTACCAGATTTATCCATTATAGATCCAAGATATTTAAAATCTTCAACACGTCTAATTATCATATTATTTATTTGTAGGTCTTCTGAATTTGTTTCGATTATCATATATTCCGTTTTAATATAATTTATCTTCAGTCCACCTACCTCAAATGCATCAACAAACTTTCTAATCGTATATTCTATATCTTCTTTATCTTGTCCTATTATAATCTGGTCTCAGCGAATAATAAATTGTGCAGTAAATGTTGATTCCCATTCCCCGACATAACTTATTCCATTTCATTAATACATCTTCTAAATATATCTTGAACAATGTTGGTGACATCCCGCATCCTTGTCTTAATCCTTTTGTTATATCAAATTCTGAGGATACTCTATTTCCAACCTTAATATCTAAAACATACACTTGTGTAAAATAAGCAATTAGATTACTCCCGAAGCAAGTAGTTGGTTAGAAAAGAAACTTTTTATAAGCAGTAATTTAACATTAGCCATATAGGGCATTTCGGATTCTCAAGGGATGAGAAAAGTTGGAAAGTAAAAAACATTATACGAGGTAGTCTGGTTGCCTTCCGCTGCCAAAGCCTCTGTCCAATTTATCCAAATAAAACTTCAAGTAAAAAAGTATTCTTACGCCAACAAACAATAACATTTTTTTTCAGTTTTCTCCCATAATACAATAAATATGCTACGATATATTGTCATAAAAGTAATTTTTTAACAGATAATTTTTTTCTGGCAAACAATTATATTCATCGTCATCATTATCATCAACAACAAGGATTAAACCCAAAGGCCTGTTTCGATCTCATTATAGGTCAAATTGGTCCTTCCATCTCTTCAATGGTCTTCCCAACATTCTTCTCCGTTTTGGTTTATAATTATACATTCTTCTTGGTATGCGCTGTTCATTCATTCGTAATACGTGCTGCAGATAAGCATTTTGATAATAGTTTATTCTTTCACAGAGATTAAATATATTAAGTTCTGTTAGTTCTCCTTATACGAGAAGAATTAAATATATATAAAATTGAAGATAAAATCAGCGAAAATAATAAGAAATGGACAGAACACTTAATGAGAATGAACAACGAAAGAATACCAAAAAGAACCTTCCTGTATAATCCCAGAGGAACAAGAGATGTTGGCCGACCACGTAGAAGATGGACTCCACTTTTAACTTCGCCGGAACAGGCTGCATAGCCTAAACCTTGTAGTAGAAGAAGAAGTTCTGTTCTTATATCTTTTATCGGTCCTTTGGTATCCTGCTATTGCTCTCAACATCTTCATTTCAGCATCAATTATGTTCAGATCTTAAAATATTATAAAGAAATAGCAAATACCCGACGTGCGCTTCTACCCCTAAATAAATTAAATATTGGGGGTTAATTAATTGTATGGTATACAGAGATAAACCAATTATGGCGGTTGTCAGAGTAAATTTTTAATTTGAATTTTCAGGTAACTTAAACCCCCACTTCTAATGGTCGGATTTAATTGATTTTTGGATTATACATACTACACCTGGCGCGACAGGCCTACAAGGCCCTTAGCCTACCAGCCGGCTGCTGACCTCACATGCACATGTGTCAATCACAGAGGTAGATGATAATCAGCCAGTGTAGGGGTGACATGTGGTCAGCATGTCGAGTCCCCCAGCCGTTATAGCTGGTTTTCTCAACCTGGAGCCGCTACTTATTGTAGCTACCCAAATGCATCACGATGCTGGGTGGGCACCGGTCCCATACTGGCCGAAATACCATGAGAAAATTTCTTCCCCCATGGAGACTCGAACCAGCGCAAGTCCCGTAGCTCTGCACCGAGGCTTCCTGCCTTAACCACTCAGCTACGGCGCGGGACGGATTATACATACATACCTCGATTTATTTTAAAAGGATATTACGAGTTTTGTTGTGAAACAGCGAACATTGCGATTTAAATTTTCGTTTCATGTGAACTCCTACACTTAATGCTTTTAGAACATAAAAGAAAACGGATAAACATTCGCCGCATCTCAAAATCTATACATACAATTTTTCACGAAGATCGTTTGAACGGTTTAGAAGTCTATAAGTGACAAACAGACATACATTCGTTTTTATGTACTCCCAGTCGGGTCAGAATTTTTTAACTGACCCAAACCTCCTGGCGGCACTATGGGCCAAGTGTCGACTCAGCCTCTAACAGAAATGAGTACTAGAGACTTGTTCTGGGGGTAAAGGTGGTCGTCACGCAGGGCTGACAACCCAACATTGACACTTCACATACCCGAAATCTGTATGTATTATATTTATTTATTCAATAAAGATTAGATGGTAGTTAGGGACATAGAGCAGACCCGGGGATAAGGGCATTATGCCCGAGGTAACCCGGGGAGGGGGTGGTGGGGCTCTAAATAAAAAAAATAAAAATAAAGGGCTGACAACCCGGCTGACATCAAGTGCCGTTTGTCTAGAAAAAGTGGGAGCCTTAACCTCCCACTACCCCAAGGACCTCCTGAGACCTGTAGTGCGATCACTATACTTTTATTATATAGATGAGTGTAATTCAAATATGTGGTGATCACGCTGCAGAGCCGAGGGGATACCTTCGATAAACACATCAAAGAAAGCACCTTAGCGGCCACAACAGCAACGAACAGTATTAAAAACCTGAGTAAACTATCTCTGGAGACAGCAATGAACCTTGAGGAAATAGAGAAAGTCAAAGCACACTTTTTAAAGACACCAATAAGCGTATCAAAATACACGCCTTGTCCACGGCTGTGGTCTCGAGGTAGCGTGCTGCCTTGTCAGGCAGCGGGCCCAGGTTCGATCCCCGATCGGGGCAGTTTTTCTGGGTGAGGTTTTTATCGGGGTTTTTCCTCACCTGTAAGACAAATGTCAGGAAAACTTTAAGGCCCAAACGGTCCCCGAAATCATATGGCCATCATCATCCTAATCATTATCATCATTATCATCACCACAGTCATCCTTCACCGGTAAGCAACGGGAAGCTACCACACCTACAATTCACTAGTAAAGCTGCAAGCATAGCATGAAAATGCTATGATTGCAGAGAAGGATCTGCCTTAGGGCAGAATTACTATGGGTGGATACACGCCTTCACGCCTAACGTATATACTGACAATGGAACCCTTCTTCATAGAAGAGCTCCATCAGCACCTTCTCGTACCGGCAACAGATACCTACAAAGAACTTACTGAGGGAACTCAACGAGAAGAGAGAACAGACATGGGTTGAGTTCTACGCAAGGATGCGATGATCTATAGGGAATGGATAGCAGCCAGATACGACCTAGACACACCGTGACAAGAGTCGCGGTCCATGGTTTCCGCCACCGGATATACACAACAGTGAAGCGCCATAACCCAGAAGAAAAGTGCAAGTGCAAACTATGTGGGTCGCACTGTAATCGATATCACCTATCACAGTATAAAAACGTAGGAACCTCCATAACAGATTTCTGTAAGACATGAAAACAATTCTTTATAGGCCTACATGACCATTGGCTGCAATAATATATATTATTATATAGATGAGTGTCCACCGCTGTGGTCTCGAGGTAGCGTGCTGCCTTGTCACGGAGCAGGCCCGGGTTCGATTCCTGGTCGGGACAGGCTCCTGGGTGAGGTTTTTTCTTGGTTATTTCTCACCTGCAAGACAAATGCCAGGAAGCTTAGGGCCCAACGGTCCCCGAAAATCATCCGATCATCATCATCATCATCCTTATCATCATCATCCTTCACCTATGTGGAAAGCAACGGGAAGCTACCACACCTGGCAAAGCTGCAAAGCATAGTATGAAAATGCTCTGATTGCAGTGAAAGACCTGCACTCGGGCAGAATTGCTACGGATGGATGGATATAGATGAATGTCCCGTGTCGTAGTCAAGTGGTTAAGGCAAGATACCTTGGCGCAGAGCTACGGGACTTGCGCTGGTTCGAGTCCCCATGGGGTAAGACATTTTCTCATGGAATTGCGGCCAGTATGGGACCGGTGCCCACCCAGCAGCGTGAGGCATTTGGATAGCTACAATAAGTAGCGACTCCAAGTTGAGAAGACCAGCTATAACGGCTGGGGGACCCGACATGCTGACCAAATGTCACCCCTACACTGGCTTATGATCGTCTACCTCTGTGATTAACACATGTGGACGTGAGGCCTGTAGCCTGCTGGTAGGCCAAGGGCCTTCTAGGCCTGTCGCGCTTGGAGATATAGATGAATAAGAAATTCAAAAGCAATAGTAGCACAAAGCAGTTAAGGATACATTTACCATTATTTAAACAATTATCCTAAGGATTTCAACTAACTAACTCACTGATACTATTGAAACCGGAGGTTCGAGGCGCGAACATAAGGTCTTCATACATCCCAAAGCATTATTATTATTATTATTATTTATTATTATTATTATTATTATTATTATTACTATTACTATTACTATTATTATTATTATTCTATCTGTTTTCGGGTTTTTACAGCTGCTGCCGTCTTCGCGTGCCAAACCTCCAAAGCCTACGATCTTGGGCATCTTCGATGCTTAGCCCTCTAGCTTGCATTACTGTCTTCATGTTTTCCTTCCATGTTAACTTTGGTCTCCCTCTTTTTTTCTTTCTGGTCGGTTGCCGCTGATATAGTTGCTTCGGCCATCGCTCTTCTTCCATTCTTAAAATATGTCCTAACCACTTCTCCTCAATTCTTTCAATTATGCTTTCTTCTGCTTCCATTATGTTTCTAATAATTTTCTTATTTGTGACATGTTCTAATTTTGACTTTCTGGCACTTCTGCGTAAATAATCAATTTCTAGAGCTATTAGTCTATTCTTGTAGTACTTATTGATTGTCCATACCCCACTTCCATACATTGCAACAGATTCCACCAATGTTTTACCAATGCATCTTTTTGTGTCTTTCCAAATATGCTTATCGCACCATATGGAATTATTATTATTATCCTGCGATTATGTTTTACAATCATTCTTCGGTACAATGCACCCCCTCATATCATGATTAATGTTATTGTCCCACCTCATTCTTAGCCAACCTACTGGGCACTATGGTTTTCCTACAGTTAGTTTCTATGTCATTCTTTCATTCCTCTTTCCTGCCCATTGCAGCCTATGAGACGCAATGTTCTCATTACATCTGGTTTCCTATAAATATCTTGGGCTTACATATTACTGTTACGTACTTCCATTCTTGGCCTAACTAATGGGCGCTTTCCATCTGGTTTTACACAAGTATTCCTACCCTCTTTAGTTAAAACATTACTTATACACCGTGTCCCATTCAAACCTCCCACATTTTAATTAATCATAACTCTCAAAGTATGTGCAATTATGAAATGAGGTTGGTATTAAAAGAAAGAGAAACTCAAAGCATTTTTGTTTTCATTGTTGCAGTTAATTCATCTGTTGCATGTTGGACAATAATAACATAAAACAAAATGACGACTCTTCAGCAACGAGCACAAACTGTTTTCTGGTATGCAGAGACGAAGTCAATAACTGGCCCAGTATACCAAGACATGTTGGAACAGTTCTTGTGCCCCCAAGTAGCTGATCTGCATCCCAAAATAATCTTTCAACATGATGGAGCCCCACCACACTGGGCCCTGGATGTTCGGAATTCACTCAAAGAATCTTTTCCAGATAGGTGAATTGGACGCGGGAGACCAATTTGCTGGCCACCACGTTCGCCAAACATCACTCCACTGGACTTCTTCCTCTGGGGGTATGTAAAAGACTGTGTGTTTGCGACTCCAGTACAAGATCTTCATGATTTACGAACCCGTATACTTGACACAATTGCAACAGTACCAATGGACATGTTGAACAGAACGTGGCACGAAATCGAATACAGACTTGATATTGTTCGTGCTACTAATGGTGCACATACAGAGGTGTTTTAGTGTGTGGCAATTAAAATTCTTCCGAGTTTCTGTTTCGTTTAATACCTACCGGCCTCATTTCATAATTCCGCTTACTTTGTTAGTTATGATTAATTAAAATGTGGGAGGTTTGAATGGGACACACTGTATTTCAAACTTAGGACTCAATAATTTTTTAACACACTGCACGGTAGCGGCTTATTGCATAAATGTAACAGTGATATTCAGAAAAATTAGGTCAAGGGAAACTAATGTATTTCAAACCGTTCTTGAATAAAATTCAAAGCTTGTGTGAAACTGTATTTAGGGGAACAAATCTGTAACGAAGATCTGAATGATAAAATAAACACTTTAATGCCATTTTTATTAACCGTAATGTTGTAATGAAAAGCGTAGTATGCATGCGTATCCCAAACATATGTGAAATGTATTTACGGCATAAAGTAGCCTACATTTAATGACGTATAAAAGAATATTTGTTACAACTTTAGTGACTTTTGTTTCTTTTTATGAGGGATTTTTGTTATGCTTTAATGGTGGTTATTTCTGAGACCGAAACGATTCAATAAAACAACTTTACCGTACTTATATCGAACAAATTAGCTGGATTCAGCCATTTTTAATATTCTCTTGCAAAGGACCGAAGCTTTATTCCTATAGTATAAGTATTTAACGACATTGAGGCCTTCTCTTCTACTCAAACAAAGAAATGTCTTCTGACTTGCTGTGCTTCATGTCATGATAGACTTTAGGATTACACCTAATTTGGTGGGAAACTGCATTTATGTTTACAATTTGTGAAAAAAATCATTTTTTTACCTTTTTACTTAAATAGTAGTAGTAGTATTGGTCACCCCTACTGGGAAGCACAGGGCCTTGATAAAAGCTCGCCAACGAACTCTTGTTGCTAATGCTTTAATTTCATTCCGAATCGTCCCTGTCTGTTCAGCTTCATCCCTACTGGTATTACTCCATGTTGCCCTAGGTCTTCCTCCTCGCCTTCTCAATCCTTGGGGGTTCCAATCAAATGCAATTTATGTGATGTTATCATTCTCTCTCCCTAACATATGACCAACAAATTTCCATTTTCGGAAAAACTGCACTTAAACTTACTTGATGTATTTTCAGAGTCCTATAGAACAACAGTGCGTATGCGCCAGAGTTTATAGAGCCAGCGATAACCCACCATCGAACCACATATCGATTATCATCCTTGTCACATATTGACTATTATCGATATCATACTAAAGTTCATACAGATTTTGCTAGATGGCAGCATGTCGTTATGAAATTTAAATGACAAATCTTTGCAATAAATCCCCAATTCTACGTTAAAGAAATATATTATTAATATTAAAATTACTAAACGTTTATTAAAAATGGATGTACACTTACTTATCCCTCCCTAACACCGTTCCAACCAGCGATAACCCAAACCAAGGATAGAAAAATCATAGATAAGTAATATACTCAGTGGAGAAAATAGCAGTTACGATCACAATATTGTCTACTGGTGTCATAATATTGTGATTTGCGTAATTAAATAAATACTTGAAAATTGTCTAATAATGTTATAAAAATTGTTTAAAAAAGTTTAAAATATTAAAAAAGTTAGTAAATACAGAAGAGCTATAGTTTACAATAATAAACTGAAAAAATCAAGAATAAGTAGAAGTGCAACTTAGCCTTAATTTCTTTACAAATTTCATTTTAATTCGTTCTTCTTCAAAGTACTTTATTTGTTATAATTTCTGGCCACCATATATCCAAGGTATTTCTCAAGCAACGATTTACAAAGATTAGCAATTTCTTACCAATTTGTTTTGTACTTTTCCAAGTTTCGCAGCTATATAATAAAATCGATTTCACATTTGAATTCAATTACACTGGTCAACATGATTTTTGTTTCATGAGTACCAATAGTTGTAATTAATGCAGTTTTTTTATCGTGTTTTCAAATATGTATTCGGAATTTCTCCATCACCCACAGTTTTTTTATTTCAATTTCAATTAATGGATTTAAATAATTATTTTTTAAAATAAACCTAGATCTCTTCCCGGAAAATCTTGGCGCAGTGAGCGATGAGCACGGGGAACACTTTCATCAGGATATTTCAGGTATGAAAAAGAGATATCAAGGCAAATGGAATCCTAATATGCTGGCCGATTATTGTTGGACCATTCAAGAGGGATGATCCACAGGCGCGGTCAGTAAGTCGCAGTTATAGCAGAATATCGTCATTTCTTACTTTCTAGGTGAGTCCGAATGTTCAGAATAATGTGTAGTTACGAATGTATGAGAAAATATTAAAGTGTTTGAAATTATAAAAACCTGTTCTCTCGGAAACCTTGCGTGATGCAGAAAAACCGATATCATATTTGAATTCAGGAGAAAAAAAACTATCAGGATCAGATATTTTTCTTTCTGAGACAAAAGTAATCTTAATATCCTCGAACCATGGTTGGAAAAATGTAGAATAAAAATAAACGTAGATAAATGCCAAGCAGTTCTTTATACAAAAAGGTATTCTCAATATCGATATATGCCCCCACAATTAAGTCTTTATGGACACAACATCGATTGGAAAAACGAAGCCATTTATTTAGGCGTAACACACTCGACAAAAAACTACTGTTTAAACAACATATCCAAAATGCCTTAGCAAAGCGTATGGGACATTGAAGCTGCTATACCCTATTTTAAATAACCATAACAAAATACGAATAAACACAGGGCTAGCAATCTACAAGGCACTATTAAGGCCAATACTCACATACGCGCAAGCCCCATATGGGGACACGCCGCTAGAACTCACATAAAGAAACTGCAAGTTTTTCAAAAGAAATTATTATATATGATTACAAAACTACCGCGTGTAACACCGGTTGACATATTACACGACCAAATGGGTGTAGAAACAATCGAGGAGTATATTAAACGCATGGCTCTTAAATTTTATAATACATGTGAAAGCCATGATAATCCACTCGTGGCATCGCTGGGAATCTATGAAACCGCCAATAATAAACACAAGCGTCCAAAATGAATCCTGGCCAACACTTGACCGGAGAAAGCTGATAGGGCGGGCGGGCGGGCGGGCGCACGCACACACACATACACACACACAATATTCAATTATAATTACAACATTGACATATAATGTGCATTAATAAAATATATAAATACAACAAATTAAAAACTAATAACTAATCTTACTGCTACAGGTTCATCCCACCAGTTCCAGAGAAACTGACATCACCTGACAACTACAGATAGAACAGCAACAACTGAAGAATAAAAAAAAATTAAAAAAATGCACGTTACCATAATTGTATGAATAATTGTAATAATCTGAAATGTACGCACATTATATTTAAATAAAGAGAAGCCTGGATGCCCTCCCAATGTAGAATCAACCGAAAGCCAAACTTGGCAAGATCCCGCGTGATCGACTATTCCGATTGAGTTTTTAAGCGGTTTCCCTCAATCCAAAGAGCAAATGCTGGAATAGAACCCCAAAAGGTCCGCTTCCGACTTCACTCTGTTAATTAACTTCAAAATTTGAAGTCAAAATTTAAACCGGGGCTAATGTATTTTACAGGAACCCGGGTAAGAAGGACCAAAATGGATCGTTCACCGCCAACACTTAAGTGAAGGCTGCAGAGCTTTCCATCCATCTATCAGACAAAAAAAGTTTTATTTTTTGTTGTTCAGTGTAATCTGAGTTTAAGTCTTAAGGAGATGTGTTTCGATGTTCGGGGACCTTAACATCTGGCCTTCATAATCATTATTATGATATTCTCCATGTTCAGTATGAATGTGTGTATAAATAACGTATTTCTTCTTAATATTATGTTGTATCAGAAGAGACCATTTCACAATTTCAATCGAATGTAAGCATATCTTTCTTTCTTTCTTTCTTTATTCTGGCATCAACATCATCTGAGTCACCAGTAAAGTGATCCCACAACAGGCCCGGAAGCCCTTGGGGTAGTAGGAGGTTAAGGCTCCCACTTTTTCTAGACAATCGGCACTTGATGTCAGCCTGGTTGTCAGCCCTGCGTGACTGCCGCCTTTTACCCCCAGAACAAGCGTCTGGTACTCATTTCCGTTAGAGGCTGAGTCGACCCCAGGGCCATAGTGCCGCCAGAGGGTTTGGGTCAGTTTAAAAATCCTGACCCCAACGGGACTTGAACCCTCGACCCTCCGGCTTGTAGCTCAGTGCCTTAACCACTACGCCACGGCGTGCCCCCCATCAGAGTCACCATTCACATATATTATGCTACCCGGATATGTAAATTCATTTGTAGTTTCTATTACTTCTCTTTCTAATACAAAAGCAGAATTAATTGTGTTGTAAATTCTCATTTATTCTTAGGGTTCGAACTTGCATGAATTCTGTTTCTTGTTTCAAAACCTTTAATCGCTTTATAAAATGATGAAATGCATTTCTCCGCGTCTATATTTAATTGACTAGACATTTTTAACGTCGCTTTGTAAATTTTGTATTAAACTAGCTAATACCCGACGTGCGCTGCTACGCCTAATAAATGAAAATTAATGTGTTTTTATGTTTAGTTCAATAAGTAAAAGGAAAAATAATTATAAATTTACATTTTCAGATACCCCGTGCTGATAACCCGGCGTTGCCCGGGAATCTACTTATCCCGATCTTCTTGACATAAATGAACTGAAATACGAAAATTATTGTTTTATGTTTAGATAAATAAGTAAAAGGAAACATGTATATCGTAATTATTTTTAGATACCCCATGCTGTTTACCCGGCGTTGTCCGGGAATCTAATCAATCCGATCTTCTTGGCATAAATGAGCTGAAAGACAAAAATTAATGTACTTCTTATGGTTAGTTGCATAAGTAAAATGAAAAATAACTATAAATGTATATCGTAACTATTTTAAGATTCCCCGTGCTGATTGTCCGGTGTTGCCCGGGAATCTACTTACGTCAATCTTCTTGGCGTAAATGAGCTAAAAGACAAACTTCGTTATTGTGTGTTATCCGTAAAAGAATACCCGCCATATGCTGCTATATGCTTGCACAGGAATCTACGTACTTGTCTCGATTTTCTTGGCATCAATGAAAGACAAAAATGGTTATCCGTAAAAAATAAATATAGGCCTACACTGTCGCGGACTTTTTTGTACAGTTTTTTGAGATATTCAACTCTGTGTACATTAATATTGTGTATTTATTATGGTTTGGGCAGCGTAAGCCGTTAAAGCGTCCAAAGAGCTACTTTTTTCATGTTTTCCACTACAAAGGGTGATTTTTAGGGTGTAGGAGTTGAGTATTACAACTCTCTTATAGCCTATGTTCATCCCGGGAATCTCTTGAACATTTTGCAAAAAGCCCCATCACAATCGGATCAACGGTATGGCCGCGCATAAAGTATAAACAAACAAACATTCATTTTTATATATATTATATAGGGGCCTACAGTATTTTGTGGTTCTTTTGTTACGTATTTATGTACGTATTTCATGGGGAAATGCTGCATAAAATCCTCTACTCACAAGAAAACATAAAAAGTTATATATTTATTGCTAAGAATTTTGCTGTAAATAACCATTTCACAATTCGATAAAATATCCCAAATTAAACGAACTTGATTACGTACAAAATAGACATACATAGCATGCAGTATTCGCCCAAATACCCTAGTCACGAAATAATCTAAGACATAGAAGTATATTAAAATAACGACATATTTCCATCAACACTCTCTTTCATCCACACCAGTTTCATGTTCTATAACACCTACCACGATTTAACATTTTCAGATGTAAAGAGAAAAATGTATTTGCAAATATCTATTGTTAAAGGTCACAAATAAATTGAATTTAACTTACGTGGAATTATTAAAAATTCACTGGAATGGAATGATTTGACCGGAAAGAAGCACAGGTTATTGAATTCTGTAATAATGGCCTCCTAATAAACGCGCAGAGAGCCATAGAAAAAAACTGGGAAACAATAAATTAACGATTTCAAACAAATGTCACTCCATAATTTTATTTCTCCACAGAAAGTATACACACACACACACACATATATATATATATATATATATATTATAACTCACTGGCTCTATCGAATCCGTAGGTTCATGACCGCGCGAACATATGCTATCAATACATCCCTACCCTCAGCTAAAGTTTTCCAATCATCCCCTGTATAATCTACTTCCCTCGAATTAAGGATAATGTTATTCTCTAACCTCATTATTGGTCTACCAACCGGACGTTTTCTCTCTTGTTTTCCTACAAGAAACTTCCTTGCACCTCTCTCATTCCCCATTCGTGCCACATCTCCTGCCCATCGCAGTCTAAGAAACTTAACTTATTGTATCTGGCTTTCTATAAAGATCATATAGTTCATATTATGTAATCTTCTCCATTCACCTGTCCATCTCTCTTTGGTGCAAATATTTTCCAAGAACTTTATTCTCAAAAATTGTCATGGCTACATCTAAAACAGAGAAGAAAATTACACTGTCTAATTCTCTTATCTAAGATCCTACGTATTTCGAATCGGCCGCGGTGGACTAGTGGTTATGCTCCTTGCCTCTGGTCCCGAGGGTGCGGGTTCAAACTCGGCCGGGAGGGACTTTAAGCCGTGGGTCCCGAGTCTGAAGATTTTCAGGCTCGTAAAAGACCCGTAAGCCTGAATGAAAGGCCTCTAAGCAAAATTTACCTAATTTTCCCATCCTAGTACTACCTTTGTTTCCTAGATGTCAGTATGAGGCGGTACGCTGACCACGGACCACTCAAATGACATCTATACGAAAACAAGTGTAACTAAATTAGTATGGTTCAAAATCTTCCCTGTAGGGGGAGAGCGCCTAAATCTCTGTTAAGGGAAACATGGGCTTACAAGAAGATACACATTTCGACTCCCAATTACCTATCCTCTATTTCCAGTATCTATCATCCAACCATAACTTAAACACAAGATTACAACATAATCGCATGCTTAATATACCGCAACAAAGGACATCACATCACTCCATGTCATATACCATCTCCACTTCTCGCAACTGGAATTCCCAACCACAAGGAATAAGGGGCTGCCGGACATTGGCATCTTTTAAAAGAAATCTAAATTTATATTTGCTCTAACCTCGACTTCATCATTGCCCAGTGTAAGGTACATATATTAATTGGTGTTTCTCATGTAATTCATATGTCACCACCTGATGACTTACTCCTTGCATTTTCCGATCCTAAAAAAATCCATCGACTGCGACCGGAAATCAAAATTTATTAGAAATATTTTTCAAGAGTTTACTTAATAGTATATTACGATGTGAGGTTGGGAAGTGGTTTTAACAGAATCGAGGAAATTGTTTAAAAACCGAGCGATAGCTAGGTTTTTAATTTTCGAGATTCTGTAAAACACTTCATAAAAGTGCGTTGAACATTATTTTTTGCGCGATTGTATTTTGAAAATAATAAATAATAGTAAAATAATACATTTGTTGGAAATATATGCGTTCGTTATAAACAACCGACAAACGTTAACATTGTGGGCAATGTTTATTAGTTCAAACTACAGGAGGCCGTAACACCAATCAGTAATAAAATGGCAGCAAGTACGTATTTATTGTTTTATATTGTTTCAAATAAAGTTCGGTTCATTTAAAATGCAGTGATTTGTTTCATATAATGTATATTAACACTACCTTTTGGATATTTTTATGTATGCATATGTATATGTATATATATATATCCATTCATAGTAATTCTGCCCGAGGGCAGGTCTTTCACTGCAATCATAGCATTTTCATGCTATGCTTTGCAACTTTACTAGGGAATTATAGGTGTGGTAGCTTCCCGTTGCTTTCCACATCGGTGAAGGATGATAAGGATGATGATGATGATGGCCATATGATTTCGGGGACCCTTTGGGCTTTAAAGTTTTCCTGACATTTGTTTTGCAGGTGAGGAAAAACCCCGATAAAAACCTCACCCAGAAAAACTGTCCCGAGCGGGGATCGAACCCGGGCGCGCTGCGTGACAAGGCACGCTACCTCGAGACCACAGCGGTTGACCATATATATATATATATATATATATATATATATATATATTGTATGTAGTATACATAGAGGGCAGTGGTTTTACTTCCCACATGTGGTTTGTAGTAAGTAATATTATAGTATAGTTAGCTTATTACAGTGTAGTTATTTAGGTGGCAACCCCAAAATGTAGGAAGTTAAACTTTCAATCATGGTCGTCATTGCTGTAAGTACGACAAAACGCACTATGCGCAAAACATTATTTAGAATCAGAGCATTGCATTAGTGTAAGAAAAGTGTAAAGCTGTAAATATTGTCACGTAGAGCAGTTCTAACTTTAAGAGGAGCCACATGAGATCTGGAGAGACGCCAGTGTAGTGTAGCACCTTCATTAACCCACCCCTATCCACTTTACAGATTAACTTCACAGGTGAAACCTTAATTGTTGAGAACAAGTGGAATGCACTATGCAAGAAATAGCAATTACCGCTGTTCCGCACACTTTGCTGTGACTTTACAATTCTTGCTTACTTATAACACTGTCCTCTTAGGAACTAACTATAATACAAGGTACAGCATATGTCATTTCACCGAAAATGCTAACAAAATTGTCTCTTTCTAACCTTTTTTTTATTATATACAACTTTCATCATTAGACGATTGCCTCAAGGACAAAGTGATAGACAATTTTCGAAATTATTATTATTATTATTATTATATTATTATTGTTATTATCGTATAATATGATGTTTGTACATGAAATTTACATTGTTACATTTAATGTATCTTCAACTGTTTATAATTAGTATAGTGTATATCTAAATTTGTCAAATATTTATTTGTATTTGTGCTGGTTGAGTGGAAGAGAAGGCCTTACGGCCTTAACTCTGCCAGAATAAATAATACATTATTATTATTGTTATTATTATTATTATTATTATTATTATTATTATTATATTATTATTATTAAATACGTTTTGTAAGTACATTAAATAATTTCAAATTTTAATTGAGTATACATACTATAAAGTACAAATTTTGTAAAGATGGTTTCTTCTTCTTGTCTTCGTTTCCCTTAACAGATATTTAGGCGCTCTCCCCCTACAGGGAATAATTTGAATCATACTAATTTGTTTTCGTATAGATGTCATTTGAGTGGTCCGTGGTCAGCGTTCCGCCTCATGTTGACATCTAGGAAATCGAGTTAGTAAGTACTAGGACGGAAAAATTCGGTAAATTTTGCTTAGAGGCCTTTTCATTCAGGCTTAAGGATTTTTTACGAGCCTGAAAATCTTCAGACTCGGGACCCACGGCTTAAAGTCCCTCCCGGAGGACTTGCTCTGTGGATTTTTCCATCCTAAAAAAATCCATCGACCCCGGCAGGGTTTGAATCTGCGACCTTCGGGACCAGAGGCAAGGAGCATAACCACTAGTCCACCGCGGCCGACTAAGGATGTTTTCTTAAAATTGAATTTGATCCTCTAATGGCAGAGATGGCAATTTTAGAAAGAAACGCCCTGTCCAAATCAAATGAATTCCAAAATTTAGCTAAGAATCCTGGTATAGTACCTCTTGCCCCGGTCATCAATCCTGTGAGAGTTATACTATCTAGTTGGTATTTATCTTTGCAATAGTCAATTGTTGGCTCATATATGGCTTTCTTTTCACAGTCAACTTCCTCAGGTTGGCCACTATGAGTCTCAAAACGGATTGTGGCATCTAATATCATACCAATTTTAGAAGGTGGTCTAAATACAACAATATCTATTCGTCTGTTACTTCCATTAGTGGCCACACTAAAAATTAAAATGATGGATCTTCTTGATTGATACATATTATTCGGTTAAAAAAGGCTCTTCAATCATCCCATTTCGGCTACTACGTAGCCATTATCAAGATTGTGGTCAGTGGAAACCCGAATATTAATTGCCCGTAATGCATTGTTTTTTTAACTGAATAATGTTTATCATAAGTAATACCAATATTAATTTCCAACTTACCTAGAGGATTTGGAAATCAAGAGTGGCATTTGTTATGACTATTTAAGGAATAAAATTAAGCTGTTTACTCACAAATCATTATTTAAATCTAGTTATTTTAAAATATTTATATATTTAATGTAAACGGCGATGTATGAAAACAAATAAATGTTTGGTTATGCTTCTTTTGATCACCCACTGCAACTAGATCATATTATTTATTGCCAAATAGGATCGCAATATTGTAAGAATATACCCTAGTGGAGAAAAAATGAAACATCAAACTGTATATTATAACCAACATTACAGGTTATTAATTATATCTTTAGGAAACAACTTAGTAAAATAATTATTTAAAAACACAATTATCGAACACACAATTATCAAATGTGTAGTTCGAAGGAATCTGTTCATTATTTGCTATATCCAACGTATTTGTTGGAGAATCAGTCACTGCAAAATAATGCTCTGACCTGTTCAGAATATTAAAAAAAGGAGGAGCTTTCTGTAATATTATAAACAGAAGTAGATAAATATCGAGGTGAAACACGACTGTGATTGGTTGTAAAACAAAATTTATTGAAACGTGATTGGTCATTGACTCCCATTTGGGGCATCAAGAAGACCCATCATTTAAACTTTTAATCATTTCGTTACCAAACCTTATGATCTAATACAGAACTTTGGAAGAAAACAACATTAAATGCATTACGGGCATTTAAAATTCAGTCTTCTACTGGGCTCAGACTACAATGTAGCCGAAACGCGTTGACTTGTTGTTTTTAACTGAATACTTATATTTGTCCTTTTTTTTTCTAGCGTAAGTTATTAGATTTAGTTTCTGTCGGTTAAGATTTAAGATACCTTTATCCTGAAAATGGCCACCATTATACACCGTGTCCCATTCAAACCTCCCACATTTTAATTATTCACAACTCTCAAAATAAGGGAAATTATGAAATGAGGTTGGTATTAAAAGAAAGAGAAAGCCAAAGAATTTTTGTTTTCATTGTTGCAGTTAATTCATCTGTCGCATGTTGGACAATAATGACAAACAACCACGTTCGCCAGACATCACTCCACTGGACTTCTTCCTCTGGGGGTATGTAAAAGACCGTGTGTTTGCGACTCCAGTGCAAGATATTCATGATTTACGAACCCGTATCCATGACACAATTGCAACAGTACCAATAGACATGTTGGACAGAACGTGCACGAAATCGAATAAAGACTTGATATTGTTCGTGCTACTAATGGTGCTCATGTAGAGGTGTTTTAGTGTGTGGCAATGAAAATTCTTTGAGTTTCTGTTTCGTTTAATACCGGCCTCGTTTCATAATTACGCATACTTTGTTAGTTATGATTAATTAAAATGTGAGAGGTTTGAATGGGACACCCTGTATTGAGTTTCTGACCATGCCACAACAATATGCAGTGGTTAACCGACTTATACCGCACCCTGTATTTTAGTCCGCAGTACAATAATTAGGAACCCGCAATCGGGTTTATTCGGTTACAATCTAAACTGATAATGCTATTTGTCATTTATTGAACGATGTTTTAGTACTTAGAAATATTGAGGTGCAGCGTAATTTGCTATTCCCATATGTAATCTAGTTGCTACGGAAACAAAATAAATCTCAATGCTGCATTAACGGCCACAAACACGAGTGCCGTAAGTAAAATCATCACAACATAAATATTTATTTGGATGGTATATGAAATCAAATCAAGAAGTAGACACATGAATCTTATTGATTAGATACCTCATGCCCCAAATGGGAGTCAATGACCAATAACGTCTCAATGAATTTTGTTTTACAACCAATGACAGTCGTGTTTCACCTCTCTCTTTATCGAATTCTCTTTACCAGCTCCTGCTGTTGTGATAAAGAAAGCTCCTCCTTCTTAATATTCTGAACAGGCCAGAGCATTATTTTGCAGTGACTGACTCTCCAACAAATACGTTGAATATAGCAAATAATAAAGAGATTCCTTCGAGCTACACATTTGACAATTGTCTGTTCAACAATTGTGTTTTTAAATAATGATTTTACCGAATTGTTTGTTAAAAAAATAATTAATAACCTATAATGTTGGTTATAATATGCAGTTTGATGTGTTTCAATTTTTCTCCACTAGCGTGCATTCTTACAACATTACGATTCTATATGACGATAAATAATAGTTTCAAGGTGCAGTTAATAAACAAATGAAACATAACCACACATTTATGATTTGTTTTTAAACATCGCCGTTTACATTAAATATATAGATATTTTAAAATATAGGCAACTATATTTAAATAATGATTTGTGAGTAAACAGCTTAATTTTATTCGTTGAATAGTCCTAACAAATGCCACTCTTGATTTCCAAATTCTCTAGATAAATTCCACCCCTCACTTCGTGAGTTGTGAATTTATCGATAATATGGAAATCACTCGTGGCATTACTTATGATAATTTTTATTTTATATGATGATGATGTTGATAATAATAAATAAACTCCATGGCGCGACAGTCCAGAAGGCCCTTGTTGGCCTACCAGCTAGCTTCACATCCACATATGTTAAATACAGAGATATACGATTATCATTATTACTTGAAGCTCAAGAGTGACATGTGGCCAGCATGTCGGATTCCCCAGCCGTTAAATTGGTTTTCTCAATCTGGAGCCGCTACTTAATGCACCTACCCAAATTATTCACAATGCTGGGTAATCTCCAGTCCCACACTGGCCGAAATTCCATGAAAAAACGTCTTCCCTTATGGGGACTGGAACCAGCGTAAGTCCCGTAGCTCTGCATCTTGCCTTAACCACTCGACTACATTGCGGGACATATTAGTGACAGTAATATTGTAAATTAAACGGGAAATATCAAGTAATATAATGTATTTATATTCCACATGAAGGTAATATTCAAACCAATGATAAAACAAATATGGATTTAGATTTCTTTTAAATGTTTCTCACATCCGGCAGCCCCTATGTCTTGTGGTAAGGAATTCCAGTTTCAAGGAGTTGAAATAGCATTTGTGTGTGTGAAAAATAATTACAAAAAAGAAAACTTTGAAAAAAAAATAAGCCTCTAGATTTCATACATTTTTATACATATATTTAAAAGATGGATATTTATAAACAGATTTACAATTTCTGGCATATTACGAAATGGACATGGAGTTTATGTTCAGAAAATTATTGGACGAATACGATAACTGGGGTTTGAAAATAAATTTAGAAAAAACATTTTATATGGGATGTGGAGCAGAAACCGAAGATTTAATATTAGAAGATCAAAAGGAGTATATTAGAGGATGTGAAGAATTTGAGTATCTGGGAGTAAAAGTGGATAAAGGGTACAAGCAAAGAAATATTAAGGACAGAAAAAATAAAGGTAGAGCAATAACAGCAATGATGAATGGAGTCTTATGGAACAGACATGTAACCAGAAAAAAAAATTACACATATATAACCCAATAGTGGTAAATACTGTCACATATGGGGCTGAAGTTTGGAAATTCAACAAAAACTTGGAACAAAAACTTATGTCGATAAAAATGTATTTCTTGAGGAGAGCAGTATTATGTTCAAAATTAGAAAAAACAAATACTGTCATACGAGGAAAAATGAATATTAGATATTCAATAGTAGATTATATAAGATACAAGCAATTAAATTGATATGGGAATGCAAGAAGAAAGGGTGCCCAGAAAAACATTGGAATGATGTCCACCTGGAAGAAGAAGGAAAGGAAGACCTCGAAATTCGTGGATGCAAGAAATAAGAACTGGAATGAGAACAAGAGGACTAGAGGAAATGGAATGGATGGGTAGAGAGGAGTGGAGAACGAAAATAAAACTTTAGGCACAGCAAGATGTGTACACAGTGAAAACCTGTATATAAATAAATTAGGAAATAAAGCTACCTGTCAAATAATATGTTTCGTAGTTAATGACCTACAGGCATTTGTTTTTCACAACGAATGGCGCATATAACCACCGTCTAGCAGCGGAACATCGATTAGATTTTACCAGAACCGACTCTGAACTGACAAAAAAATATGATTCCGATTTTGTGTGGGTGTTGTAATACCTTCTGTGAAGAAGTTTGCCTCCCGTATTTGCGAGGTCCAGTAAATCTGAAGGGATTTATAAGATAGAATCTAAGTGACGAAGATGGTAGTTTCACGAAAATTATCAGTTCAAATTTACTGGAAAACAGTGTTAGGCGTTAGATAAATAAGACTGAGGCGATATGGTCTTGTATGCTTACGTGATGCACATACTTGTGTACATTAAACACACCCACATACGTGCACAGAATCCCTTAAACACTCCTGGAAAGTCATAACGTGTATATCCGAGTAGCAGTTACAATATGATCCCAAGAAGGGATTTATTGAAATGCGATTGAAATTTATAGTTGCGGAGATAAGATTATTTTAAACTCCGGACAATATATAGCACCTCCGGTTTAACTACGTCCCACATCTTAAAAATAGTAGCAAAATATACGAGGGCGGATCGGAAAGTAACGCACAATAATTTTTTTCTGCCTTGGTATTACAGCTAGAATGTTGAAATTTCACAGAGATATAGTTTGAAAATTTCACTACAGATAGTATTTTTTTCTCAGGTGCACCTCTTGCGAGAGAAGCTTGAACTATGCAACAAAGATGGCGCGCATGCTACAGTTGTCCACCTGTGAGGAACAGAGAAGTGTTGTTCGATTTTTGTGGGCCAAAGGGCATAAACCCAGTGAAATTCACAGGGACATGCGTGGCTTGATGGGGATGATTGTATGGACCGTAGCAATGTCTCCAGGTGGTGCACATTCTTCCAAGAGGGACGCGTGAACCTTAGTGATTCGCCACGTGATTCGCCTTAGTGATTCCTGGCCGGCAAACGCTTTGAGACAGATGTGGAAGTGAAATCAGCAGTGCGCAGATGGCTACACTCCAACCAAACGGACTTCTACGAACAGGGCATATTGAAACTGGTAACACGATGGGAAAAATGTGTTGAGAAAGTTGGTGACTATGTCGAAAAGTAGGTAAAAGATGTAAGTTCATTTGTGATTTTTTTCCTTTTTTTTACTATTAAACTTTAAAAAAAATATTGTGCGTTACTTTCCGATCCGCCCTGTGGACGACTGTAGCATGCGCGCCATCTTTGTTGCATAGTTCAAGCTTCTCTCGCAAGAGGTGCACCTGAGAAAAAAATACCATCTCTAGTGAAAACGTCAAACTATATCTCTGTGAAATTTCAACATTCTAGCTGTAATACCAAGGCAGAACAAAATTATTGTCCGTTACTTTCCGATCCGCCCTCGTATTACTCGGGTCCAAGGTATGTATGCGCAATATAGTTTCCATTGCAAACACACGGCCTCTGCATATCAACTCCTCTCCCAACCTGCTCGAGGTGGATCTGCTAATCCGAGTAACCCAAATCAAGATTGTGGTATAGAATCTCTTCGGCGATTAGGGTCGGAGAACTGATGGGAAGAGGGGGTCCTTTCTCTGGGATGATAAGAGACCCATGCTCGGGGAAACAAGAGTAAAGTCCACAACGACAACTAATTTTTAATAGGTTGGCGGAAGTGGCAACCCTCTAGATGGGGTTAGTACATCCAGGAGCTGGGCCTAAAGCTTTGAGGTGGCAGCCCCACTACTCTGCATAGCGTTGGTACCGCGATCAGAGGAAAACATATTACTCGTATTCTTCACAATGGAAACTCGGACTTAACCAAAGGGATGTCGGACGTCCTGGGAAGAGATGGTCTTAGATCTATTAGCGAAGACGGAACAGCCAACTCTTGCCTAAACCAGGAAGTGAAGAAGAAGATATATTACTCCACCAAGTAATCTGCGCAGGCGGAAAATATGTTAACTAACATGCTGTCTTTCTCTTTCCCTGCCTTACTATGTTGCCACTTTCTGTCCTCTGTATATGTTATTTATCTGGCAGGTAGAGAGCTAACAAATACTATGGATTTTAATGGTCCGTCCTTCTACGCGGTCATTGGCAAAATTACTAATTTGAGAACTCTGTTAGTATTGGGGTTACGTGTAGGAATGGACTGCCCCTTTTCATTACATGTTGCCACTTGTGATTTATTGTGAAGCTGATAACGGAGAGACGACAAATACTGTGATTTTAAATGATCCGACCGCTTGAGCGTTCAGTGCTTAAATGACTAATTTGACAACCATGTTAACATATTTCACACGTGTTTAGGGATTCTCCGCCCACACTTAAAATTAAACCATTCCAGTACGTGAACGGATGTACAGTCTTCTCCTATATCCCTTCCATATATTCAGTAGTTCGGCGACACTAGCGCTAAAACTCTTCCCCTCCGCCCGTGCAGAGTTGACTAGGTGGTATAATATGGCTATTAGACCAACGCTGGGGTGTAGTAATAATGTGAATAGCAGCGGGCTCGGATTCGATCCCCGCCAGGACAACTTTCCTGTGTGGGACTATATTCTGGGTTTTTCCTTACCTATAATCAAAACAAATATAAATCATTATACAATTGCGTTGGTGTATTAGTCATAAAATTAAATTTATAACTAACTGGCAATACCGAACCCATAGGTTCATGACAGCGCGGACATAAGCTCTCCATATATCCCTATCCTCAGCTAATGTTTTCCAATCACGGTTAATGTTATTCTCCCACCTCATTCTTGTTCTACCAACTGGGCGTTTTCCCTTTGGGTTTCCTACAAGAAGTTCCCATGCACGTCTTTCACTCCCCA
The DNA here is from genome assembly GCA_030220185.1 of Diploptera punctata. NCBI lineage: Eukaryota > Metazoa > Arthropoda > Insecta > Blattodea > Blaberidae > Diploptera > Diploptera punctata. Next base: position 190,104 of record JASPKZ010007738.1, read on the forward strand.
TTGGTGCCACATGTCTTGCCCATCGGAGTCTACGAGACTTAACTCTTCTTATTGTATCTGATTTTCTATAAAATAGTTCTCACTGTCATGCAGTCTTCTCCATTCACCTGTCTGTTCATCTCTCTTTGGTACAAACATTTTCCTAAGAACGTTATTCTGAAATACTCGTAATATCCTCTCCTCCTTTAAAGTAAGAGTCCATGTTTCGCATCCATATAATATAACTGGTAGAATAATTGTTTTATATATTTTCAGTTTAACTTTTTTGAGAAGGAGTTAGGACGTCAAGAGTCCCTGCAATGCATAATAGCACGCATTTCCAGAATTGAGCCTATGTTTAATTTCTTTGTGCATCTCATTCCTATTTGTGATTATTGTTCCTAGGTATTTGAATTCGGCCACTTCCTCAAAATTTCCCTCATTTGTCATTTGTTGTCCATTTCCATTAAATAATATATTTCATATATTTAATTTTATTGATATTTACTTCCAGTCCCAATTTGTTAGTGTTACTCAATAGTGAGTGCGTGTTCTCCTCGCTATTGCCTAATAGTACTACATCATCAGCATAAACTAACAGCTTATTAATACCATTGATTTGTAGGCCTTCTTCATCCTCTAGAGTTTTGATGGCATGCTGTAGATAGATTTTCATCTATTTTTGTTAATGTCCGTATTTCAGAAGGCTATTTAAACAACTGGTCTTACTAAGAATTCGTCTTCTTTGCTCTTCTAGATATTGATTTTATATCTTCATTAGCAAATTTTGAAATTGAACTTTTCCTTCCCTGTGTTGCGGCCCTCTATGTTACAACCTTTATTTAAGACGTACATAACGAGTAACAAGAGCGTTTATGGGCACTTAGTTTGCTTTACGTTTACGATGTACTTGTCTATGTTTAAGATTGACGTATCAAGTGTCAACAATATCTCTTCCAGGTTCCAAACGCGGTTCACAAACATTTATTATCATAAGTAATGCCACGAGTGATTTCCAATTTATCTACAGGATTTTGAAATCAAGAGTGGCATTTGTTAGGACTATTTAACGAATAAAATTAAGGTGTTTACTCACAAATCATTATGTATATGTAGTTATTTTAAAATATTTATATATTTAATGTAAACGGTGATGTTTGAATACAAATGAGAAATGTTTCGTTTTGTTTCGTTTGTTCATCACTGCAACTTGATCATATTATTTATTGCCAAATACGATCGCAATATTGTAAGAATGCACCCTAGTGGAGAAAAAATGAAACACATCAAACTGTATATTATAACTAACATGATTGGTTATTAATTATTTTCGGAAACTACTCAGTAAAATCAGAATTTAAAAAACACAATTATTGAACACACTATTATCAAATGTGTAGTGTCGAAAGAATCTGTTCATTATTTGCTATATTCAACGTATTTTTTAGAGAGTCAGTCGCTGCAAAATAATGCTCTGACCTATTCAGAATATTAAAAAGGAGGAGCTTCCTTTATTTTAGTAATCAAAATTCGATAATTATCGAGGTGAAACACAACTGCGATTGGTTGTAAAACAAAATGAATTGAAACGTGATTGCTCAGTGACGTGGACACGCTGTTGTAGGGTATGCACATCAGGAACTGGTTCCGCATACACAACACTTTTCAGATGCCCCCAGACGTAAGAATTACGGGGGTTTTAGTCCGGTGATCTAGCAGGCCATGCAACAGGGCAAGAGAAAATGTCATTCGTTAGTGCCATCTACCGTGACAACGATTCATTTATAGACACTTATTCATAGAATATTTAGTCCTCCATTTACAGTCGGGAATCAGCCCCTGCAGTTTGTCGGTGTAGTTAAAACTCACCCTGTATTAGGTATTTAAAGAAAATATATTTCTTGCTATTATAAATAAAGAAAATAAATATCCTCAACTCGTGTCCAACTCAGGGTCGGGTCGAGAAATGAGGTGAGTTGAGCCCTATCTAGAGAGGTCTGTGAATGACAAGGGTCCGACCGACCACTCCTGACGCACCATCACAGGGCATATGAACGAAATTAAATTAAATGGATAGGATGAATGTGGAGAAATGGTGGAATTAAATTGTGGCAGGGGAAAACGGGAGAAACGCCGAGAAAACCTGCCCAAGCTCCGTTTCATCCACCACGAAACCCATATGGAGTGACCGAGACTCGATCTCGGGACACCAGCAGTTAGAGGCGAACGTCTAACCGCTTGCGCCAGGGGGCCACCTTTCTTGCTATTATATATTTAGGTAATTCTCTTTAAATTTCTATAACAAAATTTGTACTAAACTAACTTACCGGAAACATTGAAACCGGAGCTTCATGACCGCGCGGACATATAAACTTCTTGTAGAAAAATAGAGGGAAAACGTCTAGTAGATAGGCCAAGAATCAATAGGGAGAATAATAATAATTATGATTTAAAGGATGTAAATTATAGAGGAAATGATCAGGACTTGCCTGGTTTAGATTGAGGGCATGCAAATTTCTAAAAACAACCGACGGTCAAATGTCCCCGCCAGAATGGTATTGGATTGGAACTCACAGAACGGTAAGGGAATTGGCAGACCCAAGATAACATGGAAACGAACTGTTCTCACAGAAGCTAAAAAGACTGAGAAGACTTGGAATAAGATCAAGGAACTGGACAAGAATAGTCAGATGAAGTATTCTGAGAGCCCTATGTTCCACGCAGGAATGATGAAAACATTGATTCATTGATTAACCGACGATCACGATATGCGAATATGTCCAATATGCAGGAATTTTGTAGATGAAATACATACTATATTAGAAAAATATACCGGCAAAGTTTTGGTCTATTGGAGGCGACAGTTGTTACCGGAAAGGTTTCTAAATTCAAATCGTGAAAGGTTGGCATGCTATAGTGGACTCTATATTTTAGTTTAGAGGCGCTTTGCTTTGTGGTTAGGTAGGTCTATTTTGCACGGATAAGCATTTAGCATATCAAGCGGCATTGTCACGTTTTATTCACTGGCATTAACATACTATATTATAATAATACTGCAAAAGACAAAAAGTTGCAACGCTGTTAAGATAATTATTTCCACGTTGAGTTGCCATGGTAACGTTAAAAACGTTATTTTATACGTCAATTATAATGGGAAGACGTTATTGGTAGATAACTTGTTAAGGGTTTTGGTAATTCGAACGGTGTCTCTAACAACACACCGGCTCTACCTGGCAGTGATAATGAATTTTTTAAACCAGAGGGGAACAGTTGCCTTTGATGCTGCCTGGAAACTAAAATACCGAGTCCACTATACGAGTTAGAAAACTGGATAGACGTGGGTAAATTTCTGGACAAAACGTAGAAAATAAGAACAATCATTTGTGAATAAATGAATATGCAATCAAAGTGTAATTTCATTAATGCTTTATGATTTTACGTAACCTAATTAATGTACAATAATACATTTGAGGCCAAAGAGGCAACTGTACATCTATTGCCTTGTAGATTGACATTGGTTCGTCAATGGCTAGAGGAATAACACTTCGAACAAAAATTACCTGATCCTCCAGGTTGGATGTTGATGCATTAGGCCAGCTCCCTATTCATTATTAAAAGAAGTAATTGCTAAAAAGTCCAAAGTATAAAAGCTTTTGAATGGATTCCACCTGGAAAAGAAAAGAGAGGTCGACCTAGGTTTAAATGGATGGATGATGTAAGAAGAAATATGATGGGGCTAGGTCTGGAAGAGTTGGAACGGGAAGATGGAGAAGAGTGTAGAAAGAAAAAAGTTGAAAAAAAAACTTTGAGCACAGGTAGATGTTTTATTATATTGTAAACCTATTTATAGTCCCGCGCCGTAGCCGAGCGGTTAAGGTAGGACGCCTTGGCGCAGAGCTACGGGACTTGCGCTGGTTCGAGTCTCCATGGGGGAAGAAATTTTCTCATGGTATTTCGGCCAGTATGGGACCGGTGCCCACCCAGCATCGTGAGGCAATTAGGTAGCTACAATAAGTAGCGGCTCCAGGTTGAGGAACCAGCTATAACGGCTGGGGGACTCGACATGCTAACCACATGTCACCCCTACACTGGCTGTTGATCATCTACCTCTGTGATGGACACATGTGGATGTGAAGGGCCAGCAGCCGGCTGCTAAAAGGGCAACCGCTGAAAAGTGGAAAGACCCTCAATCAGAAACCTATTTATAAATAAATAATAAAATTGCATTCTTATCTATTGTGTTATTCCTTTTTTTCTATTTTATATTATTACTAGACATTATATTATTGATACGGACTGTCAACAGCACGTATGGTTGCTGCCCATTTGACCCATATATGTAAATAACATTAAATGTATCATATTTTTAGTCTAATAAAGTCCTCCTACTACTACTAAAAAAGCAAATATGTTATTGATGACTTAATGGCCAAACAATGTTCGAGAACTATTTGAGCTTTGGAGTTCCACGACATATGTTTTACAGGTAAGGAAAACTCTGAAAAGCTTCACCCAGGAAACTTATCACGATCAGAGATCGAACCAGGACCCGGTGTATATGAGGCCAGACGTTACCCGGATATTACAATGATGGACTAAAATTAAAACTAGTAATAAAATATACACAAAAGAGAACATGTAATACAGTAGAAAGCCCCTATCTAATATCTATCTATATTCCCCGTACTTTTCCCTATGGGGATTTGGATGCTGCCTTAAGGTGGGTTGCTCGGTGTGATGTCCCAAGTTGTAGATTTGTGATTGTAATAATTTGAATCACTTTAATTCTACCACGGCACTAGTAAGTCCCGTCAGGGGAATGAGGAAAAGTTTCTTACACAAACAAATAACGACACTTTGTTAACAGTTAAACTAAAAGTTATTTTATTAAAACTCTCACTTCAGTTTAGATGAATCTTGTAGATTAATAATTCAAAAGACTCCGGTTTAGGTTAATAATTTTCACTTATAGAAGATTACCATTTTATGTATATAATGGATGACGAATTCTAACGGTCAATCCTTCACCAACACTTTATTTCCAGTTATGGACTATTTGTATTCAAGATGGATGAAATATATATTTCTATATGACCTTCCATAACTTCAACACCATTCGTTCAACTAATATCGAGAAAATGAACCACTATTCTCTCATTTCTTGAGGAGCCGTTGCTTAACATGTCTGATCTCCTTCAAATATTGTAGCCATCTTGTTATTCTGTTATAACCTGGAAGTTCTGATTGGTCCAACTGAAAAGGAAGGAGTACTACTAGCTGACTCCCATCCAATTCGTCCAATCCCATTTATTTGTTTATAAAAAAATATAAATTCGAATATTTAAAGTATTTTAACATATATTAAATCAGTTAGAAAAAGCATCTAACTGTATTAACAGTTTATATTGACCAGTTTGAATTTTTTTATATACTTATAAAAATTTGAATTCTCTAAATCAATCTTATGTCCATTCTTCATATAAATAAATATAATTATATTTAAATATTAAATAGACAAAACAAAAACCCTTATTATTATTATTATTATTATTATTATTATTATTATTATTATTATTATTATATGGGGATAAATATCCGGTTTTATGCCTAGTGGGACTGTTTTAAACACATTTATTTACCTATAGATGCCAAAGAGTGATACGTGGTCAGCTATCGCCTCAGTGGAACACCTAGTGGGTAACTGAGGTATTACTTGGATGAGTAACATTCGGCAAGATTTGCACAAGAGCCTATTTATTCAGGCTTGCGGTTATTTAACGAGCCTGAGAATCTTCAGACTCGTGACCCACGGCTTAAAGTACCTCCCGGCGGAGTTGTCCATTGTACATTTCCATCCTAAAAATACATCGACCCCGGCCGTGTTTGAACCCGCGACACTCGGAACTAGAGGTAAGGAACATAACCACTTGGCTGCCGCCGCCAACTTTCCATATCTAATATACGGGTGTTGCAAAAAACACCCACCACGGAGGTGAGGTGATATATTGAGATTGTTAATACTTTTTTAATAAGGTATGCGTTTTAACACTGTGAGTAGCGAAGTTCTCAAGAGTTCCGTAAGTTGGATTTCAAGAATCAACACTTGACAGTACTCTCACAGTTCAAGTTTTCAAAATATCCGCCTCCCATTTCATTGCAGAGCGTACATTGGCGGTGTAGTGATTGGCACACACGTTCAAATACACCTGTCCTCGTTTGAATTATGTCTGTAGCAGCGTGGATTCTGGCTATAAGATCCATACGTGACTCTACTGGAGTCTGATAAACAGACTGCTTCATGTCGCCCCACAAAAAGTAGCCGAGAGGGTAAAGATCAGGTTATCTCTAGGGCCATGAGACTGCCCTCTCCTCTGCGAATCCATCGACCTGGACATGTGGTATCCACATGTCTCCTCACATTGGCATGTAAGTGAGCTGGTGCTCCGTCATGTTGTAACTACATTTCGTTGCGAAGCCATGTATCATAGGTTCCGTACCTGTAGGTTGTTGTCAAGTAATGAGTCTTCAAATCCTTCGAACCAAAACTGATCTTGAATTAACTTGTCATAGTGTGAAAACGTATCATTTCCGGACATTGGTACCTTATTAAAAATTATTAATTTATCTCAATATACTACCTCAACACCGATGTCAGTTTTTTTGCAACACCCTATATATAAAAATAGTGATCCATTAATTATATATAAAACATTAACTTGAAATATTGAACAATCCTAATACTCTTTTTTACTATAAAGCAAAGAAAAATAAATTAGATTTATGGGACATGAAATAATTTCAAGTCTGAAAAAAAAAGGCATATGAAAGGTAGTTAAGTCACTTTTCCATGAAACTTACAAAACGTAGTTTAATTATGAAATGTATCTACTTCTTTGCCAAACTTTGAAGGCAAATAAACCTATGGCTAAACTGTCTCTTTTATTGTTTCACACATCTAAAAGTTAGTCCTTTCCATGGAGAATTTAACAACACCTCAAATTCACTTTCGATAGAAGTGACTTTCCTAGTTATGGAGTATGGATTATTTTATGTGTACAGTTATTTTTAATGAGAATTGCATGTAGGATAACTTTTATTTGAATTTCTAGAATTGTTGATGGAAACCTTAGTTACTTTAATTTGCATGTGTTTTCTTTTTTTTTACTTTTCCTACATCCTTCATTTGAGCAAATTTTTCTCCCCTTTTACGGCATTGCGATTCTAATCTTGAGCTATTAAATTGCGTCAATAAATGAACTACTATCTCTTTGATATCAATGTTATATTTGCGAGGAAATTAGTGACGATCCCTTGTTTGAGAAACTGAGTTTTCGAATCATCCAGCGACATTAATAGCTGCTGCTGCTACTACAACACTATCAGATTTTCTACGTTTTCCTGTTACAATTAATTATCTCAATAAAGAATACATTATTACGAGCTTGTTACGTCAGCCATATCCACGTGCTTTGTGATATGCATACAACATTTTGAATTATGAGTTCTCGGAATTCATATAAACCATACCTTTGTTCCTTTCCGGTCTCCCACGCTCTTATGGTGATCATTTCCGTTTATAAACCACTTGTTGGCAAGTACTTCATAGCTTCATTTACCATCAGTGAATAGGCCTCCAAAATATATTTATTCGTTGATTATAGAAGTTTAATGTATCCACTATAACTTTCTTAGACATAAATGCAAACATCACAAAAAATCTGAACATAATACCAATTACTTGAAATCAGTAACCTTGGAAACTATCTACACCAAATATCCTGCAGAAGACTGGCTGCATATCTACATTGATGGCTCATTCACAAATGCTGAAACTGGTGCTGGAGCAGGAGGAACATGCTCTCTTTTTTTTTTCATTTTATTGTCATGCTGGATGAGGAACAACAACTTTTGATGGTGAAATTCATGCTATAAAAATCTCTCTCCAAAACCTATTAACACTAAAAGCCAAGTTTTCCAAATTAGTGCTCCTCTGTGACTCCAAAGCAGCTATAAGGCAATTTACTGGCCAAAAAAAAAAAAAAAATTGACTGCAAAGAATCCTATGACATTATTACTGATCTGCGAAACTGTGGTAAAGAAGTTGTCCTCCAATGGCTACCCTCCCACTGCACTGTGGGATTGCCGGTAATGAAACAGCCCATTTCCTCGCAAAAAAGGATCTCGTATTGCACAATTGCTTAGATATAAATCAACATCTTACTCCTCAGAGGAACACCACAAAGTTAAAATCCAAACTTATGAATGACAATAGACTTCAAACAGTAGCCAGAAACAAAAAATGGGAATGCATAATAAAAAATATTGATATACCAAAAATACCAAGAAAAATAGAAGTAGCACATTTTAGAACCTGATGCTTTATACATCTTCAATTTTTCAATCGCCATTTCAACTTCTAATGCACAAACATAGGCTCAATTCTGGAAATGCATGCTATTATGCATTGCAGAGACTTTTGATGTCCCAACTCCTTTCAAAAAACGTTAAGCTGAAAATATATAAAACTATTATTCTACCAGTTATATTATATGGGTGCGAAACATGGGCTCTTACTTTAAGGGAGGAAAGGAGATTACGAGTATTTGAGAATAAAGTACTTAGGAAAATTTTTGGACCAAAGAGAGATGAACAGACAGCTGAATGGAGAAGACTACATAACAATGAACTACATGGTATGTATAGGAAGCCAGATATAATAAGAACAGTTAAGTCTCGTAGACTGCGATGGGCAGGACATGTTGCACGTATGGGGAATGAAAGACGTGCATGGAAGCTTCCTGTAGGAAAGCCAGAGGGAAAACGCCCAGTTGGTAGACCAAGAATGAGGTGGGTGAACAACATTAACTATGATTTGAGGGAAGTAGATTATACAGGGAATGATTGGAAAACATTAGCTCAGGATAGGGATTTATGGAGAGCTTATGTCCGCGCGGCCATGAACCTATGGGTTCAATAGTGCCAGTGAGTAAGTAAGTAAGTAAGTAAGCACATTTTAGAATGACAACAGCCGACGACTGTCTGGTAAAACACCTTTACAAAATCAATGTTCTGCCTTCACCGAAATCAATCCAGAATTGTTTTCCATGTAAACTATGTTTAACCCTTAAATTGACAGCGTATCCTATAACATACATTGATTTAATTCATCTAATATTTTTACAAAACAATAGAAAAACAAAACGAATTAAACTTACTTAAATTTGTGTCAAATTACGCAATATTAAACAAAATTAATCCACAGTTGTACATTATTTTGTTTACCTTGCGGTCCAGAACAATTCAATAACTGGTACGAGAAATTATTGAATGCCAATTTAAGGGTTAAAGATCGTAGCGATTAGCATTCATAAGGGAGGGCGTTAGGGGTGAATTTGGAAGAATGAATTCTCGCTCTTGTAAGAGATGATGGTAGTTTTTAAATGCTTTATAACATTAACGATGTCCATATAATGTTTTGAGCTTGGCATGTATATCATGCCCGGATATGAGACACATAACAAGCGAACAAATAGCTTATTACGTCATAAAGCCTCGTATACCTAAACTTAAAGAGGCTATATACAAGGTGATTAATAAATTCATACACTACTAAAACCTAGAATTGTTGAAGGTGTACGAATGTGGACTGGAAGTAAATATCAATAAAACTAAATATATGGTCACACATAGAAATACATTATAGAATAGACAATTAATGACAAATGATGGAAATTTTGAAGAAGTGGCTGAATTCAAATACCTAGGAACAATAATCACAAATAGGAATGAGGCGGAACAGGCAATTTGCCTAGCCCGTGAAGTGAAGAAGAAGAGGAAGAAGAAGGAATGAGATGCACAAAGAAATTAAACATACGCTCAATTCTGGAAATGAATGCTATTATGCATTACAGGGACTCTTGTCGTCCCAACTCCTATCAAAAAAACGTTAAACTGAAAATATATAAAACTATTATTCTACCAGTTATATTATATGGATGCGAAACATGGACTCTTACTTTAAGGGAGGAAAGAAGATTACGAGTATTTGACAATAAAGTTCTTAGGAACATTTTTGAGCCAAAAAGAGATGAACAGACAGGTGAATGGAGAAAAATACACAATATTGAGCTACATGATATGTATAGGAAGTCGGATATAATAAGAACAGTTAAGTCTCGTAGACTGCGATGGGTATGACATGTGGCACGAACGTGGAATGAAAGACGTGCGTGGAAGCTTCTTGTAGGAAAAGCAGAGGGAAAACGCCTAGTTGGTAGACCAAGAATGAGGTGGGAGAATAACATTAACTATGATTTGAGGTAGTAGATTATAAGGATGTGATTGGAAAACATTAGCTGAGGATAGGGATGTATGGATAGCTTATGTCCACACGGCCATGAGCCTACGGGTTCGATAGTGCCAGTGAGTTAGTAAGAATGTGGATTCCCACTATCTTACGATGAATGCGTACTAGCAAAAGGGAGTGATGCCATTAGTCTCTGCTAATAAGTTTTATTCTTGATTATTTTATTTGTATCTTTAGTAACAGTATTATCCCGCTCTTGACCTAGCGGTATACGATATTCGCTTGTCTAAGTCACCGAAGATAAAGACATTTTCATATGGAATTTCAGCCAGTTTAGGATTGATGCCAACCCTGTATAGTTATGAATGTTCTTTTTTCTTCTTTTCTTCTTCTTCTTCTTCTTCTTCACGGTTTAGGCTTATTTACTAGCCTGTTCCGGCTCCAAAGTGCTGCTCTTTCCATATTTTCTTTTGTCTTCCCAAACTTCTTCTTCCTGGTGGTGAATAGCTGTATGCTGCTTTTGGTATTCTATCTCAGTCATCCTTGCCAAGTGTTTTTTCCAGTTTGTTCTGTATTTCTCTATTGCTGTGTTTAATTCCTCTACTTTTAGCTGTTGTCTTATTTCTGTGTTATGTTTTTGTCTGTTCTTTGATATCCTGCTATTGGTCTGAGGAATCTCATTTCAGCAGCTTGTATTCTGGCAGATTGTTGTATTGTCACTGTCCATGTTTCGGATTCATAAATAATAATAGGTACTGCCCTATGGATTATAACCTTGACGTGGTATGGAGGCTTAGTACCAATGACCCAGAGGATCATAACCAGGAAGCCTTGGCTTGCGGTTAGATAAGAGTAGAGGGAACTAAGAATAATCCGCAACGTGGGAGCAACGACCACACTGGAAGCTGCAAACACGGAAGACCACAACGGCAGACACGGCGGAGATAGAAATATCGGAACGGCAAAAATGGCGGAAGTGGCAACCCAATCTCTGGGGATGAAATAAGAGACCCACCTCGGGGAAACAAGAGTGAAGTCCTCAACGGCAGAAGGCGGGAGAGGCAACCCTCCTTGTGGGAAGCAAGGAAGCAAGTCCAAAGGCTTTAAGGAGGCAGCCCCTCCAATGGACTAATCCTACAGAACTTAGTAGCGTACTCAGGGGACATTTAAAATACTTACAAGCTCCAAAGTTATGAATGTTGGTAGAGAAAAAAAGACGTAACAACTGATTAATTCAACATGCTGACTACATGTCACCCTGTATAAAATACGTCATCGTGGCGAACTCGATATAGTCCTTGCATTTCACTGAAGCGATCCAGACTCGATTTCCGGCAGGTATTTCCATTTTGAGTATATCGTATCAGAAAGGAAAAATATAGTCATTGGCTCTATCGAACCCGTAGGTTCATGACCGCGCGGACATTAGCTCTCCATATATCCCCATAATGAGCTAATGTTTCCCAATCTTCCCCTGTATAGTTTACTTCTCTCAAATCATGGTTAGCCGTTTTCCCTCTGGTTTTCCTACAAGAAGTTTCCATGCGCCTTTTTAATTCCCCATTCCAACCACATGTCCTGCCCATCGCAGTCTACGAAATTTAACTGTAATTATACCTTGAATGCAGGCTTTCACGGCCGGTAATCATAATGTTGAGTGATTCCGGGTTATGTGGCCGTGGTCCATAGTTGGTGTTGATACCAGACGTTTCGCCATCTAGATCTTCCGACCAGGAAACACGCCTAGAAGCACTCGCCACTGAAGATGCCCTCCGCAGTTGATGGCGAAACGTCCTAGATCTTCCGACCAGGAAACACGCCTAGAAGCACTCGCCACTGAAGATGCCCTCCGCAGTTGATGGCGAAACGTCCTAGATCTTCCGACCAGGAAACACGCCTAGAAGCACTCGCCACTGAAGATGCCCTCCGCAGTTGATGGCGAAACGTCTGGTATCAACACCAACTATGGACCACGGCCACATAACCCGGAATCACTCAACATTATGTTATTATACCTGTTTTCCTAAAAAGACCAAGTATCTCACTGTTATAAAGTCTTCTCCATGCTCATCTCTCTTTGGTCCAAAAATGTTCCTAAGTTCTTTATTCTCAAATACTCGTAATGTCTTTTCCTCCGTTAAAGTAAGCGTCCATATTTCGCATCCATGTAACTGGGAATATATCAATTTTATAAATTTTTAATTTAACGTATTTTGAGAGAAAATGGGACAAGAGTGTCTGCAATGTATAATAGCACATATTTACAGAACTGAGTGTACGTTCAATTTCTTTGTGCAAGTTAATCCTATTTGTAAATATTGTTATATTTGAATTCAGCCACTTCTTCAAAATTTTCCTCATTTGTCGTAACTGTCCACTTCCATTATATAATGTATTTCTGGTGTGAAAATATATTTAGTTTTATTGATGTTTACTTCCTATATGGCGATGTAGACATCATTAAAACAATAAAGATGGCAAGAATTAGATGGCTGGGACATCTCTGCAGGGAAGAGGAATCAGATATATGTCGTAAAGTCACTTTGACAACTATAATTGCAAACCGAAGAGTTGGTAAGTAAAGTAAAGTGATCCCACAACAGACCCGGAGGCCCTTGGGGTAGTAGGAGGTTAAGGCTCCCACTTTTTCTGGACAATCGGCACTTCATGTCAGCCGGGTTGTCAGCCCTGCGTGACGGCCGCCTTTACCCCCACAAGAAGCGTCTGGTACTCATTTCCGTTAAAGGCTGAGTCGACCCCAGGGCCATAGTGCCGCCAGACAGTTTGGGTCAGTTTTAAAAATCCTGACCCCAACGGGATTTGAACCCTCGACCCTCCGGCTTGTAGCTCAGTGCCTTAACCACTACGCTACGGCGTGCCCCCACCGAAGAGTTGGACGTCCTAATATTAGATGGCTGAACAGCGTTGAACAGGACGTGAGGACACTGGGTGTACGAGAATGGAGAGGGAAGGCGGAGAAGAGGGACGAATGGAGGCGCATTGTAGAGGCGGTCAAGGCGTGCAACGGGCTGTAGACCAACCATGATGATGATGACGATATTTACTTTCAGTCCCAATTTCTTAGTGTTACTCAATAGAATGCGTGTGTGTTGGCCCTTATTGTCTCCTCGCTATCGCCCAATAGTATTACATCATCGTAAGTAATGCCACGAGTGATTTTTAAATTATCTGGAGAATTTGGAAATCAAGAATGGCATTTGTTAGGACTATTTAACGAATAAAATTAAGCTGTTTACTCACAAATCATTATTTAGCTATAGTTATTTTAAAATATCTATATATTTAATGTAAACGGCGATGTTTGAAAACAAATGAGAAACGATTGGTACGCTTCATCTGCTTCTTTTGTTTATCACTGCAACCAGATCATACTATTTATTGCCAAAGGAACACAATATTGTAAGAATGCTCTCTAGTGGAGAACAAATGAAACACATCAAACTGTACATTAATTAATTTCTGATGTCGTATGATGTAAATATGACAATTATATTTTTGTGGATTATTACCTGGGAAAAAATACATTTAAGAAAGTGTAAACAGTGGTTTATTTCTTCGATGGTATAATCAATTGCTACAAATGTTTTTATATTAACTCCTGCAGGTACTATGTGTTGACATCGATGCACTATATATACAATCTGGTAGCCGTATTTCGTACAGAGTCAGTCACAGCAAAATAATGGTCAGACCTGTTCAGAATATTAAAAAGGAGCAGCTTTCTTTAATATGGTAAATTTTATATTGATAAATATTTGGCGAAACACGACTGTGATTGGTTGTAAAACAGAAATCATTGAAACGTGATTGGTCATTGACTCCCATTTGGGGCATGAGTTAAATAGTCAGCATAAACTAACAACTTATTAATACCATTGAGTTGTAGGCTTTCTTCAACCTCTAAAGATTTTATGGCATGCTCAAGTACAAAATTGTATAGTAGATGATATAGTGCATCTTCTTGTTAACCTAATTTTAATTTCAAAAGTACCAGAAACTGTTTGCCTACACGCACTCTACTGTTTGTGCCATTTAGACATATTCGAATAAGTCCTACTAACTTTTTTGGAATTCCGAATTCCAGCAGGATACTATATACTTTTCCCTGTTAATTGAATCGTATAAAAATACAAATGTAAAAAGCAATAAAAAATAGTAAAACGAAGAAAAAAGGATAATAGGTAGGCAGAACTATAAATAAACAATTTACAGCAATATATTTATTTGTTCTCTTCATATACCAAGAGAATACAACAGAGGCTATGTGTACGAGAGAGTGGACACGACCAAACTACGAGATGAGGCACATCCTAACACGGTATGCAATCCATGGCTTTCACCACAAGGTTTGCAGCATAAAGCGATTCCACGAGCCAAACCAAGAATGCATATGCGAACTGTGTAACAATGCATGTGAACGATATCACGTCGAAAAGTGTGCGGAAAGACAATTATCGTTTAACAAGTTTTGCTTAGACTAAATTTACTAACAATTTGCACATTTGTGCGCATTTACTTTCATTCATATACCAAGAGAATTTGAAAACGTGTCTTTCAAATCTTATCTCCGACAAAATTTCCGGTATGATGGTAAACAACTCGCTCTACGATACAAACACGTGCATATTTCAAGATGAATACATGTTACAAAGAATCACGCGTTGTATTGTATACAGATTTAGCCACTCGTGGTTAGATTTTAAGATTTTATTTAAAAACTAAAACGTCATCATATCCTCTTTAATTATGTAACAAATAAAAAGTTGATCAAAAATGCTAAACATATATAACATACGTAAGACAATAATATGAAATAACATTCACAATTTTATCTGTGCAAGAATTATAATGCTCGTTACAGATTTGAACTCTGATAAAAAAATAAACATACCTTTTTTTTAAAACTGTAAAAATCAAATATAGTTATTTATTTAGTTAGCGCTATAGACGTTTAAAATATATTGCCTGAGGAATTACAAACTTTAGCACAAATTATTTTAAAAATAAAGTAAAAACTACCTTTTTAATAATCCATTTGGTAATTTTCTAGTATCTGGTACTTGATACTTATGCCATTTTCCCTATGCAATTTGCTTCAGTTCTTGTAAGAGTTGACAATCTAACAATTATAACTTAGAATGTAAATAAACAATTTAAAAAATACCTCATCCTAATCTTCTTGTCTAGCCTAGGTTATTAAATAGGTCACATTTCGGTTAGTTTTAATTTGCTTGGTCTTAAACTTGATAAATGAATATTCGTGTCGGATAACTTGAACAAATGTAAGTTCGTCATACATCATTTCTTCCTAATTATCTTACTATTGAATTTATACATCAATACAATCTTAAAAATGCTAACACATCATATGTTACAATGATTAACCAAAGTCAGAGTACCAGATAGTTTAACAAAATGTTCTCATTGAAAAGTGGAAATAAATCCAAGAAATAGGGCGGAGGGGAATAATAAGAATCAAGAATAACCAGAAGAACAAGAACAAGAAGAACAAGAAAAAATAATAAGAAAAACAATACACAAGACGAACAATTACAATACTACGAAAACATAACAAAAAAAAAGAAATAAGAAAATCAAAATATAAGACAAAGGTAATAAGAAAAATAAAAGAATAAGTAAAAGGAAAAAAGAAGAAAAAATAACAATAAAAGTAAAATAATAAAAATAATACAAATAATAAATATAATAAAAATAATAATAATAATAACAAAAATAATAATAACAATAAAAATAATAATAAAATAATAATAAAAATATAACAATAAAAATAAAAAATAATAAAATAAAAAATAAAAAATAATAATAAAGTAAAAATAATAATACAAATAATAAACATATTAAAATAATAATAATAATAATAATAATAATAAAAATGCAAAAATATCAACATTTAAAGAATTTTAGGGTTAATAAATTCTATCTTCAAGCCACAATTGGTCCAAAAACATTCAAGACTAAAAGTGTATAAAACACTGGCTCTTCCAACTCTTTTGCATGGTAGCGAAGTATGGACGTTGAAACAGAAGGATATATACAAATACTTAGATCTGCTGAAATGAGATACCTTCGGAGGACTGCAGGATACACACTACTAGATCACAAAACATATGAAGACAATTTAGAAGAATTACATATGGAACCTTTAGAAAACAAAATTTCTGATTATGAGTCAAGATGGATGCAACATGTTCATCGAATGGAAGATCACAGGATACCCAAACAAATGTTGAGATGTCAACCTGCAGGAAGAAGAAGAAGAAGATCAGGACGTCCACTTAAAAGACTTCTGGATGGTGTTTCTCTTGGGGACGAAACAGGTTAACAAATTTCCTAAATTCATGAATGTACTATGATGATGATGATGATGATGATAATAGTAATAATAATAAACAACTTAAACGCATTAGATTGTTGCATCACAGAGCATATTTCGATCAATTTTAAAATAAGAATGAATAAATATTATATTAAATGTGTAATGTAATCAATTAATTTGACGATACGTATAATACCTAAATAAACTGAATTGAATTCAGATAAACTCCGCATTGTGGTTGATTAAATACTTGGAATCACGAAGAAGCTTCATTAAAAAAAAAAGAATATTCTTAAACCAGGGCATATAAAATACCTTTCATATACTTAAAGTACTGAAACAAAGTATATTAAATATAAGAATCATTTTTTGTACTTACCAGGTTGTTGTTGAGGAATAATGTCGAAAATTTCATCAGAATTTCTACCATTTTCACAACACACGCTCACAACGAACAGCCATATTCAATGCACTACTCGGTTATCGAGACCACAATGCACCACGATAAAGACGTTACGATTGCACGTGTCCTTGTGCCTCCTCTTCCCATATATAAGTAACAAACAGTTTGGTCATCAGATTACAACGCTTTGATTAATATTCTAGCGAAGCTAGCATGAAACAAATGACCAGCTTGTTATTGTACGCAATAATGGAAGTAAGTAATAGTCGAGAAGTCGTGTTTGGGCCCGAGCTATAGCGATGGCTATGAAATAAGATGGAAGCTAGTAATGTACTTACTTCCCGAATTGCGTATATAATTTTGTTCACTTCTATACTAAAAATTATGTTTTTGCGCGATAAGAAATTAGGACTGGAAGTAAATATCAATAAAACTAAATATATGGTCACACGTAGAAATACATTGTATAATGGAAATGGACAACAAATGAGGGAAATTTTGAGGAAGTGGCTGAATTCAAATACCTAGGAACAATAATCACAAATGGGAATGAGATGCACAAAGAAATTAAACATAGGCTCAATTCTGGAAATACATGCTATTTTGCATTACAAAGACTCTTGACTTCCCAACTCCTTTCAAAAAACGTTAAACTGAAAATATATAAAACTATTATTCTACCAGTTATAGGCCTATTATATGGGTGCGAAACAAGGACTCTTACTTTAAGGGAGGAAAGGAGATTACAAGTATTTGAGAATAAAGTACTTAGGAAGATTTTTGGACCAAAGAGAGATGAACAGACATGTGAATGGAGAAGACTACATAACAATGAACTACGTGGTCTTTATAGGAAGCCTGATATAATAAGAACAGTTAAGTCTCGTAGACTGCGATGGACAGGACATGTTGCACGTATGGGGAATGCAATACTTGCATGGAAGCTTCTTGTAGGAAAGTCAGAGGGATAACGTCGAGTTGGTAGACCAAGAATGAGGTGGGAGAATAACATTAATTATGATTTGAGGGAAGTAGATTATACAGGGAATGATTGGAAAGCATAGCTCAGGATAGGGATGTATGGAGAGCTTATGTCCATGCGGCCATGAACCTACGGCTTCGGTAGTGCCAGTGAGTAAGTAAGTGCGTTTTATCGTACTTACAGCAATGGCTACCATGATTGAAAGTTTAACTTCCTATATTTCGGGGTTGCCAACCTAAATAACTATACTGTAATATTACATTCACACCCACGTGCGGGAAGTAAAACCACTGCCCTCTATGTACAATGTATGTACAAAAAATATCCAAAAGGTAGTGTTAATATACATTATAAGAAACAAATACCTGCATTTTAAATGAACTAAACTTTATATGAAACAATATAAAACAATAAATACATACTAGCAGCCATTTTATCAATAATCAAGGCCTCCTGTTGTTTCAACTAATAAACATTGCCCACGCTCTTAACGTTAGTCAATTGTTTATAATGAACGCAAATATTTCCAACAAAAATGTTATTATTTTACTATTATATACTATTTTGAAAAACACCATCGCGCAAAATAATAATGTACAACGCACTTTTTGAAGTGTTTTACGGAATCTCGGAAATTAAAAATCTCGCTATCGCTAGGTTTTAAACATTTTTCCTCGATTCTGTAAAAACCACTTCCCAACCTTGCATCGTAATATACGTAATATATGTACTATTAATGTTAATATTTCGTGTGAATTTGTATATTGGTTTGAAGAGTTCATTTGTTTGATGGCAAGGGAATGTTGATAAAACAACTGTAATTGTTGTCTGAATTAGTGGCAGACATTTTAAATAACAGTTTCAGAGTGCATATTAATTACAGATATGATTAATTTTGATGTAGAGGAAGTGGCGAATGCTGCGGTTCATTTTCTATTACCAGCAAGGTGGGAAATAAGTGTAATACAATAAAATTGTACTATATTGGGTCTAATATTATAAAATTTATATACCTTTTTTTTTTATTTTTATAGTCCGTCTTCCTCAACTTCAATATTTCATGTATTATCTTCGTAAAGCTTCTCGAAGTCTTAGCTTCATCTTTATGACTTTCTTGTTATTGAATTTATTTATAAATTTTATATAGGGAGCTTTGGTTCATAGGCATATTTTCATTTAATAAAATTTTATTCAAGTCCATCGTTGTGGTCTCGATAGCGTGCTGCCTTGTCACGCAGCGGGCCCGGATTCGATCCCCGGTCGGGACAGTTTTTCTGGGTGAGGTTTTTATCGGGTTTTTTCCTCACCTGTAAGACAAATGTCAGGAAAACTTTAAGGCCCAAACGGTCCCCGAAATCATATGGCCATCGCAATCATCATCATTCATATTCATCTTAGATTAAGCTTAGGATTAGGAACTCTCCTGGCGCACCACTAGCTTCACCCATCTTATCATCGGGGGAACGTAACCCCGCCTTCCAGGCGCCCCAACCTAAGAAGTGGGTTACAAGTACGCCATGCCAGGAGAGAACACCAGGAATGTCAAAAGACAACCTGGGGCATTTGAAAAATTCCTACCATTTTCCTGCTTTTCTGCTGAGAGATCCTGGCTTATACATAGAGGTTCCAGAATCTATTCCTGACATTCGATAAGTGAATTCTTCTCAAAATTGAAGTAAATTTTCCTGCTTATAAAGGATTAACAATAAACAAGTAGAACAAAAGATTAAACACAGACAATCGAACTTGGTAAACAGAAAAAAGAAAATATTATTCTTAATGAAACAAGTTTTGATTTTTTTAGTTATATTATTAGCAATTGAATTGGTTAATAAGGTATATTTTTAAAACTTCTACAATGAGCCTCTTTTAATTAATTAGCTAATTTATCACGTTTAATTGCTTTAATTTGTATGTTTCTGTTCCTTTATTTCATCATTTTACTTGCATTTTTCAGTTTTTTGCATTTTCTGTTTTTTTTTATTTTTCTGTTGTTAAATTATTGTATTTTTCTGTTCCTTTTACTTTTGTTCTTTAATTGACGTATTTTTGTTGTTTTAATTTTGTTTTTCTGTTGTCTGATTTT
The DNA here is from genome assembly GCA_030220185.1 of Diploptera punctata. NCBI lineage: Eukaryota > Metazoa > Arthropoda > Insecta > Blattodea > Blaberidae > Diploptera > Diploptera punctata. Next base: position 210,218 of record JASPKZ010007738.1, read on the forward strand.
TGTATTCTCCTGTTTTATTTTTCTCTTTTTTTTCATTGTTTTATTTTTTTTTGTATTTATCTTCTTTTTACTTTTTTGTATACTTCTTTTCTTTTTATATTTTATGTTATTTATTCCTTATATTTTTGTTCTTTTGCCTCTTTGGGGTACGTTGAGTTAATCATTTCTCTACATGTTGTTCCTTTTTTACATCTTTCTTTTTTTATTTTTGGATTTTCTGTTATATTTTTATATTTTTCTCTTGTCTTGTTTATGTATTTTTCTGTTTTGTTTTAATGTTTGTGGTTTAATTTTTCTTCTGACAGTGCCTACAACTTGTTTATGTTGTTTATGTGGACTGCTGTAATTAAATAATAAGTAAAATGGACTAGATGTACCTAACGCTTCCCCTTGCCAGAATAAAGTACATACTGTATGCACTTAACCATGTCAGAGTGAACATCATCCAAATTACAAAGTCTCCTCGTGTTTCTTTATAATGTTATTTACTGTCTCGTCGTGGGCGGTTTTATCTTCATTTTTGTCAGCTCCTGAAACTGAAAGCTAAGTCACGTAGGGGCTAATCCCGACCTCCATACAACACTTTTCTACAAGCTTTAATTCCTCAATGAGAAAACAAAGTCATATAAATTTCGGCAGTTTACAGTTTATTTATTTTGGTCACATATAGACACAAGGACACGACACACACCCAGACCCAAGGTATACATTTAAAATCCCTTACCCCGCCGGGAATCGAACCCGGAGTGGAAGGTAAGGACACTACCGACTACGCCAGGGCGACGGACAAGTTAAAAGAAGTAATGCCCATTCAACTACTGTAAGGTTTGAAAAAAAAATAGACATTCACGTCAACATTTATAAATACAGTAAAATAAGCGGGTTGTAATACTTACTTACTCACTGGCACTATCGAACCCGTAGGTTCATGTCCGCGCGGACATACGCTCTGCATACATCCCTATCCTGAGCTAATGCTTTAAAATTTTACCCCAGTTGAACCCATGTCCGCATTTCTTGACAGTTGTATTTTTACGATGAAAGATCGTCACTCTTTCGACCAAAGTACTTTTTTCGTCTGGCTTATCACCTTCGACCAGTCCGGCATGGGTAACCCTATCGGCAGCAATGCTACCGCCGGCATAGCTCTCAGGATCATTTAAGCACGCAAGCCACTCCACCACGACAAGGTAAAGATACCATGGAGGAAAAGTAAAGTGATCCCACAACAGGCCCGGAGGCCCTTGGGGTAGTAGGAGGTTAAGGCTCCCACTTTTTTTCTAGACAATCGGCACTTTATGTCAGCCGGGTTGTCAGCCCTGCGTGAAGGCCGCCTTTACCCCCAGAACAAGCGTCTGGAACTCATTTCAGTTAGAGGCTGAGTCGACCCCAGGGCCATAGTGCCGCCAGAGGGTTTGGGTCTGTTTAAAAATCCTGACCCCAACGGGACTTAAACCCTCGACCCTCCGGCTTGTAGCAAGTTGTAATATTTCCATTATATATTATTAGTGGTAAGCATTTCTGACTACTGTTCATGAGGTTTCGGGTTCGATTACCGGTCAGACTATAGGAATTGTTCCTTAAAGGGAATTGTTCCTGTGGTTGCCCATGGTCTGGAATTTAGTTCAAGTATGTTAAGGACTCACCTGGCGCTTCATTATCATTTATCACCCAACATATCATCGGGATAACGTAACTCAGTCTTCCAGGTGCCCCAACTTAAGAAATTGATTACAATTCCGCCAATGCCAGGGGAGAAAACCAGATATGTCATAAAGGACAACCTAATGGCATTATATATATTCCACCTCTATGGTCACGAGGTAGCGTGCTGCCTTGTCACGCAGCCGACCCGGGTTCGATTCCTGGTCGGGATAGGCTCCTGGGTGAGTTTTTTTCGCGGTTTTTCCTCACCTGTAAGACAAATGTCAGGAAGCTTAGGATCCAACGGTCCCCGAAAATCATCCTGCCATCATCATCATCCTTATCATCATCATCATCATCATCCTTCACCGGTGTGGAAAGCAATGGGAAGCTACCACTCCTATAATTCCCTAGTAAAGCTGCAAAACATAGCATGAAAATGCTATATATATATATATATATATATATATAATCATCATCAACAGTATTCACGGATTAAGCCCATGTGGCTTGTTCCGGTCTCATAGATTCTCATTCAAAAGGTTGAATCTATTTCTTTTTCGGTCTACCAACATTCCTGTCGCCTTTTAGTTTGTAATTAAGTACAATCTTTGGCGTATGTTCATCTTTCATTCTTTGAACATGTTCTTTCCAATTTTTTCTAGATTATTATATTTTTTTTTTAAATTTTAAAATATTTGGTTAAGCTCATTATGTACATTTATACATTTATTTATTTATTTACTCCCATCATTTTCTTTTCTGCTCCCACCGAAGAAGAAATTACAGTTTCTTAGGCTTACAACTGGTCCAAAATGTTTCGTTGTCTGTTTTCCTGTCACTCTGAATTTAAGAAAAGTTCAAATATATTTACGGAATAAAATGGCAAAGCCTACAACAATTTAAAATTATTTTAATGTATTTCTTAGCTTAGCACTCATTTTGTTGGATGACAGAAGTTAATAATATGTAAGGTGACAGAAATATTGTCGAATGATTGTGATGACGAGATGTCATTCGTCCTCAACTAGGTAAAATGTTATAGAATACTTTGATTGCCTAGTAATGCTGTTTTATAAGTTGTAGATGGAATATATGTTCATTCGAAAGACCTTCAAAGTATTTTATAACATTTTTTACCTATAGGGGTTTCACTTCTACAAAATAGCATAGTTTTCATGTAGTAATCCTTGCCAGTAAACGTGTCCTTTTATGTGACATTGATTTATTAGTTATTTCATTTTAAATAAATAAATAATTAATTTAATTAATTTCACTTATAACTTTGCCAAGGAAGTGGGTGCCCGATTTATGAAAAAAATGGCATTAAAGGAACGTATACTTATTTAATAAATGTAGGGGGTGAACCAAATTATCGGAACAGCAGCCAGCGGAGATGCCACTGAATCATTCCCTTTTAACAAAACATGTTTTATCACGTACAGACGTGGTAAAAAAACGCAACTAATATACCACATATGATTTTCTCAGCGAGAATGTTATGAACCTACCGACTTCTCTGTGGTCATCTAATATATAAAAATCAATGTTTGTTTGTTTGTTTGTTTGTTTGGTTGTACTTTATGTGCGGTCATACCGTTGATCCGGTTGTGATGTTTTTTTTTTTGCGAAATGTTCAGGAGATTCCCGGGATGAATATAGGCTATAAGAGAGCTAGATACTCAACTCCTACACCCTTAAAAACACCCTTTTTAGTGAAAAACGTGAAAAAGTCGCTTTTTTACACTTAAAATGGCTTACGCGACCTAAACCATAACAAATACAAAAAATATATGTACACACAGTTCAGTATCTCAAAAAAAACTCTACAAAGAAGTCCGCGACAGCATATGTTTATCTTTTACAAACAACACACAATAGTCATTTTTGTCTTTCATTGTTGCCAATGAGATCGGGATAAGTAGATTCCCTGGCAAGCATGTGCTGTTATACCATTTATTCGACTGTCATGGGGCTATTTGCAAAATGTTGAGGATTTTCCCGGGAAGGTTATAGGTTATAAGGGAGTTTTAATGCTCAAGCCCTTCACCCTTAAAAATCACCCTTTGTAGCGATAAAACGTGAACAAATGTACCTCTCTGTAAGCTTAAATGGCTTACGCTGCCTAAACCAAACAAATACACAAAATTATTTAACACCGAATTGAATATCTCAAAAAACTCTACAGAAAGGTCCGCGACATCATATGTTTATCTTTTAAGGATAACTCACAATAAACATTTTTGCCTTTCATTGATGCCAAGAAGATTGGGATAAGTAGATTCCTGGAAAAGCATAGCAGCGCACGGCGGGCATTCTTTTATGGAAAACTCAGAATAACGAATTTTGTCTTTCAGCTCATTTATGCCAAGTACATTGGGATGCGTAGATTTCCGGGCAACGTCGGGTAATCAGCACGCGGTATCTAAAAATAATAACGATATAAATGTATATATTTTTTTCCTTTTACTTATTGATCTAAATGCAAAAACACATTAGGTATCATTTGTTTAGGTGTAGGGGTATTAGCTAGTAATCTATAAAATTCCAAATGTTAATTGTTCTTTAGTAACCACATTTGAATGATCACGATTTAGATTTAGTAGCAGAAGTGAAGTTAAATTGTGCCGTAAACTTATATTGGTGCTGTACTTTGCTAGAAGGAGAAGATAGAATGATATTTGCATCTCTGTCACTAAGCCTACGGCACGGCGGTAAGTATAACAGCTTTCCCATAATAACAATACTATTTTCTACGCCATGCCAGATTAAAAAGCCAATAGTTGAGGACGAAGAAGATATCAGGTGTACATTTTGTTTTTCAACTTTCACATAGTGACCGCAATGGTGTTTCATAATTAATTTTAGAAGTGTTTCTTCTCTAAGAGACTCACCTTATCTGCAGGAAGTAACACTGAGCAACAAAAAATAAACTTTTTTTGTTCTCAGAAAGAAAAACATGTGATTCTGATAGTATTTTTTCTCCTGAATTCAAATATGATATCGGTTTTTCTCCATCACGCAAGGTTTCCGAGAGACAGGCATTTATTATAATTTCAAATACTTTAATATTTTCTACATTCGTAACTACACAATATTCGAACGTTTGGACTCACCTAGAAAGTAAGAAATGACGATTTTCTGCTATATTTCGCCTGTGGAGCATTCCTCTTGATGGTCCAACAATAATCGGCCAGGATATTAGGATTCCATTTGCCTTGATATCTCTTTTCCATAGCTAAAATCTCCTGATGAAAGTGTTCCCCGTGCTCATCGCTCACTGCGCCAAGATTTTCCGGGAAGGTTTATTAAAAAAAATATTATTTAAATCCATTAATTAAAATTGAAATAAAAAAAACTGTGGGTGATGGAGAGATTCCGAATACATATTTGAAAACACGATAAAAAAACCTGCATTAAGTACAACTATTGGTACTCATGAGACAAAAATCATGTTGACCTGTGTAATGCATTCGCGAGAAAGTCGAAAATATTTTAAGAAAATAAAGTAAAAGGTAAAGTGATCCCACTACAGCCCTCAGGAGACCCTTGGGATAGTAGGAGGTTAAGGCTCCCACTTTTTCCAGACAATCGGCACTTGATGTCAGCCACGTTGTCAGCCCTGCTTGATGGCCGCCTTTACCCCAGAACCAATTCTGTTAGAGCTGAGTCGACCAGAGGGTCATGGTGCCACCAGAAGATTTGGGTCAGTTTTAAAAATTCTGACGCCACCGGGACTCGAACCCTCGACCTTCCGGTTTGTAGCGCACAGCCTTAAATTTTAAAAGTGTTGCTTTTTTTAAGAGTCCCACCTTATCTGCCAGAAAATAATCCATCCGTAGTCCACCGCTGTGGTATCGGGGTAGAGTGCTGCCTTGTCACGCAGCGGGCCTGGGTTCGATCCCCGGTCGGGGCAGTTTTTTTGGGTGAGGTTTTTATCGGGGGTTTTCCTCACCTGTAAGACAAATGTCAAGAAAACTTTAAGGCCCAAACGGTCCCCGAAATCATATGGCCATCGCAATCATCATTCTTATTCATCTTAGAGTAAGCTTAGGAATAGGGACTCTCCTGGCGCACCACTATCATCATCATCATCATCCATCATATAATCAGGGCAATGTAACCCCGCTTTCCAAGCGCCCCAACCTCAGAAGTGGGTTATAAGTACGCCATGCCAGGAGAGAACACCAGGAATGTCGAAAGACAACCTGGGACATTTGCAAAAAAAATATATATTAACAATGGCGTCATCCATTAGGACTGACTTGCGAGAAAGTCCAAAAATATTTTAAGAAAATAAGAGAAATCTTATTTTTTACGTAACTTCTTGGGAGTCGCATGGTAGGGTGAGATGAAATAAACGGTATAGATACTGAGGTTGATGGAGTGGCTGGAATTTTTAGAATAAAAATAAGTCGTAGAAAGAGAAATAATTTATATTTGTTTACTGTGCATTTAAAGCAACAAGATACAGGGAGTTCTCAACTAGTGTTCACCGGCCTCCACTGAGGAAAGGACCACTTCTCTGTCCTCGATATCGCAGCCCCTCGCAGCTAGCTTCAGAAGACTTGCAGACCATACATCTGCAAGACACAGCCTCCAGGTACTCGTACCTCTCTGTCCCGGGTTCCACTCCCTCCTCGCAGTTCTTCAGCGTTACTTCACTCACTGCTCTGTTGTCGTGCAGACATACAGGATGGTATGAACGTTTGTAAGGGAACCTCCAGTCTGAAATCTGCAATAACATCAATAATAGCAGGTTAATGTATTCAAGTTTGCACACGAAAAAAAAAATCTGACAAGTTCGTAACAGCCATGCTATATAAAAAAATAATAGTTTTAGTTTAAAACAGGGACGCCCAAACTACGGCCCGCGGGCCGGATACGGCTCTCCATAACTTTCTATCTAGCCCCTATAGGCTTGTAGCATTCTAATAAAATAAAATATGCTAAGGGTAGCCCTATAATATTAGTGTATCAGTAATGGAACAACAACATGTGAAATATGTTATAACAAGAAAAGTAGCAAATCAACACACAATAATAATAATAATAATAATAATAATAATAATAATAATAATAATAATAATAATAATAATAATACTTACTCACGGGTACTATCGAACCCGTAGGTTCATGGCCGCGCGGACATAAGCTCTCCATACAACCCTATCCTGAGCTAATGCTTTCCAATCATTTCCTGTATAATCTACTTCCCTCAAATCATAGTTAATGTTATTCACCCACCTCATTCTTGGTCTACCAACTGGGCGTTTCCCCTCTGGCTTTCCTACAAGAAGCTTCCATGCATGTCTTTCATTCCCCATACGTGCAACATGTCCTGCCCATCGCAGTCTACGAAACTTAACTGTTCTTATTATATCTTGGTTCCTATAAAGACCATGTAGTTCATTGTTATATAGTCTTCTCCATTCACCTGTCTGTTCATCTCTCTTTGGTCCAAACATTTTCCTAAGTATTTTATTCTCAAATACTTGTAATCTTCTTTTCTCCCTTAAAGTAAGAGTCCATGTTTCGCACCCATATAATATAACTGGTAGAATAATAGTTTTATATATTTTCAGTTTAACGTTTTTTGAAAGGAGTTGGGACATCAAGGGTCTCTGCAATGCATAATAGCACGATAATAATAATAATAATAATAATAATAATAATAATAATAATAATAATAATAATAATCCATAACAGCTATGATAGGGCCTATGGCCCCCGTCGCATTGATGTTTCTTCCATTTGGCCCGCGATACAAATATTTAACTCATGTCCCAAATAGCAGTCAATAACCAATCACATTTAAATGAATCTTGATTTACAACTAATCTCAATCGTTCTTCATCTCGATTTTATCACTTTCATTTTATCGCTTTCATTTTATCAAGTGGCTCCCAGATTGTATATATAGTGCACGAATGTAACCAGATAGTGCTTGCGGGATATAATATAAAACCATTTGTAACAATTGAATATACCACAAAAAAAACTACTGTTTGCACTTTTTTAAACGTATTATTTCCCAGGAATTTACGTTCCAGAAAAATATAAAAAAGTAATGTGATCCCACAACAGGTCCGGAGGCCCTTGGGGTAGTGGGAAGTTAAGGCTCCCACTTTTTCTAGACAATCGGCACTTTATGTCAGCCGGGTTGTCAGCCCTGCGTGACGGCCGCCTTTACCCCAGAACAAGCGTCTGGTACTCATTTCCGTTAGAGGCTGAGTTGACCCCAGGGTCATAGTGCCGCCAGAGGGTTTGGGTCAGTTTAAAAATCCTGACCCCAGAGGGACTTGAACCCTCGACCCTCCGGCTTGTAGCTCAGTGCCTTACGCACTAAGCTACGGCGTGCCCCCCAGAAAAATATAATTGACATAATTTACATCATAGGACATCAGAAATTAATTAATATTGGTTATAAACAGTTTGATGTCTCATTTTGTCTCCACTAGGGTGCATTCTTACAATATTGCGATCCTTTGGCAATAAATAATATGATCTGGTTGCAGTGATGAACAAGTGAAGCATAACAAACATTTCTCATTTGTTTTCGAACATCGCCGTTTACATTAAATATATAAATATTTTAAAATAACTATATTTAAATAATGATTTGTGAGTAAAGAGCTTAATTGTATTCGTTAAATAGTACTAACAAATGCCACTTTTGATTTCCAAATTCTCTAGATAAATTCACTCCTCACTTCGTGAATCGTGAATTTATCGATAATTTGGAAATAACTCGTGGCATTACTTATGATAATATTCTAAATATTTTTTTTATATTGACCTAAATCTTCTGCTTACATCATGGATGAACTAGTGGTTTATTTATAATAATTTTAAAGAAAATTTTATCTATAATGCTTTCGGGAATAAGAAAAACTATTTTCCACTATTCTGTTATTGTTCGCTTACCATATTTGCATGGCAATATACTATATTACGGTTGCTCGTAAATGCAGAATAATATTCTGTCTTCATCATATTACCATTGTGGGGTCCCACAGCATTTTCTTTCTGTTAAACAATGCAATGGCTGCTCTAGCAGATGAATATTACGTAGCGATAAGCTGAAGAGAGATTAGGTTTATGTATGTGGTGCGATTAGTAGAGTTAACTCCAGTAATCTCTGTTTTAATGGGGACAGTTTAAATTATTGCCATTGATTCGCTCATTTCCAAAACAACAGTTATGTAATGTGATGCTGAGCAAAGATAATGCAATATAAACTTTCTCATAAAGTCACCGCTTCATCATTTAAAAATGACGAATTTTCAGGAGTTTTATCATTCATCCATGCCATTAAATCTTTGGAGAATGAGGAAGGCTTACAACTCAATGGTATTAATAAGTTGTTAGTTTATGCTGATTATGTAGTATTGTTGGCCGATAGCGAGGAGATACTAAAGGACAACACGCACACACTATTGAGTAACACTAAGAAATTAGGACTGGAAGTAAATATCAATAAAACTAAATATATGGCCACACGTAGAAATTCATTAAATAATGGAAATGGATAGCTAATGACAAATGAGGGAAATTTTGAGGAAATGGCTGAATTCAAATACCTAGGAACAATAATCACAAATAGGAATGAGATGCACAAAGAAATTAAACATAGGCTCAATTCTGGGAATGCATGCTATTATGCATTGCAGAGACTTTTGATGTCCCAACTCCTTTCAAAAAACGTTAAACTGAAAATATATAAAACTATTATTCTACAAGTTATATTATATGGGTGTGAAACATGGACTCTTACTTTAAGAGAGGAAAGAAGATTACAAGTATTTGAGAACAAAGTACTTAGGAAAATTTTTGGACCAAAGAGAGATGAACAGACAGGTGAATGGAGAAGACTACATAACAATGAACTACATGGTCTTTATAGGAAGCCAGATATAGTAAGAACAGTTAAGTCTCGTAGACTGCGATGGGCAGGACATGTTGCACGTATGGGGAATGAAAGACTTGCATGGAAGCTTCTTGTAGGAAAGCCAGAGGGAAAACGCCCAGTTGGTAGACCAAGAATGAGGTGGGAGAATAACATTAACTATGATTTGAGGGAAGTAGATTATACAGGAAATGATTGGAAAGCATTAGTTCAGGATAGGAATGTATGGAGAGCTTATGTCCGTGCGGCCATGAACCTACGGTTCGATAGTGCCAGTGAGTAAGTAAGTAAGTAAGTAAGTAAGTAAGTAAGTAAGTAAGTAAGTAAGAAGTAAGTAAGTAAGTAAGCAAGTAAGTTTAGCATTCATGATCTACTTAATAGTTTACAGTACTTTGAAGACTATGGTTCTTCTTCTACTTCACTTCCTGGTTTAGGCACTGATTGCCTGTTCCGTCTTGACTAATAGATCTTTGGCCTACTCTTCCGAGGACGTCCGATCTCTCCTCTTCATCATCATCACTCCAGGGATTAGGCAATTGCCCGTTCCGACTTCATAATGCATCAGCCCAACGTCTTCTAGGTCTTCCAACATCACGTCGTCCTCTTGCTTGATAATTTCTTGCTAACAATGGATATCTCTCCTTACTCATTCCATCCATATGATCAATCCATTTCTGTCTGTAATTCGTGACCTTATCCAATAAAGGCTGTACTTTCAATTCTTCTCTTATATCCTCATTTCTTATTCTATCAATTCTTGTACATCCTTTAACTTGTCTTAGGAACCTCATCTCCGCAGTCTGTATTCTATCCTTCTGTTTTTTCGTTGGTGCCCAAGTTTCACATCCATACAATATTGTGGGAACCGCCACAACATTATACATTTTTATCTTTGTTTCTTTTCTAATTTTCTGAAAATCTCTCTTCTTCCTCAAGGAAAATAATGTAAGATTTTCTGTGGTAATCTACTCTCTTCCCCCTCCATGGTATCTTTACCTTGACGTGGAGGAGTGGCTTGCGTGCTTAAATGATCCTGAGAGCTATGCCGGCGGTAGCATTGCTGCCGATAGGGTTACCCATGCCGGACTGGTCGAAGGTGATAAGCCAGACGAAAAAAATAACTTGGTCGTAAGAGTGACGATCTTTCACCGTAAAAATACAACCGTCCAGAAATGCGGACATGGGTTCCACTGGGGTAAAATTTTCCGGAGGTCAAGTAGTCCCCCATTCGGTTCTCCGGGCGGGATCTACTTCAGGGAATCCATGCCAAAAGCTCAAACACAGGGACATGTTCCTAGGAACATGGAATGTTAGGACTATTATTCTACTAGTTATATTATATGGATCCGAAACATGGACTCTTACTTTAAGGGAGGAAAGGAGATTACAAGTATTTGAGAATAAAATGTTTTAATCAAATAGAGTTGAACATACAGGTGAATGGAGAAGACTAAATAACAATGAACTACATGGTCTTTATAGGAAGCCAGATATAGCAAGAACAGTTAAGTCTCGTAGACTGCGATGGGTAGGACATGTGGCACGAATGGGGAATGAAAGATATGCATGGAAGCTTCTTGTAGGAAAACCCGAGGGAAAACACCCAGTTGGTAGACCAAGAATGAGGTGGGAGAATAACATTAACTATGATTTGAGGGAAGTAGATTATACAGGGGATGACTGGAAAACATTGGCTCAGGATAGGGATGTATGGAGAGCTTATGTCTGCGCGGCCATGAACCTACGGGTTCGATAGTGACAGTGAGTTAGAGTTAGTTAATCTACTCTCTTCCATTTTTTTCTACATGTTCTTTCCACTGTTTCTTGTTTTTAGATACATTTTCTTTTATGGAGTAGATCTGCAATTCTTCTCGGATATCAGCGTTCCTCATCTGGTCTATTTTAGTACACACTTTTATTCTTCTTCAAAAATTCATTTCGACCGCCTGGATTGTACTTTTTTGTTTGGTAGTGATAATCCGAGATTCGCTCCCATATAAAAGGACAGGGACTGCCATTGTTTATAAAATTTTAATTTTATGATTATCTTGTAGATTTGCGGGCTGTTGGCCGTGGTCTTTAGTCTTGTAGTTCCCCGACGATTCGCCAGAAACTGCGTCCGGCATCCTCAAGAGACTGGCAATTTTGTCGACTATTTGCCCTATTTATACATAGCAGATAGTCAACAAAATTGCCAGTCTCAATACAATCCTTGAGGATGCCGGACGCAGTTTCTGGCGAAACGTTAGGGAACTACAAGACTAAAGACCACGGCCAACAGTCCGGAAATCTTCTACAAGATTATCATAAGTAATGCCACGAGTGATTTCCAATTTATCTAGAGAATTTGGAAATCAAGAGTGGCATTTGTTAGGACTATTTAACGAATAAAATTAAGCTGTTTACTCACAAATCATTATTTAACTGTAGTTATTTCAAAATATTTATATATTTAATGCAAACGGCGATGTTTGAAAACAAATGAGAAACGATAGGTACGCTTCTACTGCTTCTTTTGTTTATCACTGCAACCAGATCATACTATTTATTGCCAAAGGAACGCAATATTGTAAGAATGCTCTCTAGTGGAGAAAAAATGAAACATCAATCTGTATATTAATTCATTTCTGATGTCGTATGATGTAAATATTACAATTATATTTTTCTGGATTATTACCTGGGAAAAAATACATTTAAGAAAGTCAAACAGTGGTTTCTTTTTTTGGTGGTATAATAAATTGCTACAAATGTTGACATGTATGCACTATATATACAATCTGGTAGCCGTATTTCTTATAGGCTCAGTCACTGCAAAATAACGGTCAGACCTGTTCAGAATATTAAAAAGGAGGAGCTTTGTTTAATATATGGTAATTATAACACTGATAAATATTTCGTGAAACACGACTCTGATTGGTTGTAAAACAGAAATCATTGAAACGTGATTGGTCATTGACTCCCATTTGGGGCATGAGTTAAATAGTCATAGTAAGTCCGGCCGTGAAAGCCTAAGTCAATTTTAATTTTGTTTGTTTGTGGGCTTGATTGTCAGATGTTTTATTTATTTTACCAAAAATTGCCTCAAGATTCGGACTCATTTCTGTCTCTAAACATTTTTTCTCCTTATTTTAACATCTAGTTCTCTTATCGTTATCAGTAGAATGCTAGATGTCCTGTGACATTGCCATTCAGGGGAATCTAGCGCAGAAAACTAGCAAACAATAGTGTGGGCATAGGTTGTCATTTGTGGAATTTGTACCAACAGTGCTTCCAATACTTTTTAAAATTTATTCTCAACCAAGTTGTGGTTATGTCTATCTATCTATCTTCGGGTTTTTACAACTGCTGCCGTCTTCCCGTGCCAAACCTCCAAAGCCTACGGTCTTGGGCATCTTCGATGCTTAGTCCTCTAGCTTGCATTACTGTCTTCATGTTTTCCTTCCATGTTAACCTTGGTCTTCCTCTTTTCTTCTTTCTGTTCGGATGTCATTCATATAGTTGCTTCGGCCATCGCTCATCTTCCATTCTTAAAACTCCGCCATGGCCGGTCCCAAGCCCGGATGAGAAAGGAGGAGGGGGAGGAGTAACAACCTCGTTAAAAAACCAGGGATCAGTTGGCTCCGACTGATAGTACTCTGTAAGGGCCCCTAGCCAGGGTTACGGTGAAGATCTCAACGGCAGAGTCGGCGCAGAAGGAGTCTTTCATCACGGCGGATCTGGCGGAAGAGGCAACCCTATCTCTAAGGGAAATAGAGAAACGCTGCCTTGCGGTGAAGAGGGATCTTCAAAGGCTATGGGAGGAAAACCCAGACAGAAATTTTCCTGGTCCTCCAGGTTGGGGGTTTATGCTGTGGGCCAGCTCCCCACACATTAGAAAAAAAAAACAAAATGCTAAAAGACCAAATCAATCAAAGCCGTGTGGTTATGTAAAAAGTTAAAATATGAAAATTTGCACCTGAAATATCAGAGTAGTCCTTACTTACTTATTTAATTACTCACTGGCACTATCGAACCCGTAGGTTCATGGCCGCACGGACATAAGCTCTCCATACATCCATATCCTGAGCTAATGCTTTCCAATCATTCCCTGTATCATAGTTAATGTTATTCTCTCACCTCATTCTTGGTCTACCAACTGGGCGTTTTCCCTCTGGCTTTCCTACAAGAAGCTTGAATGCAAGTCTTTCATTCCCCATACGTGCAACATGTCCTGCCCATCGCAGTCTACGAGACTTAACTGTTCTTATTATATCTGGCTTCCTATAAAGACCATGTAGTTCATTGTTATGTAGTCTTCTCCATTCACCTGTCTCTTCATCTATCTTTGGTCCAAAAATTTTCCTAAGTACTTTATTCTCAAATACTTGTAATCTCCTTTCCTCTCTTAAAGTAAGAGTCCATGTTTCGCACCCATATAATATAACTGGTAGAATAATAGTTTTATATATTTTCAGTTTAATGTTTTTTGAAAGGAGTTGGGACATCAAGAGTCTCTGCAATGCATAATAGCATGCATTTCCAGAATTGAGCCTATGTTTAATTTCTTTGTGCATCTCATTCCTATTTGTGATTATTGTTCCTAGGTATTTGAATTCAGCCACATCCTCAAAATTTCCCTCATTTATTCTCCATTTGCATTATATAATGTATTACTACATGTGACCATATATTTAGTTTTATTGATATTTACTTCCAGTCCTAATTTCTTAGTATTACTCAATAGTGTGTGTGTGTGTGTGTGTGTGTGTGTGTATGTTGTTCTTTAGTATGTCCTCGCTATCGGCCAACAATTCTACATCATCAGCATAAACTAACAGCTTATTAATACCATTGAGTTGTAAGCCTTCCTCATTCTCTAAAGACTTAATGGCATGCTCTAGTACAAAACCTTAACAAATAAATATTCATTGAAATAGTAATGGTATTTCAGAATATCTTGTTCCATCCTACCCAGCTGCTGAGGATAGAAAAAGATGTTCTTTCTTCACCCAATATGTCTAGCACATAGTTTTTTTTTTAAATTTTTTCCGTACATTTTATACGTTACATCCTCCTCCTCCATATCCATATCTCAAAATCTTCCAGTCACTTCTCCTAACTTGTAATATCCAAATCTCTGCATCATACAATGCTACACTCAACTCATAGCACTTCACTAGCCTCTTCCGTAATTCTTCTGCTAAAGGTCCGCCTAAAATGCTTCTGTTCTTGTTAAAAGCTTCTTTTGCTATTGCTATCCTCTGCTTTACTTCTTGACAGCAGTTCATGTTATTAATGCAGTACAACCTATGTATTTAAAGCTCTAGACTATAATACCGACGATGATGATGATGATGATTATAGCGACTATTTAACTCATGCTCCAAATGGGAGTCAATGACCAATCACGTTTCAATTAATTTTGTTTTACAACTAAAGATAGTTGTGTTTCATCTCGATATTTATCGAATTCTGTTTACCAAAATAAAGAAAGCTCCTCCTTCTTAATATTCTGAACAGGTCAGAGCATTATTTTGCAGTGACTGACTTTCCAACACATACGTTAAATATAGCAAATAATGAACAGATTCCTTCGAACTACACATTTGATAATTGTGTGTTCGATAATTCTGTTTTCAAATAACGATTTTACTGAATTGTTTGCTAAAAAAATAATTAATAACCTACAATGTTTGTTATAATATACATTTTGATGTGTTTCATTTTTTCCTCCACTAGGGTGCATTCTTACAATATTACGATCCTATTTGGCAATGAATAATGTGATGAAGGTGCAGTGAATGAACAAATGAAATATAACCAAACATTTCTCATTTGTTTTTAAACATCGCTGTATACGTTAAGTATATAAATATTTTAAAATATATATATTTAAATAATGATTTGTGAGTAAACAGCTTAATTTTTATCGTTAAATAGGCCTAATAAATGCCACTCTTGATTTTCAAATCTTCTAGATAAATTCACTTCATGACTCTTGAATTTATCGATAATTTGGAAATCACTCGTGGCATTACTTACGATAAATAACCACAAAAAAGAAGGTATGAAAGAAGTCAAGTTATATCGACACCTGCAATCAAAAATCTGAGGGAATTTATTATATTATTTCTTTGTGTCTGCAGTAACTTCAGAATCTCTCTGTGTAGAAGACAAGAGAGGGATATGTATGAACCATGTAAGAGATTACTATCCATTGCTCAGAAAATTCAAGCCGCTGGGCATTGTGAAGAAAAATAAGAAGCAGAGACAAGTGACAGTCGCCATACGTACGTGCCGGCAATGACAGAATTAGAGGACGCCAGTGTCATATGGTTTTATAACATTTTTTATAGCCTTCAGGTATAACACTCCCTAACGAGGGACAAACACTGCCGCACAGAGATATATCTTAAAGTCGAATTCATGCTCAAACAATTCGAAATTTATAAAAGTTAAGGATTTGTGGGACTAATTTGTGATATAACCGCATAAAATTATATGCATTAAATTATGTATTCTATATCAAGCGTACAGTAGAAATACATTATATAATGGAAATCGACAGCTAATGACAATTGAGGGACATTTTGAGGAAATGGCTGAATTCAAATACCCAGGAACAATAATCACAAATAGGAATGAGATGCACAAAGAAATTAAACATAGGCTCAATTCTGGAAATGTGTACTATTATGCATTACAGAGACTCTTGACGTCCCAACTCCTCTCAAAAAAGGTTAAACTGAAAATGTATAAAACTGTTATTCTACCAGTTATATTATATGGATGTGAAACATGGACTCTCATTTTAAGGATTTCGAGTATTCTGAGAATAAAGTTGTTAGGAATGTTTTTGGACCAAAGAGAGATGAACAGACAGGTGAATGGAGAAGACTTACTAACAGTGAACTACATAACAATGAAGTATATGGTTTTTATAGGAAGTCAGATATGATGTTCTATTAAACATTATGGACCTCTCTTCCCTTCTCAGCGAAGTGCACATATAGCACGGCTTATCGATCCTTTTAGGTCAGATTTTTCAACAAGAGGTGTCAGAAAAGTTACTACAGGGTGTAAGAAAGAGTTCCATGTAATTGTAACAGAATTTACTTGAATAAATTATTCTATCTAATAATTATAATATAATAATAATAATAATAATAATAATAATAATAATAATAATAATAATAATACTTTATTTATTCTGGCAGAGTTAAGGCCATAAGGCCCTCTCTTCCACTCAACCAGCACAAATACAAATAAATATTCGACAAATATAGATATACACTATACTAATTATAAACAGTTAAAGATACAATAAATGTAGCAAAGTAAATGTCATGTACAAACAACATTTTATAGGGTAATAACAATAATGATACGATAATAATAATAATAATAATAATAATAATAGTAATAATAATAATAATAATAATAATATAAATATGATACATTATACGGGAAACACCAATTAATATATATATCTTACACTGGATAATAATGAAGTCGAGTTTAGAGCAAATATAAATTTATATTTCTTTTAAAAGTTGCCAATGTCCGGCAGCCCCTTATTTCTTGTGGTAGGGAATTCCAGTTGCGAGAAGTGGAGATGGTATATGACATGGAGTGATGTGATGTCTTATGTTGCGGTATATTAAGTAAGAGACTATGTTGTGATCTTGTGTTTAAGTTATGGTTTGAGGATAGATACTGGAAACGGGTTGATAAATAATTGGGAATCGAGGTATGTAGGATCTTAAATAGGAGAATTAGACAGTGCGATTTTCTTCTCTCTTTTAGATGTAGCCATGACAATTCATGGAATAATGGAGAAATGTGATCGTATTTTCGAACATTAAATATGAATCTGATACACATATTATGGACACGCTGCAGTTTGTCCGACAATCCGTCACTTATGTCAGTTAGTAGAACGTCACAGTAGTCAAAATGCGGCATCACTAAAGTTTGGATTAAAATTCTTTTAAGAGTTGTAGGAAGAAAATGTTTAAGTCGCTTTAGGGAATGCATTATGGAGAAGATCCTTTTAGATGTTTGTTTTACTTGCAATTATTTATGGGAGGTAAAATTATACAGGAAATAATAGAAAAATATTGTCTTAGAAAGGCATGTACAGAGAGCTTGTGTCCACGAGGCACGTTTACATCGAGTATATTAAACGCCCGGCCTATGCTAAAGAAAAAGAAGAATAATGATATGAGTTTCATCACATATCTTCCCTCCATTTGGCAATATGACGGACACGACTAGAAATTTTATTTTACTTATAACACATTGTTTACAAAAATATGTGTCGATGAAACAAACTTTCTGTTTAGTTATATGTTAACCCTTTAACTGGCAATGTATTCTATAGGCTGCATCAATTGGTTCGATTTATTTAGTGTTATTCAAGGAAACAGTCCATCGTTGTGGTCTTGAGGTAGCGTGCTGCTTTGTCACGCATTGGGCCCGGGTTCGATTCCCGGTCGGGACAGGCTTCTGAGTGAAGTGTTTTCAGGTTTTTTCCTCACCTATAACACAAATGTCAGGAAGCTTAGGGCCCAACGGTCCCAAAAAATCATCCGGCCATTATCATCATCATCCTCCTTCACCGGTGTGGAAAGCAACAGGAAGCTACCACACCTACAATTCCCTAGTAAAGCTACAAAGCATAGCATGATAATGCTATGATTGCAGTGAAAAACCTACCTTCGGGCAACATTACTGTGGATGATCGATGGATTAATGAAACAGAAGAAAACGAACAAGTATTAATAACTTAAATCTTCTTCTTCTTCATCCAAGGATTAAGCTTGCTGGCTCGTTCCGTGTTTCATGAAAACTAGAATTGTTAAACTTGTTCAGACCATCTTCTATGTGGACGTCCAACATTTCTCCTTCCGTGTGGTTTATAATTCAGTAATAATTTTGGAAATCTTTCTTCTGGCATTCTATCAACATGTTCTTTCCAGGCGTTCCTATTTATTCGATCTGCAAGTTTGAAAATATTTAGTTCCTTTCTTATATCTTCAGTCCTTTTCTTTTCCAGCTGACTATATCCTGCTATATTTCTTAAAAATCTCATATAAATTGCTTCCAAACTTAGTTCTTGTCTTTTAGTGATCGTCCAACATTTTGATCCATACATAAATTAACTATTATTCTACCAGTTATATTATATGGATGCGAAACATGGACTCTTACTTTAAGGGAGGAAAGGAGATTAAAAGTATTTGAGAATAAAGTACTTAGGAAAATTTTTGGACCAAAGAGAGATGAAGAGACAGGTGAATGGAGAAGACTACATAACAATGAACTACATGGTCTTTATAGGAAGCCAGATATAATAAGAACAGTTAAGTCTCGTAGACTGCGATGGGCAGGACATGTTGCACGTATGGGGAATGAAAGACTTGCATGGAAGCTTCTTGTAGGAAAGCCAGAGGGAAGACGCCCAGTTGGTAGACCAAGAATGAGGTGGGAGAATAACATTAACTATGATTTGAGGGAAGTAGATTATACAGGGAATGATTGGAAAGCATTAGCTCAGGATAGGGATGTATGGAGAGCGTATGTCCGTGCGGCCATGAACCTACGGGTTCGATAGTGCCAGTGAGTAAGTAAGTAATAATAATAATAATAATAATAGCTTTATTTTACCTGGCAGAGTTAAGGCCTTAAGGCCTTGTCTACCACTCAACCAGGTAAGTACATAAATTACTTTATAAAATGTTATTTTGATATTCTTGTGTTTTAAGGGTTATTTTAATAGTGCCACACATTAGATTAAATTTATTTATTTTACCATAAATATCTTCAAACCTAGATATTTAAAACTGACCTGCCTCATGGACTAATGGTCAGCGTTACTTACTACTGTGCATGAGGTCCCGGGTTCGATTCCCGGTCAGACCATAGGAATTTTTTCTTAAAGGGAATTATTTCTGGGTTGCCCATGGTCTGGAATTTAGGTTAAGTTTAGGTTAAGAACTCTCCTGGCGCTTCATTATCATTTATCACCCATCATCGGGGTAACATAACTCCGCCTTCCAGGTTCTCCAACTTTAGAAATGGATTACAATTCCGTTAATGCCAGGGGAGAAAGCCAAAAATGTCATAAAATACAACCTGGTGACAGACAAAAAAAAAAACGTTTAAAACTATTCACTTGCTCTAAAATGTTATCAATTACTATTTTTGCTCTTAAAGTATCATGTCCTTTAAATGCTAAAATTATAGTTTTATTCTTTGATTTTAAAAATTTATAATTTGCACTTATTTTTTCCTAATTAAAAATAGCTCTTTGTAAATCATCCTCTGAACTGGAAATCACTACTTGACCATCGGCAAATAATATTGTATCAAACAATTTATTTTTTATTTTAAAATTGTTTATTTAAATGTATCTGCCACTTTAACATAACTTCGACTATATATAAATAAAAAACAGACGGTGATAAAGAACACCCTTGTCTGACACTACGATTTATTATTACCATTTTTAATAACTTAAATGTGTGTCGATTTACGTGATAAACCTGATATTAAGAGAGAAGCGTGATTTTGTTTCCAGCGCGGTCCGCCACATTTAAATAATTGACATGAGAAATTAGTGTTTTGCCAATTAAAGGGCTAAACAGTATAACGATTTATTGGATATTAATCATTGGTGAAACCGGACAAATATTTAATTTAGTTTCAAATATTTGGGCTGTGATGTTGGCTACAATGTGGAAAGAGATATTGACTCCAAAATAAATAAATTTCAGACGGTGTGTGGAACAATACAGAGAACATTCAAAAATAAAATTAGAAAAGAAACCAAGATAAAAATGTATAATGTTATGGCGGTTCCCACAATATTGTATGGATGTGAAACTTGGGCTCCAGTGAAAAGACAGAAGGATAGAATACAGACGGCAGAGATGCGGTTCCTAAGACAAGTAAAAGGATGTACAAGACTTGATAGAATAAGAAATGAGGATATAAGAGAAGAATTGAAAGTACAGCCTTTATTGGATAAAGTCACGAATTACAGACAGAAATGGATTGATCACATGGATGGAATGAACAAGGAGAGATATCCATTGTTAGCCAGAAATTATCAAGCAAGAGGAAGGCGTGATGTTGGAAGACCTAGAAGACGTTGGGCTGATGCAATATGAAGTCGGAACGGGCAATTGCCTAATCCTTGGAGTGATGATGATGATGATGATGAAACCGGACACCTTAAATTAGTGAAACCTTCCGAATTAATTTATTTCTAACATGCAGATTAAAAAAATGTCATTTTGCGTTAAATTTGCTTGACTATTTAATTCATGCCACAAATGCTAGTCAATAACCAATCACGTTTCAATGAATGTTGTTTTACAACCAATGACAGTCGTGTTTCACATCGCTCTTTATCAGATCCTACTTTTGTGATAAAGAAAGCTCCTCCTTTTTAATGTTCTGAACAGGTCAAAGCATTATTTTTCTCCAACAAATACATTGAATACAGCAAATAATGAAAAAATTCGTTGATTTTACTGAGTTGTTTACTAAAAAAATAAATGAATAACCCGTAATGTTGATTATGATATATAGTTTGATGTGTTTCATTATTTCTCCACTTGGGTGCACTCTTACAATATTGAGATCTTATTTGGTAATAAATAATATGATCAAGCAGCAGTGAATGAACATAACCTCACATTTCTGATTTGTTTTCAAACATCGCCGTTTACATTAAATATATAAATATTTAAAAATAACTTTAGTTAAACAATGTAAACAGCTTAATTTTATTCGTTAAATAGTCCTAGCAAATGCCACTCTTGGCGAGTCGTGAATTTATCGATAATTTGGAAATCACTCGTGGCATTACTTATGAATATTAATTTAACTAATGTCGAAATTGTTCCACAGCGCAAATCAAAAGGGAGAAGGGAAATGCAATCTAAAAAATAAATATCACGTAGGAAATGTTTTGTAAATTAATACGAAATGAAGTTAGAATATTCCGTGACATACCTATAAAACGTTTCACTGATTAGTAAAAACAGAATATCAGAAATTCCATAATCCGTGGGATCAGATATTGGCAGCTCATTGACGGACAAAAGAATGTCGTACTGCATAACGAATGAGACCAGTTGAATATAGCTTGACGTTTCAACGGTGCTGGGGATTTGTAGAAACAATGAAACCATTTCATTTCCTGTTCTGTCTACTTTAATGACTACATACATATGGGGTAAAAATAGTCTATTTCGTAATACTGGTGTTCGCCAAGCGGTCGAAATTCGACCATAAATAACACGTCATTTTATACAGTAAAACTTGTTTAATTTGGAACGTGAATAATGCGGAAATCTGTCCAATTTGAACAAATATATAGGTCCCGGCGAAATAATAGTAATTTCACGTGTATTTATTTTGCATAAAACGGAATGTGTCCAACGCGGAAATGGATGGATATGTCTGCACAATTCATGGAAAAAAATTATAAAGCGGAAAGACAGAGAGATAAATTAGTTTCCACTTCATTGAATTCCCTTTAGGCCAAGAAAGCAATAAGGAATGATTACTGCCGTCGCGTCGGGTGAAGTAGAGATTCTACCTGTACTTGAAATTTTCTTTCGGCCTCACTGCACACCTGTTATGCGAAATACAGATACCTGTCTTACAAATAACCATTGCACTGGAAAATCTTTAATTAGTTTTAAGTTATAAGACTGATCTTTCACAGGTAGCGTTCTGAATTTACGGAAAAAAAGTGACTAAAACGTATGTATTATTGTCATTAAACTAAAAATTGAAAGTGATTGAAGATAAAATGTTTTAATTTTCGGACAGATGCTCCAAAGTCAAGTTCTAGCCGTTGCTAAATCCCTAAAGAAAAACAATAGCAAGGCATCTTCAGGTTGGTTGTGGGCAGGTTTAAAAGAAACACAATGTAGTGTGGAATGAAATTAGCGGGGAATCGAAGGACGTGGACGAAAGTGTAGTTAGTGACCGTAAGCCGAAACTGCATACTTTAATTCCAGGACACGCCCTTAAGAGATATTTTTAACGCTCACGAAACGGGACTGTTTTTTCGCGCGTTACCGTCAAGTCGCTCACACATACTATACTCCATTTTTTAATGGCAGCAGAACTACAATTAATCCAAGGTACGTAAAAAGACATATACGATACCTTGAAGACAACTTACAGAAATCAATGCATGCATTAAATGAAATATGTAAATTATATGATCTAATGATTTCTGTAAGGAAAACGAAGACCATGGCTTTTAGAGGAAGAGATCCAGTGAGATCTAAAATTATTTTAGAAAATCAAAGTATAGAACAGGTGTCTAGTTTCAAATATTTGGGCTGTGATGTTGGCTACAATGTGGAAAGAGATATCGACTCCAAAATAAATAAATTTCAGACGGTGTGTGGAACAATACAGAGAACATTCAAAAATAAAATTAGGAAAGAAACCAAGATAAAAATGTATAACGTTATGGCAGTTCCCACAATATTGTATGGATGTGAAACTTGGGCTCCAGTGAAAAGACAGAAGGATAGAATACAGACGGCGGAGATGAGGTTCCTAAGACAAGTAAAAGGATGTACAAGACTTGATAGAATAAGAAATGAGGATATAAGAGAAGAATTGAAAGTACAGCCTTTATTGGATAAAGTCACGAATTACAGACAGAAATGGATTGATCACATGGATGGAATGAGTAAGGAGAGATATCCATTGTTAGCAAGAAATTATCAAGCAAGAGGAAGGCGTGATGTTGGAAGACCTAGAAGACGTTGGGCTGATGCATTATGAAGTCGGAACGGGCAATTGCCTAATCCCTGGAGTGATGATGATGATGACGATACCTTGTAATCTAAGATTATTAATAAAATTTAGTTTTTTTATAATGCGGAATTTTGTCCAATGTGGAAAAAAATGGTCCCATGCGATTCCACTTTGGGCAAGTTTCACTGTATTATATTATACATTGTTAGTTTCAAATTCTATTAGATCCTAATTATAAACATACAGATTGTGTACTTATGTTGGAGTGTAACTGATGATGGAGGTGAAAGTATTCTAAATTAGCACTCAGCATCTTGAGGAATTTGGGTAGCTACAATAAGTAGCGGCTCCAAGTTGAGAAAACCAGCTATAATGGTTGGTGGACCCGACATGCTGACCACATGTCACCCCCTACACTGGCAGAATGATCGTCTACCTCTGTGATTAATACATTGTATTATATCCCTAAAGTTTAAATGGGAGTTTTGGCGGTGGATTTTAGTGCCTTGTAGTTAAAACGGCAGATTTTTTTTGGACATGGCCTTTGTACATCACATGCTTCTGTGGTAGAAATTTAACTCTAGCATCATGGAGATTTTCCATAAATACTGCCTTGCAGTTAAAAACGGTAGAATTAACTTTTTTCAATTTGTTTTATTGGACAGGGTGTATCTTTCTAAAATTGCCATCGCTGCCATTAGAGGATAAATTTCAATTTTAAGAAACCATTTTTACAAAATTTCTACTTTGTAGTATGTATACTTCCATTAGGCCTACAATTTGAATTTTTTAAATGTATTTACAACATGTATTTCATAAATTCAAAAAAATAATTGTCTGTATCACTTTGTCCTTGAGGCAATCCTCTAATGAGAAAGTTGTATGTAATAATAAAAAAATGATAACACTGAAGCTCGTCAATAGCTACTAAACAAAAGAAAAATGAAAATCCGCCGACAAACAGGAGAGAAAATGGTACTTAACTGTTTTGTCTTAACCTATTTATATAGATATAGATATAGATATGTAGCATGGAACTTACTTCTATAGTGTAAAAGGACTAAGTTGGCATGATTTCTGCTATCCTTGTCTAGAGAACTGTTTTTCCACCCTTCGCAAAACACAATGTGCTACCCTTGTAAAATTACTTAGGAATGCTAGAAAAACTCCACCCCCCCCACTTCCGTCCAGTCACTTTTGTGTCAGGTAATTTTTGTCAGTGGCGACTGGTTCAGAGTGCTCTGTTAAAAGTGACTGCAGAAAATTGGAGAAGAGCGTGTGAACACACTGAAAAAATCGAAGAGTCATATTGGCAGGCGGACTATTTAATGGACGAAATTAGTGATCGGTTTGAAATAAATTTAGACGATACCGACGACGAACAAAATGAAAATGAAGACATAGAAACTTGCCAGGAAGAATCTTTAGAAGAAGGGAATGCCACCACTGATCTATGTTCACTGCAGGGAGTGTCTGCCCTACCGCTGTCACCGTGAAGATATATGTGTATGAGTGAGAAAGAAGATGGTGAGTACTCTCTTTCTCTTTCTAAAATAGTCTAAACACTTTAGCCCTCATGGACTATATATAGGATACATCAATTTGTTCGATTTATTTCGTATTATTAATGAACAGAAGAAAACGAACGAGTTGTAATAACTTAAATGTGTCGAATTACAGAATAAACCTAATAACAGTCACGTGTAATTTTGTTTTCAGTTCGGTCCGCCACATTTAAATAACTGGCACGAGAAATTAATGTTTTGCCAATTAAATGGTGAAGGAAAATTTTGAATTATCACATGTTAGTAAACGGGCGCATGGGGTTCGTTAGTCCTGCAAGACAACCCATCTAGGAGAGACAACTCCGAAATAAAACGGGGCAGGCTGAGCTCTGTAGCTGGGTGAAGGCAATCGGCCTAGGGAGGAAACCCCGAATAATAGACCCGCCATGAAAACGGGCTAGCAACCCACTTCAAGGTGTATCTTATACATTGCTCACAGTCCCAAGGATCAAGCCTCGGATCAAAGACGGAAACCTGCCAAGAGATGGATAGACAGTGAATGTACATCCAGTACGTCTTCCTCCGAGGAGTGATTTTGGAAATAAACAGGATGAAAATCCTACAAATTAAGTTTAAGAAGAAGAGACATGTTAGTAAAGTTTATAGGCCTACTTATTTTTTTGTAAGAATGTTCACACCAGAGTATCGACTAAGACTTAAATACTAACCTCATTGGAGTCGCACCTGCCCCAGCAGGACATGACGCTGATCACATCCCAACACATCCGCCCAGCGCTGTCTGTCTTAGTCACTTTATAAGCGTAGACCCTCCTGTGGCATTCAAGTGTGGAAGAAAGTGTCGATTCTTGTAGAGAAGTGGTGCTGCTGCCCATCCACAGAGCCATAAACACCAAGCATATGCATGGACGTAACCTGCACACACCAAATTATTCATAACTAAGCTTCATTACATCCTGACATGGTTCCAACATCCAATCAATTCATTTCTCTTTATTTATTTACTTTTAATTACTAAAGTTTGGTTCATTACGCGGAACAAATATGTCTGCCAGTGTCGAGTTTATAAATACATTTCTCTGAAAGTATGACGTCATATTTTGCTATTAAACTTTTTGGAACCGGCGATTTGTCCTACTTTGGGTCGAGATCGTTAAACAAAAATATCCGATCATAACACTAGTCAACATGAGTTTTGTCTCATGAGTACCAATAGTTGTACTTAATGCAGTTTTTTATCGTGTTTTCAAATATGTATTTTGAATTTCTCCATCACCCACAGTTTTTTATTTCAATTTCAATTAATGGAATTAAACAATTATTTTTGTTAATAAACTTTTTTCGTCCACTTGTCCATTGTAAAATAAATCGGGGAACACATTCATCAGGACATTTCAGTTATGGAAAAGAGATATCAAGGCAAATAGAATCCTAATATGCTGGTCAATTATTGTTGGACCATCAAGAGGGATGCTCCATAGGCGAAATATAGCAGAAAATCGTAATTTCTTACTTTCTAGGCGAGTCCGAATGTTCGAATATTGTGTAGTTACGACTGTAGAAAATAATAAAGTGTTTGAAATTATAAATTCCTGTCTCTCGGAAACCTTGCGTGATGGAGAAAAACCGGTATCATATTTGAATTCAGGAGAAAAAATACATATTTACTTTCTGAGACAAAAAAATTTATTTTTTGTTGCTCAGTGTTATGAGTAGGGGGTTAACTGCAAGCTGATGGTTTAGTCTTACTACACCATGAGAAGATCTGTTACAATTGGCTAGTTGCAAACTAAAAGAAATATATAGCGATTATAATTTTAAAATTTCAGTAAGTAAAACATAAGTAATGGAAGAAGCACAGGTTGAGGAACCAGCTATAACGGCTGGGGGACTCGACATGCTAACCACATGTCACCCCTACACTGGCTGTTGATCATCTACCTCTGTGATTGACACATGTGGATGTGAAGGGCCAGCAGCCGGCTGGTAAAAGGGCAACCGCTGAAAAGTGGAAAGACCCTCAATCGGATCGGAGAAGCACACTGCGTGCAAAAATAATAATTAGAGACGAAATTATTAACCAAGTATCCCACTTTAAATATTTAGGATGTGATATCAGCTATGGGTATGATAAAGATATTGAACATAAAACTCATCAGTTTTAAGCTATTTGTGACACAATAAATAGAACATTGAATAATAAAGCCCATAAATAAACAAAATTAAAATTTTATAAAACAATGGCAGTCCCTGTCCTTTTGTATGGGAGTGAATCTTGGATTACCACTACCAAACAAGAAAGTAAAAATTCAAGTAGCCGAGATGAAATTTTAAGAAGAGTAAAAGGATGCACTAGAATGGACCAGATAAGAAACGAGGATTTCCGTGAACAACTGCAGATCTACTCCATAAAATAAAATATATTTAACAACAAGATTCAGTAGAAAGAACATGTAGAAAAAATGGAAGAAAGTAGATTACCAAATAAAATCTTCCATTATTTTTCGAGGCGAAGAAGAGATGTCGGACGTCCTCGGAAGAGATGGTCTTAGATCTATTAGTGAAGACGGAACAGGCAACTAATGCCTAAACCAGGAAGTGAATAAGGAAGGTTAACAGGAAGCAAACGCTTAGAAACCGCTCTAGCGGCAGCAATTTTCGATTTTTCGCAACGAAACTTGGCATAAGTCACTCGAATAAAACAGGGAAAGCATTCTCCGAAATTCAGCTAAGTCCGACTATTAGAAGTGAGGATTTATTTGAAAACCGAAATTCAAAAATCATTCTATGTGTAACCATGTTTATCTTTCTACAAACGGAATGAAATAATACGATTTAATTAACAAAAGAAACACATATTCCATAAACCAGTTGAGTCGGACCATAAATTCGACTTGCTGCGGAATTCGGTTAGTTTACGCAGTTCCTACGCGACGGATATTTCAGTTTGTTACGTACCCGCTCATATCCAAATATTATATGTTTTTGATCACCTCTGTGTATAAGAATTGTGACATATATGCACATGGGTGTCTGCGTGTGTATTTGTATACCTAAAAAAATATTGTACGAAAAAAGTGTGTGTTTACGAAGAGACCTAAAACAATTTCGGGGAAAAGAATCGTATATGTTCAATCTAGGATTTAAAGAGAGATCAGGGCTCCCTTGTTTAGGTTGGGAAGGTGGCAATTTCTAAAAATTACCGACGATCACGTTATGCGAACATATCCAATTTGCGGGAGCTTTGAAACGAAATACATATATTAGGAAAATATAACCATTTAGAGTATTGGATGCGTCAGTTATTACAGGAAAAATCTCTAAATTCAAATCGTGAAAGATTGATATGCTGCGAGTTAATGGTAAACCCAGAAAAATTGGATGAACGTGGGTAAATTTCTGAACAAAACCCGGAAAATAAGAACACTCATTCGTGAATAAATAAATCATCATCATCATCATAGTACATTCACGAATTTAGGCCATTTGTTGACCTGTTTCGGCCTCAAGAGAAACACCATCCAGAAGTCTTTTCAGTGGACGTCCTGGTCTTCTTCTTCCTGTAGGTTGATATCTTGACATTTGTTTGGGTATTCTGTGATCTTCCATTCGATGAACATGTTGCATCCATCTTGACTTATAATCAGAAATGTTGTTTTCTAAAGATTCCATGTGTAATTCTTCTAAGATGTCTTCATTTTTTTAAGTAAGCAAAGTGTAATACCATTAATACACAATTTTACATAAACCAATTAATGTGAAGTGTAATTGTATTGTTAAAAACAGAGTGTCCCAAATTGATGTATACACTCTTTTAAACGTTATTTCTCAGCAACGAAATGAGACAGAGATACTATTTTCGTTGTGTATGATCCACAAGGCACTGGAAATGCGTAGCAACACGT
This sequence comes from Diploptera punctata, assembly GCA_030220185.1. Taxonomy (NCBI): domain Eukaryota; kingdom Metazoa; phylum Arthropoda; class Insecta; order Blattodea; family Blaberidae; genus Diploptera; species Diploptera punctata. The sequence goes on from JASPKZ010007738.1 coordinate 238,975, forward strand.
TCATCGATCTTCACGTCTTTATAAACAACAATGGCGGTGAGATAATCATTCGATGAACGTAAGTGGATACTGAAGTATTATTGGAAAGTGGAGAATGTTGTTGAAGTGCAACGACGTTGCATGTTTGAATTTGGAACACCACCACCAACAAGAGTAACGATAACAAGAATCCGAGACAAGTTTGAAGACGATGGAACGGTGCAAGATGTGTTGAACGGCCGGTGCGAAAAAAAAAGACGTTCGACTGATAACGAGAATACTTTTGCAGTCATGCATCGTGTGTATGATCCACAAGGCACTGGAAATGCGTAGCAACACGTTCATCGATCTTCACGTCTTTATAAACAACAATGGCGGTGTGATAATCATTCGATGAACGTAAGTGGATACTGAAGTATTATTGGAATGTGGAGAATGTTGTTGAAGTGCAACGACGTTGCATGTTTGAATTTGGAACACCACCACCAACAAGAGTAACGATAACAAGAATCCGAGACAAGTCTGAAGACGATGGAACGGTGCAAGATGTGTTGAACGGCCGGTGCGAAAAAAAAAGACGTTCGACTGATAACGAGAATACTTTTGCAGTCATGCATCGTGTGTATGATCCACAAGGCACTGGAAATGCGTAGCAACACGTTCATCGATCTTCACGTCTTTATAAACAACAATGGCGGTGTGATAATCATTCGATGAACGTAAGTGGATACTGAAGTATTATTGGAATGTGGAGAATGTTGTTGAAGTGCAACGACGTTGCATGTTTGAATTTGGAACACCACCACCAACAAGGGTAACGATAACAAGAATCCGAGACAAGTTTGAAGACGATGGAACGGTGCAAGATGTGTTGAACGGCCGGTGCGAAAAAAAAAAGACGTTCGACTGATAACGAGAATACTTTTGCAGTCATGCATCGTCTTCAAACTTGTCTCGGATTCTTGTTATTGTTTCCCTTGTTGGTGGCGGTGTCCCAAATTCAACCATCCAACGTCGTTGCACTTCAACAACATTCTCCATTTTCCAACAACACTTCAGTATCCACTTACGTTCATCGAATAATAATCTCGCCGCCACTGTTGCTTATAAAGACGTGAAGATCGATGAACGTGTTGCTATGCTTTTTCAGTGCCTTGTGGATCATACTCGTACACGACAAAAATTGTATTTCTGTCTCATTTCTTTGCTGAGAAATAACGTTTCAATGAGTATATACATCAATTTGGGACACTATATATTGTGTTTTTTATCTATTTTATATTATACTAGACATTATTTAAAATCGGCCGCGGTGAACTAGTGGTTATGCTCCTTGCCTCTGGTCCCCAGGGTCGCGGGTTCAAACCCGGCCGGGGTCGATGGATTTTTTAGGACGGAAAAATCCAAGAAGCAAGTCCTCCGGGAGGGACTTTAAGCCGTGGGTCCCGAGTCTGAAGATATTCAGGCTCGTGAAAGATCCTTAAGCCTGAATGAAAAGGCCTCTAAGCAAAATTTACCTAATTTTCCCGTCCTAGTACTACCTTGGTTTCCTAGATGTCAGTATGAGGCGGAACGCTGACTACGGACCACTCAAATGATATCTATACGAAAAAAAGTGTAACTAAATTAGTATGGTTCAAATTCTTCCCTGTAGGGGGACAGCGCCTAAATCTCTGTTATGGGAAACATGGGCATACAAGAAGAAGATATTGTTTTATTGATACGTACACGTCTTGCTGCCCATGTGACCCATCTTTGTAAATAACATTGTATGTATGGGTATGAGTAAAGTGATACCACTACAGGCCTTAGGATGCCCTTAGGGTAGTAGGAGATTCAGGCTCCTAATTTTTCTAGATATCCATCCACAGTAATTCTACCCGACGGTAGGTCTTTCACTGCAATCACAGCATTTTCATACTATGCTTTGCAGATTTACTAGGGAATTATAGGCGTGGAAGCTTCCCGTTGCTTTCCACACCGGTGAAGGATGATTATGATAATGATCTTCTTCGGCTTTCCTCCACTTATAGGTTTGCCGTCTTCAGTTTTCATTTATATCTATCATTCCAATCTCCCTCTTCCAAATTCCTATCATCCATTATAGTTCTGATGTAGGTTTTCCATTTCCATCTTGGCCTGCCACGTTTATTTCTTCCAAGGGGTGACCATTGGTATATATTTTTTGGCCATCTTTCATTTTCCATTCTTTGTACGTGGCCATACCATTTAAGCGTTTGATTTTCAATCCTCTTAACAACAGATGTGGTGACATTCATTTCTCTCCAAAGGAATTCATTTCTTGTTTTATCCTGTCTTGTTTTTTTGGAGGCTTCTTCTAAAATAATCAAATTCAACTGTTCTAATTTTATTCTTTTGATGATAATGATAAGGATGGTAATGATGGCTGGATGATTTTCGGGAACCGTTGGGCCCTAAGCTTCCTGACATTTTTCTTACAGGTGAGGAAAAACCTCACCCAGGAGCCTATCCCGACCGGAAATCGAACCCGGATCCACTGTGTGACAAGGCAGCACGCTACCTCGAGACCACAGCGGTGGACTTTTCTAGACAATTGGCACTTTATTTATTTATTTATTTATTTATTTTACCTGATGGAGTTAAGACCGTAAGGTCTTCTCTTCCACTTTACCAGGGTTAAATTATATATATAATAACAATTATGAATTATCTACATGATTAATTGTACATAATATATACAGCCTATATAATATAAAGTTGACAAGAGAAAAAAATAATAATTGTATTTATTTATATATAGAATTATAATGTTTACACATCTTTCTCTGCCTAAAGTTTTATTTTCCTTCTCCACTCGTCTCTATCCATCCACTCCATGTCGTCCAGTCCTCTTGTTCTCATTCCAGTTATTTCTTGCATCCACGAGTTTCGAGGTTCTCCTTCTCTTCTTCTTCTTCTTCTTCTTCTTCCAGGTGGACACCATTTCAATGTTTTCCTGGAACCTTTTTTCTTGCATTCGTCGTACGTGCCCGTACCAATTTAATTGCTTAATAATAATAATAATAATAATAATAATAATAATAATAATAATAATAATAATAAAATAATAATAAAATTGTATTGTACCGTAAGCCTATGTTTTCCCTTTACAGAGATTTAGGCGCTTTCTCTCTACAGGGAAGAATTTGAACCATACTAATTTAGTTACACTTGTTTTCGTATAGATGTCATTTTGAGTGGTACGTGGTCAGCGTTCCGCCTCATACTGACATCTAGGAAACCAAGGTAGTACTAGGACGGGAAAATTCGGTAAATTTTGCATAGAGGCCTTTTCATTCAGGCTTAAGGATTTTTTACGAGCCTGAAAATCTTCAGACTCCGGACCCACGGCTTAAAGTCCCTTCCCGGAGGACTTGCTCCTTGGATTTTTCCGTCCTAAAAAATCCATGGACCCCGGCCGGGTTTAATAATAATAATAATAATAATAATAATAATAATAATAATAATAATAAGTAATAATAATAATAATAATAATAATAATAACAAAATAATAACAATAATAATAACAATCAGTTTAAGTAATTGGCTTGGTAAGAAAAGTTAATAATATAATGGAATAACAAAAGAATACTTGGAACACGGTTATAGATTATATTCCATCCATAGCAATTATGCCCGAGGGCAGGTCTTTCACTGCAGTCAGAGCATTTTCATGCTATGCTTGCAGCTTTACTAGGAAATTGTAGGTGTGATAGCTTCCCGTTGCTTTCCACACTGGTGAAGGAGGATGATGATGATGGCCATATGATTTCGGGGACCGTTTGGGCCTTAAAGTTTTCCTGACATTTGTCTTACAGGTGAGGAAAACCCCCGATAAAAACCTAACGGAAAAAAACTGCCCCGACCGGGGATCGAACCCGGGCCCGCTACGTGATAAGGCAGCACACTACCTCGAGACCACAGCGGTGGGCTTTTATTATATTGTCTAAGGAAATATGAAGTGAGTGTAGTGATGAACTGTTTTTGAGTCGGGCAGTCTTTGATATACGAGTGGGTTGTTTATGTCAGCCGGATTGTCTTTCCCCCCTGAATAAGAGTTTGGTACTAATTTCCGTTAGAGGCTGAGTCCGTCCCAGGACCATAGTGCCGCCAGAAGGTTTGGGTGAGTTTAAAAATCCTGATCCTACCGGGATTCTACCCTTCTACCTTCCGGCTTGTAGCTTAGTGCCTTAACCACTACTCTATGGCGTATGATACTCTTAGTCCAATAAGGTCCTACTACTACTTTGAAAAATTATAGCAAGCTATGTTTATACATAGTAAATTTACAGAAAAACAGAATATCTGGCAATAAATAGCAATGAACGAGAAAATTTAATATTGGAAGAAGGAATCCAAATAAAGCAAGTGAAACAAACTAAATATTTGGGAATAATTATGGATAACATTGAAGGCATAGGCAAAGAGAACATAAAACATAGAATTGAATTGAGTAGCAAAATAATATCATCGTTAAATTCCATATGGTCGGATAGGCATATTTGGAAAGACACAACAAAATATATTGGTAAAACATTGGTGGAATCTGTTGCAATGTATGGAAGTGAGGTATGGACAATCAATAAGTACTACAAGAATAGACTAATAGCTCTAGAAATGGATTATTTACGGACAAGTGCCAGAAAGTCTAGATTAGAACATGTCACAAATAAGGAAATTAGAAACATAATGGAAGCAGAAGAAAGCATAATTGAAAGAATTGAGGAGAAGGAATTAAAGTGGTTAGGACATGTCTTAAGAATGGAAGATGAGCGATGGCCGAAGCAACTATATGAATGGCATCCGAACAGAAAGAAGAAAAGAGGGAGACCAAGGTTAACATGGAAGGAAAACATGAAGACAGTAATGCAAGCTAGAGGGCCAAGCATCGAAGATGCCCAAGACCGTAGGCTTTGGAGGTTTGGCACGGGAAGACGGCAGCAGCTGTAAAAACCCGAATATAGATAGAGATGTTTATACATGCACTGCTATATGTATACTTTTATAAGATAAAAAGTCGAACTAGGGCAGACTTTTATTGGTGTAATAGTAACACATTTTCGTGCAAATTTTAGAAGCGATCAATCAAATTATTCAGATTGCGTCTTAGCAAGTGTAACATAATGTTTACACGGCTTTCTCGTAGTATGTAATGTGGGTTGCAGAGTTGACAGGAGACACGTACAGTAATTGTTAGTGATGGGGAAGTTGGATCAGCCTACACATGCCGGCTTAATTGTGAAAAATTACTCAGTGGGTTCATGGTATACTGTTAATACAGTTTAAATCATAAACTTGTTGTCATCTGGTATCCACATATCTACACCAGATCAGAACTTATTGCAAAATACGTACAAGGTGTTCTAAAAATATTTAAATATTTCAAAATTTATAAAGACTATTCAACTCATGCCCCAAATGGGAGTCAATGACCAATCACGTTTCAATGATTTTTTATTTACAACCAATCACAGTCGTATTTCGCCTGAAATTTACCAACTAATGTTTCTCATATTAAAGAAAGCTCCTCCTTTTTAACATTCTGAATAGGTTATAGCATTATTTTGCAGTGACTGACCCTCCAAGAAATACGGCTACCAGATTGTATATATAGTGCATGAATGTCAGCAGAAAGCGCATGCGATAGATAATATAAAAACATTTGTAACAATTGATTATACCACCAAAAAAAAAATATACTGTTTGCATTTTCTTAAAACGAATTATTTTCCAGGAAATGACGTTGCAAAAAATATAACTGACATATTTACATCATAGGACATCAAATTAATTAATACCTATAACGTTGGTTATAAATTTCTCCACTATGGTGCATTCTTACAACATTGCGATCCTTTGGCAATAAATAATATTATGATCTGGTTGCAGCGAAGAACAAAAGAAGCAAATGAAGCGTACCAATCGTTTCTCATTTGTTTTCAAACAACGCCGTTTACATTAAATATATAAATATTTTAAAATAACTATAGTTAAATAATGAATTGTGAGTAAACAGCTTAATTTTATTCGTTAAATAGTCCTAACAAATGCCACTCTTGATTTCCAAATTCTCTCTTCGTGAGTCGTGAATTTATCGATAATTTGGAAATCAAGAGTGGCATTACTTATGAAAAATGTCGAAGGAAATCGATTTCTTGAGAGCAACAAGATGTTCAAAATCGGAAAAATAAGAAAGTCATGCGAGAAAAAAAAACATTAAATACTAATTAGTTCATTATGTAAGATTTTTTTTATTTTGAGAATTTTCCTCATCATTGAGGATTTCTCCAAACAATATTAGTAATTAGCATGAACTAAAATAAATAAATAAATAAATATAAATGACTACGGACTTATAAACTATCAGTTTGCAACAAACATTCACAATTTTCCCTTAATTAAAGTTGTCTGTCCTCTGTGTCTTCATCTGCTACACCAAATTTCCACATTGAATTTTGAATGTTGTTCTTCCAGGTTGTTCTTGGTCTTCCTTTTCTGTTCCTTCTTTCAATTTTCCATGCATAGACGGCCTTTGGTACTCTTCCATCCTGCATTCTTCTTACGTGTCCATACCATTTTAGCCTTCTGTGTTCAATATCATCCATTATATTTCTTTCTGCATTCATCCATTTTCTAATTTCTGTATATCTAATTTTTTCCAGTCTAGATTTTCTGGCAGTTCTTCTCCAAAAATCCATTTAAACTGAAGTTATTCTGTTGACATGTTGTTGTGTCATTGTCCAAACTTCTGATCCATATAACAATATACTTTCTAGGATGGATTTATAAATTAGTTGTTCTGTTCTTTATATTTTTACTCCATAGTATAGAGTTTAACATTCCTATGGTTTTTCTTCCATTAGTAGGGCCTAATCCTTTTTGCTATTTCTTTGTTTGATGTTCCATCTTTCGGCGGGTTTTTATGTAAGATATACTTACTTACTCACTGGCACTATCGAACCCGAAGGTTCATGGCCGCGCGGACATAAGCTCTCCATACATCCCTATCCTGAGCTAAAGCTTTCCAATCATTCCCTGTATAATCTACTTCCCTCAAATCATAGTTAATGTTATTCTCCCACCTCATTCTTGGTCTACCAACTGGGCGTTTTCCTTCTGGCTTTCCTACAAGAAGTTTCCAGGCACGTCTTTCATTCCCCATACGTGCAACATGTCCTACCCATCGCAGTCTACGAGACTTAACTGTTATTATATCTGGCTTCCTATAAAGACCATGTAGTTCATTGTTATGTAGTCTTCTCCATTCACCTGTCTGTTCATCTCTCTTTGGTCCAAAAATTTTCCTAAGTACTTTATTCTCAAATAAGTTATTTTAATCAGCTATTAAATGTACATACAGAACAGGACATTGAGGAGGATAAGTTACAGACAGCAGAAATGCTAGTCGCAGAGCCAAGTGCATTAGAGGTTGAAATGGCAATTGAAAAATTGAAGATGTATAAAGCATCAGGTTCAGATGAGATCCCAGCAGAACTGATAAAATCAGGGGGAGAAAAATTGATGGACAAGATACGCTGGTTGCTTAGTATGATTTGGGAAAAAGAAGCTCTTCCAGATGAATGGAAGGAATCAATTATCGTACCAATTTATAAGAAAGGAGATAAAACTGATTGCAACAACTATAGGGGCATCTCATTACTTTCAACTTCGTACAAAATTCTAACAAATATATTAGTAAGCAGACTTGCTCCTTATATTGATGACATTCTAGGAGATCATCAATGTGCATTTAGAAGAAACAGGTCTACAACAGATCAGATTTTTAGTATAAGACAGATTTTAGAAAAGAAATGGGAATATAATGGTACTGTACATCAACTATATGTAGACTTCAAAAAAGCATATGATTCAATTAAGAGGGAGAAGTTATATAGTATCCTGCTGGAGTTCGGAATTCCCAAACAGTTAGTTAGACTTATACGAATATGTCTAAATGGCTCAAATAGTAGTGTGCGTGTAGGCAAACAGTTTTCAGACACTTTTGAAATCCAGAATGGGTTGAAGCAAGGAGATGCACTATCTCCTCTACTATTTAATTTTGTACTAGAGCATGCCATTAAATCTTTAGAGAATAAGGAAGGCTTACAACTGAATGGTATTAATAAGCTGTTAGTTTATGCTGATGATGTGGTACTACTGGCCGATAGCGAGGAGATACTAAAGGCCAACACGCACACACTATTGAGTAACACTAAGAAATTAGGACTGGAAGTAAATATCAGTAAAACTAAATATATGGTCACACGTAGAAATACATTATATAATGGAAATGGACAGCTAATGACAAATGAGGGAAATTTTGAGGAATTTGTTGAATTCAAATACCTAGGAACAATAATCACAAATAGGAATGAGATGCACAAAGAAATTAAACATAGGCTCAATTCTGGAAATGCATGCTATTATGCATTGCAGAGACTTTTGATGTCCCAACTCCTTTCAAAAAACGTTAAGCTGAAAATATATAAAACTATTATTCTACCAGTTATATTATATGGGTGCGAAACATGGACTCTTACTTTAAGGGAGGAAAGGAGATTACGAGTATTTGAGAATAAAGTTCTTAGGAAAATTTTTGTTCCAAAGAGAGATGAACAGACAGGTGAATGTAGAAGACTACATAACAATGAACTACATGGTCTTTATAGGAAGCCAGATATAATAAGAACAGTTAAGTCCCGTAGACTGCGATGGGCAGGACATGTTGCGCGTATGGGGAATGAAAGACGTGCATGGAAACTTCTTGTAGGAAAGACAGAAGGAAAACGCCCAGTTGGTAGACCATGAATGAGGTGGGAGAACAACATTAACTATGATTTGAGGGAAGTAGATTATACAGGAAATGATTGGAAAGCATTAGCTCAGGATAGGGATGTATGGAGAGCTTATGTCCGTGCGGCCATGAACCTACGGGTTCGATAGTGCCAGTGAGTAAGTAAGTAAGTAAGTAAGTAAGTACTTTATTCTCAAATACTTGTAATCTCCTTTCCTCCCTTAAAGTAAGAGTCCATGTTTCGCACCCATATAATATAACTGGTAGAATAATAGTTTTATATATTTTCAGCTTAACGTTTTTTGAAAGAAGTTGGGACATCAAAAGTCTCTGCAATGCATAATAGCACGCATTTCCAGAATTGAGCCTATGTTTAATTTGTTTGTGCATCTCATTCCTATTTGTGATTATTGTTCCTAGGTATTTGAATTCAGCCACTTCCTCAAAATTTCCCTCATTTGTCATTAGCTGTCCATTTCCATCATATACTGAATTTCTACGTGTGACCACATATTTAGTTTTATTGATATTTACTTCCAGTCCTAATTTCTTATATGCAGTTAAATTATTATTTTCTTTTTCCTCTAGCAGGTTTCACAATATCTTACTGCGCCCAATAAATCTACTGTCATTCTCATCCATGTTTCTGTGTCTTGCCAAATTCCATCGTCCAATCTTGTATACGTCATGCTGCTCAAAACACATCAAACCACATTATCTTTAGCGTATTCTTATTCTTCTCGTACTAAGTTGCACCAATTCTAGTATTCTACTTGGGAATCTGTTTACTGTCATTCTTTGTACATGACTATACCATTTTAATTGTTTGTATTTTTATTAAATTCACAATTGAAGTTGGAACATTAATCTTTTGTTAATTACACTGTTTTTTATTTTATATCTTTCTAGAAATTCCAACTGAAAGCCATAAAAAATCTATATCTGCAGAATTTAATTTACTTATTTTCTTATGTTTCTGCATAGAATGCCAATGCAGTCATTATTGTAAAAACAATTCTTGTTTTTGTATTCACGTAGACTTTCACGGCCGGAGTTGCTATGATGATCTTGAAGAAGATTTTCGGGCTGTAGGCCGTGGTCGTGAGACTTGTAGTTCCCCGACGTTTCGCCAGAGACTGCGTCTGGCATCCTCAAGGGTTGTCTTGAGACAAGATCTTCTTCAAGATCATCAATTCTTGTTTTTGTTTTAGAACTTATATTCTGACCCCATAAAACACTACTTAATTTAAATATTGCAGATTTGCCTTACTTATCCTCTTATTAATTTAGGCGCCCCTCAAAATCCAACCTCTGTGGTTCACGTCCCGAGGGGGTGGGCAACGGGAAGTACGGAATAGCCTATTGGGTGATGTACGGTGGGGACTAGTTTCCCCTTGACCGCTATAGCAGCCGAGAAGGCCCAATAGGAATCCCGTAAACCGGCAAATGAGACTCTGACAACCCGTTCCATAAAAAATAATTGTTACGTTTCCTGCAAAGAGAGATAAAGCCGGACAGATCAATGGGCATAGACTTTGGCTAAGAAAAAGGACAATGATTTTGGCAAATGGAACATACAAGGTTGGAATACTAAGAATAATTAAGTACTTAACGAGATTACAAAGAAGGGGGTGGATATAGCAGTTCTGACGGAAACGAAAAGGAAAGGGAAAGGTCAAGAAATGATTGGTGAATACATGCATGTATGGAGTGGGGTTGAAAAATCGGAGAGAGCTAAAGGAGGAGTATCAATTTTAATTAAGAAGAAATGGAAATCCTCAATAAAACAAATAGAAGAAATAGATGAAAGATTTATAGTGATGGAAATAACAGTGTATGGGAAAGAATTAGTAATAATAGGTATATATATTACCTCTGTGATTGACACATGTGGATGTGAAGGGCCAGCAGCCGGCTGGTAAAAGGGCAACCGCTGAAAAGTGGAAAGACCCTCAATCGGAATCGGTATATATACCCAAAAAAAACGATGCATCACAAGTAACAAAGGAACAATACTTTGAAAAATTTATTGGATTGGTAGAAAAGATTTGTCAAAGGAGGGAATTAATAATTATGGGAGATTTGAATAGCAGAGTTAGAAAGGGGACAGGTGACATAGTTGGTCCATATGGAGAAGATATAGAGAATGAAAATGGACAACGTTTAAAAGAAGTTGTTCCTCATAGTAACCATAATTTCTTAACGTACCGTAACACAGGACATCTCATCACTCCACATAATAAGCTATATTATCTCCATTTCCCGCACCTGGAAATCCTTACCACAACAGGAAATCTCATTCTAACTTGAGCATCTCGTTGCAATACCTCTGCTTTTGTATCCAGTCATCTAAATAACTATTTTTATGGATTTTCAGTTGTTTTAGTTGTCATGTATTATTATTATTATTATTATTATTATTATTATTATTGAATCTCCAAATATTTTGAAACCCTATTTAACCACAAAGACATGTTAGGGTTGTAGCTGATAACGCGGCTGACATCAAGTGCCTATTATCTAGAAAAAGTGGGAGCCTTAACCTCCTACTACCCTAAGGGCCTCCTGAGGTCTGTCGTGGGATCACTTTAATTTTTTCATTATATCTGGCTTCCTATAAAGACTATGTAATTCAAATCTATGTGATACAATTTTCAAAACAATCAGATAAAAAAATGGAATTCACCAGTCGGTGGCCTTAAAATTATGAAACATGGCTCAGATTTTTTCTGCATTTGATTTTCTTGATAGAAGGTATGTTGCTCAATATTATACTTTGAAAAAAAGTTATCTGTATGAGGATCTTTTTACACTTTCATATTAAAGATTGTGGGTTCATGTTATCCCCCTTCTCTTTTTAAAATACTTCAAAATCGCTGAGCCTAAAGGCAAACACAATGGGCATCATTTTTTACTGTTAGTGCTCTACTGAAATTTACTTAACGATATAGCGTTATTCTGGGGTCACCACTATAAAGAACAATAGCTTCATATTCGTTTTCTGTCCCGAGGAAATTTCCTTCAAATTGTATCTCTCCCTCTGAGAATCCTGCATCTTGCCAATCTAACTTTTTCTACTACATTCGTGTGTTTTTTATCAGCTCAGAGAGACATAAGTTATTTTCTAGAGATCTACATCACATTTAATTTAATGTGGAATGAGAAAAAAAAAAGAGAGTACAAGACAGCTGTGGGTAATAGTGTAAAGTGATCCCACGACAAATTTGACTGAACTAACTATAAGTAGTGACTGCATTGATCAAATTAACTCCTTTAAGTACCTAGGCACAATACTAAACGATAATAATACTGTTGCAGAAGAGATCAAAACAAGAATATCGCAAGGGAATAAAGCATATTTTGCTAATTTCGATATATTCAAAAGCAAATTAATATCAAAAAATGTTAAATTCAAATTATATACAGCAATAATAACACCAATCATATGTTATGGAGCTAAAACCTGGGTACTAAAAGAAGCAGATAAATTAAGACTATTAACGTTTGAGAGGAAAATATTTAGAAGAGTGCTAGGTCCAGTAAAGGAAAATGGAAATTGGAGGTTGAGAAGGAATGACGAATTATACCTCAAGAATAATAAAGAAAATATAGTTAGTTTCATCAAATCCAAAAGATTACAATGGCTTTGGACATACACTAAGAATGCCAAAGGAAAGATTGCCGAATGATATTTTGAATTGGAAGCCACAGGGAACAAGACCAAGGGGAAGACCCAAGGATCGATGGGAAGATGGCGTAATTGAAGATTTGAGAGAGATGGGGATTTTTGATTTGAAATCTACTGCACAAGATAGGAAGAAGTGGCGTAAACTGGTTGAGAAGGCCAAGACATTCCACTGGAAGTCGTAGAGCCTGACGAAGAAGAAGAAGAAGAAGATCCCACGACAGGCCTCGAGAGGGCCTTTGGGGTAGTGGGAGGCTAAGGCTCCCACTTTTTTTGGACAATCGGCACTTGATGTCAGTCGGGTTGTCAGCCTTGCGTGACGGCCGCCTTTACCCCCAGAACAAGCGTCTGGTACTTATTTCCGTTAGAGGCTGAGTCGACCCCAGGACCATGGTGCCGCCAGAGGGTTTGGGTCAGTTTAAAAATCCTGACGCTGTGGGTAACACTAATTGTATAAATAAAAGTATGGTTTTTACATTTTATTATTTACTGCAATTTTAAAGCCTTTTTTTAATACAGAATGTGGCACAAGTCAATTAACCACTGCACATGGATGCAAGGGAAAAAAATCAATCTGGGGTTTGAATACGGGAACTTCAGAATATAATCTAATTCTTAGTAGTGTTTTGAGATTATATTCTGAAGGTCCCGTATTCAAATCCCAGTTCAAACCAATCTAATTTTTTTTTCCTTGCGACCATGTCCAGTGGTTAACTAACTTATGCCACACCCTGTGTATTATAATTTTATTGTCTATTTCGCATTATGAAAGGGAGAGCCGCCACTAATAGACAAACCTCGAAATACCTAATACGAATACGGTTGTGGGAAAGACTCAACTAGATAAAATAAGAATGTGGGATCGAATAGGAAAATATATTAATAGAGACCATTGAAGAGAGACAACTAAAGTAGTTTGGGCAAGTATACCGTGTGTCAGAAGAAAGGAATGAGAACAGAGGGAAGGATTAGAAGAAGAAGACCTAGAGTTAAATTGGAAAATATACAGGATAGATTTGGACAAAAGCGAGGCAAAATAATGGCAGAAATGAGAAGTAGGTGTAGGGATAGAAGCTGATGAAATAACTGGGTGACCGAGGTGAACCCGACGCTTAGAGGCATGAAGGGATGGACAAAGAAAAATATAATTTTATTGTAAATATGTAATTGTATATTTGTGCTCATATCGGCCGCGGTGGACTAGTGGTTATGATCCTTGCCTCTGGTCCCGAGGGTAGCGGGTTTAAACCCAGCCGGTCAATCGATTTTTTAGGACGGAAAAATCCAAGGAGCAAGTCCTCCGGGAGGGACTTTAACCCGTGGGTCCCGAGTCTGAAGATTTTCAGGCTCGTAAAAAATCCATAAGGCTGAATGAAAAGGCCTCTAAGCAAAATTTACTGAATTTTCCCGTCCTAGTACTACCTTGGTTTCCTAGATGTCAGTATGAGGCGGAACGCTGACCACGGACCACTCAAATGACATCTGTACGAAAACAAGTGTAACTAAATTAGTATAGTTCAAATTCTTCACTGTAGGGGAAGAGCGCCCACATCTCTGTAAAGGGAAAAATGGGGGTTATTACAATTCCAATACACAATATGTGCGGGTCGAGTGGAACATAAGGAGTTATGACCTTAACTCTGCCAGAATAAATATAACTATAATATAATAATACTAATAATAATAATAATAATTACTAACTCACTGGCACTATCGAACCCATAGATTCATGGTCGCGCGGTCATAAGATCTCCCTAGAAATCCCTAATTCCTCAGCTAATGTTTTCCAATTTATCCCCTTGTTTATAATCTACTTTCCCTTCTCAAATCATGGTTAATATTATCTCATCTCATTCTTGGTCTACCAACTGGGTGCTTTCCATCTGGTTTTCCTACAAGAAGCTTCCCATGCCCCTCTTTCATTCCCCATTCGTGCCACAAGTCCTGTCCGTTATAGTCTACGAGACCTAACTCTTCTTATTATATCTGATTTCCTATAAAGACTGTTATTTAGACTTCTCCTATTCATCCTGTCTGTTCATCTCTTCTTGGTCATATAATTTTCCTAAGAACTTTATTCTCAAATATTCGTAATCTTCTTTCCTCTTTTAAAGTAAGAGTCCTTGTTTCGCATCCATATAACTAGGAGAATAACAGTTTTATATATTTTCAGTTTAACTTTTTTGAGAGAAGTGCATGCATAATAACATGAATAATAATAATAATAATAATAATAATAATAATAATAATAATAATAATATTTTTAATTTAGGAATATTCCACAATATAATGTTTCTCCTTCAACCCAAAGTGATTTGTCGCCAGAGGTTCCTGTCTAAAGCATCTTCTTCCCTCAAATCTCTAGCTTCCATACTTCTCTTCACTCCATCCATCCATCGTTCTCTAGGCCTGCCTCTTCCACTTCTTCCATTAGCTTTCCTAATAACGATCTTCTTTGGTATTCTCTCTTCTTCTATTCTTATGAGGTGTCCAAACAATTTCACACGTCTTTCTTCTATTTTTGCTGCTTTTTTTTCAACTTACATAATTTCCTTTATTGTGCTGTTTCTGACCTTATCCCTTGTTGAAATTCTTGTTCCCTGTATAATTCATGGTTAATTTTATTCTCCAACGTTATTCTTTACTTAAAATTGTATTATTATTATTAATAATAATAATGCTATTAATAATAATAATAATAATAATAATAATAATAAATTATTATTATTATGATAATAATAATACAATTTTAAGTAAAAAATAGTGTTGGAGAATAAATTTAACCATGAATTATACAGGGAATTATTGAAAACATTAACCCAGGATAGGAATCTAAAGATAGTTTTTGTTCGCGTGTTTACGAATGTACGAAATTATTAGTAGTGATTTAGTTACCTGTATTCGTACGCGCAACTCAGAATAATTAAAATAAAAAACAAAGTTTTTGTGATGTGAACTTTATAATCTAATCTGTGTTATTGAAGAATGGATGGTTTTATTTTAATCAAATTGTCTTCACATCTATCAAGTTCGTATTTCATTAAACATGTAATCATTTCTTATCACTTATAAATTTTTGAGGATGTAATTCAATTTCCTTTAAACGAACCAGAAAAAACTTGATAAAAAGTAGAAAGTTACTTTATAATTGGCCTATAGAGTGTTTGTCAAGTGATATAGGTTCTGAAATTCAGTGGATTCTAGCCGAAAGCTTAAAACTAGCTTCAGACTCCTATACTTGAATTTCTGACTACCGTTCATGGGGTCCCGGGTCGATTTCCAATCAGACCATAGGAATATTTCCTTAAAGGGAATTATTCCTGTGGTTGCAAATGATTCTGAATTCAGTTTATGTTAGTGTCTTCTGGCGCGTCATTATCAATTTATCATCCATATTCTCATCGGCGGTAACGGAAAATAAGATTTAAAGGTGGAAACAACCTAAGAAATGGATTTCAATTACCGCCAATGACAGGGGGGGAAAGTCAGAAATGCCATAAAAGGCAACCTGGTGACAATTGGACAAAAAATACATTTAGCATATATATATGTATGTATGTATTGTGTAACCATGAGAAATGATTGAAGGAGAAGTAAATAGCAATAAAACTAAATGTATGGCCACACGTAGAAATTCATTAAATAATGGAAATGGACAGATAATGGACAAAAGTTGAGGGAAAATTTTGAGGGGGAAGTGGCTGGATTCAAACACCTAGGAAACAATATCCACAAATAGGAATTGAGATACACAAAGAAATTAAACATAGCCTCCCAATTCTGGAGGAAAGGGGGACTATTATGCCATGCAGGAGGACTCTGATTGATTGTCCCAACTCCTTTAAAAAAATGTTAAACTGAAAATATATAAAACAATTATTCTACCAGTTGTATTATATGGGTGCGAAATATGGACTCTTATTTTAAGAGAGGAAAGGAGATTACAAGTATTTGAGAATAAAGTACTTAGGAAAATTTTTGGACGAAAGAGAGATGAACAGACAGGTGAATGGAGAGACTACATAACAATGAACTACATGGTCTTTATGGGAAGGCAGATATAATAAGAACAGTTATGTCTCGTAGACTGCGATGGGCAGGACATGTTGCACGTATGGGGAATGAAAGACGTGCATGGAAGCTCCTTGTATGAAAGCCAGAGGGAAAACGCCCAGTTGGTAGACCAAGAATGAGGTGGGAGAATAACATTAACTATGATTTGAGAGAAGTAGATTATACAGGGAATGATTGGAAAGCATTAGCTCAGGATAGGGATGTATGGAGAGCTTATTTCCACGCGGCCATGAACCTACGGGTTCGATAGTGCCAGTGAGTAAGTAAGTACGTAATATACTTATTTATTGAATTATTGTTAGAACACGCCTTGTTGATGGTTATACAGAGTGATTCACAATAAGTATTACAGACTTCTAGGGATTGTAGAGGGGACCTAGTAGATACAGTTTTGATAAGGAACCCATGTCCGGAAACGTACCATTTTGATGTAAAATAAGTTTGAAGGTCGAAATACAATGGACTAATATCTTGTGTCTTGTGTTTCAGAATAAGTATTACAGACTTCTAGGGGTTGTAATACAAGTGTGGTTCCACGTGGTGACCCTGTTGTTCGTTGCACTAAGTGTACCTGCGAGGCATGTTTTCATACACACGACCCGCAAGACCTGGTGTGTGTTAAAACTGTATTTTCAGTCCATTCATAACTTTTACTGAGAATTTTAAATATATTACCACGAAATAGCCAGTAAAAATAAATTAAAGCGGTTTACCATATATTTAAATGCATTACAAATAACAGCTAAAGTATTTTATTTGTGCACACAACATTTTGTAAATATATTTGGCGTGAAATTGATGTACAAAGAGATGCTAACAGGTGCATCCTACGCGGTTTAAGAAGCATCTGACGTCACAGCCACTGTATTGTGACAGCAATGTCAACACTGGAGTCTCAGCAAACATTCAGCACCAGCCCCCCTACCCCTGTGATAAAGTCAAGGTGCGAGAATTTTATTATTATTATTATTATTATTATTATTATTATTATTATTATTATTATTATTATTATTATTATTATTATTAATATTAATATTAAAGATGGTGATTAAAGAAGTCATTGAAGAAAAAAGACTGAAATGGTTTGTCCACGCAAAGAGGATGTCAGATGGAAGGTTACCTAATATGATATTAAATTTTGAAGCGGAGGCAACAGAAGAAAGGGGAGACAAAAAGAACAGTGAGTTCATGGAGTGCATAGGAGTATGGTCTCAAGAGGATTAACCGACAGTGATGCAGAGATTGTATGGATATGTAAAATTATAATTGATTGTAAGAAAACTAATGTATTGTAGAGAAATTCCTAAAATTAATAATAATAATAATAATAATAATATTAATGATAATAATAATAATAATAATAATAATAATAATAATAATAATAATAAACAGGTTTACAATGTAAAAAAATCTTCCTGTACACAAAGCCTTTAATTTTTCTCTTCTTTCTCCACTCCTCTCCATCTTCCTATTCCAATTCTTCCAGACCTAGCTCCGTCCTACTTCTTACATAATCCATCCATTATTATTATTATTATTATTATTATTATTATTATTATTATTATTATTATTATTATTCCGCTGTAGTCTTGAGGTAGCGTGCTGCCTTATCACGCAGCGGGCCCGGGTTCGATCCCCGGTCGGGACAGTTTTTCTGGCTGAGGTTTTTATCGGGGTTTTTCCTCACCTCTAAAGACAAATCTCAGGAAAACTTTAAGGCCCAAACGGTCCCCGAAATCATATGGCCATCATCATCATCCTTATCATTATCATCACCATCACCATCACCATCCTTCACCGGTGTGGAAAGAAACGGGAAGCTACCACATCTACAATTCCCTAGTAAACCTGCAAGCATAGCATGAAAATGCTATGATTGCAATAAAAGACCTGCCTTCGGACAGAATTACTATGGATGGACTATTATTATTATTATTATTATTATTATTATTATTATTATTATTATTATTATTATTATTATTATTACTATTATTATTATTGCTCGTTACCTCAAAAGCAGCGGGATTGAGTTCGATAGATGGTCTTGGGCTCGAGGTAAGTTTATTGCATGATATTTTTTCCTATCAGGCAAGATTTTTCTGAGATATTCCGTGATATGAAGAAGAAGAACTTTATTCTCAAATACTCTTAATTTTATTTCTTCCCTTAAATTAAGAGTCCATGTTTCGCATGTATATAACATAACTGGGAGAATAACAGTTTTATATATTTCTTTCCAAAATAAATAAATTTCAGATGGTGTGTGGAACAATACAGAGAACATTCAAAAATAAAATTAGAAAAGAAACCAATATAAAAATGTATAATGTTATGGCGGTTCCCACAATATTGTATGGATGTGAAACTTGGGCTCCAGTGAAAAGACAGAAGGATAGAATACAGACGGCGGAGATGAGGTTCCTAAGACAAGTAAAAGGATGTACAAGATTTGATAGAATAAGAAATGAGGATAAGAATTGAAAGTACAGCCTTTATTGGATAAAGTCACGAATTACAGACAAAAATGGATTGATCACATGGATGCAATGAGTAAGGAGAGATATCCATTGTTAGCAAGAAATTATCAAGCAAGAGGAAGGCGTGATGTTGGAAGATCTAGAAGACGTTGGGCTGATGCATTATGAAGTCGGAACGGGCAATTGCATAATCCCTGGAGTGATGATGATGATGATGATGCTATATTTCTTCAGTTTAACGTTTCTACTGACATCTATCTAATAATGGCGTATCCCAGTGTTGAACCACAGCCATTCCTTTGTTAGGAGTTAATAGACAAATTCATTTTAGTTACCTTAGTTGTCCATACATCAATACTATACTTACTGTGCTGTATGGAAGTGAAAATGCATATCTGGAATTGTCTAACGTAAATTGTATTCTATGACATATATCACGATCCACACTGTGAGAGGATTAACTTTCTTAGAGACAACAGAGTTTGCTTTGAGCTCAAGAGCAAATCCTCGACATATGATGAGGGGACACGTATATCTTCCACCTATGTCACCACATCAGTTCGTGCTATATGAGCATTTCTTTGCGATAATTATAGATAGGGACACCATTATACTGATGTTAGAGGGCATAGTTATGTAACAACTTCCGTGTACACATGGGGGGGGGAGAATGATCTGCTTCAAAACGCAGAGTCCCTCTGCGCATGCTCGAAGAGCTAAAGCTGTGGTTCACGAGGTAACACATTTTTAAATGTTTTAAATACGCAGTATTTGGTTTCAATCCTGTTAAATAGTGATCAGTGAAGGAGACTTTTTCTAGACTATTTAACTCATGCCCCAAATGGGAGTCAATGACCAATCACTTTTCAATGATTTCTGTTTTACAACCAATCAGAGTCGTGTTTCACGAAATATTTATCTGTGTTATAATTACCATATTAAAGAAAGCTCCTCCTTTTTAATATTCTGAACAGGTCTGTCCATTATTTTGCAGTGACTGAGCCCGTGAGAAATACGGTTACCAGATTGTATATATAGTGCATGAATGTCAACACATGCCGCATGCGGGAGTTAATATAAAAACATTTGTAGCAATTGATTATACCACCAAAAAAAGAAACCACTGTTTGCACTTTCTTAAATGTATTTTTTCCCAGGTAACAATCCAGAAAAATATAATTGTCATATTTACATCATACGACATCAGAAATGAATTAATATACAGTTTGATGTGTTTCATTTTTTCTCCACTAGAGTTTACATTAAATATATAAATATTTTAAAATAACTATAGTTAAATAATGATTTGTGAGTAAACAGCTTAATTTTATTCGTTAAATAGTCCTAACAAATGCCACTCACTTCGTGAGTCGTGAATTTATCGATAATTTGGAAATCACTCGTGGCATTACTTATGATAATCAATTGAGTTGGTGTTTACTTGATGAAAATCCATATTTATTAATTACATAAAAATAAAGCGTAGTTTTATTTGATTTTCATATTTATTATATAATTCAGTTACAGCTGTTTCGGCATTTGTTAACATTTCTGAAGAAGGTACAGTGTGCCGAAACCGCTGTCACTGAATTATATAATAAATATGAAAATAAAATAAAACTACGTTTTATTTTTATTTAATTAATTTTTCTAGATATTTAGTAGTGTTAGACGTATACAATATCGCTCAAATTGCGACATTTCGCACAAATTTCAACTCTCGTGCATAGTGTAAAAGTAAACAAGACAACCAGGATTTAGACTACTAGTATCCGAGGTTCGAGTAGCGTAGATCGTCAAACCATTCACAAAAAAAGTATGTATGAGAGCCAGGGTTCAAATCCCTCGGCAGTGATATTTTGTTATTTGTTTTTTCCTCAGAATACACGTATAACATTTAATTCCAGCCTCGTAATCTATGTCCATTTTACACTTTTTAATATTCCCGCCTTCGTGAATTCTATAACACTATTTAGCTAACGGTATACATTTAATTGTGAGTGCAGTACCACGTTTTAATAATAATGCTATACATTTATGTAATACAATATAATATACCGGTAACTTCACATATTTATGTATTTATTTATTTTTTTATTACGTATAAAAAGTTTCACCCTCCAATTAAATCATTTAGTTTATATAGGTCAATTCCAGCCTAATAATAGCCCATACTTGTTGGATGATGATGATAATAATAATAATAATAATAATGATAATAATAATAATAAAAAAGTAAAGTAATCCCACTACAGGCCTCAGGAGGCCTTTGGGGTAGTAGGAGGTTAAGGCTTCCACTTTTTCTGGACAATCGGCACTTGATGTTAGCCGGGCTGTCAGCCCTGCGTGACGGCCGTCTCTACCCCAGAACAAGCGTCTGGTACTCATTTCCGTTAGAGGCTGAGTCGACCACAGGGCCATAGTGCCGCCAGAAGGTTTGGGTCAGTTTAAAAATCCTGACCCCACCGGGACTTGAACCCCGCGACCTCCCGGCTTGTAGAGTAGTGCCTTAACCTCTGCACTACCGCGTGCCCCAATAATAATAATAATAATAATAATAATAATAATAATAATAATAATAATAATAATAAATAATAATAATAATAATAATAATAATAATAATAATAATAATAATAAAGTAAAGTGATCCCACAACAGGCCCGGAGGCCCTTGGGGTAGTAGGAGGTTACGGCACCTACTTTTTCTGAACAATCGGCACTTTATGTCAGCCGGGTTCTCAGCCCTGCGTGGCGGCTGCCTTTACCCCAGAACAAGCGTCTGGTACTCATTGCCGTTAGAGGCTGAGTCGACCCCAGGGCCATAGTGCCGCCAGAGGGATTTTGGTCAGTTTAAAATTCCTGACCCCAACGGGACTAGAACCCTCGACCCTCCAGCTTGTAGCTCAGTGCCTTAACCATTACGCTACGGCGTGCCCCATAATAATAATAATAATAATAATAATAATAATAATAATAATAATAATAATAATAATATATCCAAATAGTTTTTGTAGAGAGTCGACAGACAGAATAAAATATAAAACATTGTAACAATTAAAAAAAATTAACCTTATCGGGAACCGAATCTGTGACCTCTTGCATACGAAGCAAGGCATAATGCTATGCATAAAAGAATGCTCTTCGATGGAGAAAGGGGAACGTATTGTAGCTCAACTGTGCAATTAGTTTACTCGTGTGAATCGCGCTTTAAAACTTGGAATGTTCGAGATCAAGAGTCTGTTCAATCCTTTTGCTACGTGTACGCACCCATGACTGGAAATATCTTGTTTCATAAATAAACCCCCAATGTATAGAACCACATTGTGTTGTGGGTCTCTCATGTCATGACAGAGGCGTCACTGACTGCCCGTTTTCTGTTGTTTACATCTCATACTCAAATATCATGAGCAACAAAATTTTTTGTTTGTGTCAGAAAGAAAAATATGTGATTCTAATAGTATTTGTTCTCCTGAATTCAAATATGTTATCGGTTTTTCTCCATCACGCAAGGTTTACGAGAGACAGACATTTATAATTTCAAACACTTTAATATTTTCTATATTCGTAACTACACAATATTCGAACATTCGGATTCACCTAGAAAGTAAGAAATGACGATTTTCTGCTATATTTCACCTGTGGAGCATCCCTCTTGATGGTCCAACAATAATCGGCCAGCATATTAGGATTCCATTTGCCTTGATATCTATTTTCCATAGCTGTAATCTCCTGATGAAAGTGTTCCCCGTGCTCATCGCTCACTGCGCCAAGATTTTCCGGGAAGAAAATCTAGGTTTATTAAAAAAATAATGGTTTAAATCCATTAATTGAAATTGAAATAAAAAAACTGTAGGTGATGGAGAAATTCCGAATACATATTTTAAACACGATAAAAAAACTGCATTAAGTACAACTATTGGTACTCATGAGACAAAAACCATGTTGACCAGTGTATTTAAATGTAGGAGGAAGGTATTGTAGAGTTGCATTTGTTTGATCTATAAAGATGGAAAGTTCTCCACCTCTGGGTTATACTAAGGAAGAATGAGAATGATCCAAGCGTCGTTAAATAAAGCACTACTTACCTATCTATCTATAAATAAACTCCAAACAGCCTTTTAGTACGACCTGTATGAGAATTAGACAAGATATCAAAGTTCTCCACTGTGAAGAAGATAAATGAGACTTTCCCCCCAAATAAATAAAACATGTGACAAGTTGTCACGGATTTTCCGTTACATTCATGTCGAGTCATGCCAACAATTCTCCAAATTTCTTCTCGTGTTTTGACGTGACACCAATGTTTTCATTTACACCATATACAACAAAAATCAACTTATAAATTTACGAAACACACCAGATTAGCTAAAATTAACAGGTGTGCATGTATATGTAACATACATACATACATACATACATACATAGAACTTTATTATTTAACATTTTCCAATATTGTTATTTTAACACAGTTCCAATAATGGATCATATTAT
The DNA here is from genome assembly GCA_030220185.1 of Diploptera punctata. Taxonomy (NCBI): domain Eukaryota; kingdom Metazoa; phylum Arthropoda; class Insecta; order Blattodea; family Blaberidae; genus Diploptera; species Diploptera punctata. The sequence goes on from JASPKZ010007738.1 coordinate 262,495, forward strand.
AATATTATAAGGATATTGTGAAAACGAGGATATCCGTGAAGAACTGCAGATCTACTCCACAAAAGAAAATATATTTAACAACAAGATACAGTGGAAAGAACATGTAGAAAGAATGGAAGAAAGTAGATTACCAAATAAAATCTTCCATTATTTTCCAAGAGGAAGAAGAGATGTCGGACGTCCTCGGAAGAGATGGTCTTAGATCTATTAGTGAAGACGGAACAGGCAACTCTTGCCTAAACCAGGAAGTGAAGAAGAAGAAGATATTGTGAAAAGAAAAATTCATCATACTTTATTTTCTTCCTTCTTTTTTTTCCCCCTTGATTCAACTTGTCTCTATATAGTATTTTTAATTGCTATAATGCGACCTGGGCCTTGCATGGACTAGACATGGCATGACATGATTTCAAATCTTATCGTATGCACAATCTTTTGACTATACAAAGACGCGGATGGTCTCCTCGGATAAGTGATCAACTCAATCTTTGTGGCCACCTATGAGACAACACGAACAGTTAAGACAGGACACACCATTAATTAATAAAGTGATACTAAATCGAATATGATGTGTATGATTATGATAGTAAAATGATATTTGGTGAATATTTGGGTCTTAATTTTTCCTGTCTCATATGTGACAAAAATGCTGAAAAAACCCCACGCAGAAAATTTGTTCCAACCAGGATATACAGGGTGTTTCTAAATTAGACTGACAAACTTTGGGATCAGATAGAGAACCTTCATTGAAGCATATTTTGTTAAGGAACCTATGGGCTGAAACGCTTCGTTTTTAGGGCTGGAGGGATCTTACAGGAAGGGATTGAAGGAAACGAAAAAAAAAAAAACACTCATTTTAGTTCAAGGCGGGTTTGTCATTACTACTATCGCTTGGTTTGTTTACTACCGGAGTTCAGTAGTATTCGGGACCTATTACAGCAAGTTTGTTTACATCCATTGGTACGATCTGTTGGATAGGTAGGGGTGGGCCGGCACGCTCACCTGACCTGATCTGACTAATTCCTTTTTGTGGGGCTACATAAAGGCAACGGTTAAGAAACAGATATTGACTCTGAAAAAGATCTTGTAGCACGTATTGTCAGCGCAGCAGCTGAAATAAGGGAAACTCCTGGCATCTTTAGAAGGATACGATAAAGTATGGCACATTGATGCACTGTTTGCCTGGATGTTAACCTTTTCACTGCTGAGATATTTCCAGTCTTTAAAACCCTCCTTGCTCAACGTAGGGAGAAATATGGAAAAAGTTTATTTAGGTTCCTAGGAGATGGCAGTATATGCCTGCTTAGTTTGAAAGCAATGCAATACGTATTATATAACTAGCAGGCGTTTGGAGTTGAGAATGGATATACACACCCATAGAACAGCAAGCATTTTCTTTGCCAACGGATATACCCGTTCGTAGCAGTGTAAAGGTTAATGGACGTGTGTTCCAGCACTTGTGATGAAACAATAAACTGGATCCATCCTGACAAAGCAACACTGAAGTGAGTGTTTATGTATTTTTGGAATTACGTACGTTATGTTTCTGCTTGTCTGTAAAGTATTTGGATTAACACACAGAATTATGTGACACAGAATTACTTGTTATTTGCACATACCAACTTCCTTCTATCGCTTCCTCTAAGACTCCTCTTGCAGTGAAACGAAGTGTCACAGCCTATGGGTTCCTTAACAAAATATGCTTCAACGAAGGTTAATTATCTGCTCCCAAAGTTTTGGAATGGAAACTTGAGGGAAGACGAGGCAGAGCAAGACCTAAAACCTCCTGGAGTCAGCGAATATGTTTATACATGAAGGAGAAATATCTACAACTAGGATATTGGATGGACCGACAAAATTGGCTATTAGGAATCGGACGATGTGAAAGACGTTAATCAACCGATGATCTATCTATCTATCTATCTATCTATCTATCTATCTATTATTATTATTATTATTATTATTATTATCATCATAATCGAAACATGGGCAGTAAGTAGAAAACAAGTCAACAAGCTGTTACAACAGTAGAAATTTATTTTCGGAGGCGATGGACAAGAATTTCAAGAAGGGATAAAGTCAGAAACACCACAAAAAGGGAAATTATGCAAGTTGAAAAAAGAAAACATATTGAAAAAATAGAATAAATACGTTTGAAATGGTATGGACACCTCATAGGAATAGAAGGAGATAGAATACCAAAGAAAATCCTAGATTGGAAAGCTAATGGAAAAGGCAGACCTAGAAAACGTTGGATGGATGGATTGAAGAGAAGTAGACTATGGAAGCTAGAGATTTGAGGGAAAAATGCTTTAGACAGGAACTTCTGGTGACAAATCACTTTGGATTGAAGGAGAAACACTATATTGTGGAATATTCCGAATAAAAAAGAATATTATTGATGAATCTCCAAATAATTTGAACCCTATTTGATTTTCCAGTATGCTACGGTTTAGTTACAATAAAATTATGTACATTCATTCACATAGTGCTTGACTTCTTGAGTTACATAAAAATTATATTTTAATGTTATATAAATAAATTTCCAATATTTAGGATGTGATATAACTTATAGAGAAAATAAAGATATAGAAAATAAAGTAAATAAATTTCAGGCTATTTGTGGAACCATAAAAAGAACCTTAGGTCGGAAAACAAGGAAAGATACGAAACTTAAATTATATAAAACAATGGCTGTTCCTTTGTTGTTGTATGGAAGTGAAAATTGGATAATGAAATCAAGGGATAAAAGCAGGATACAGACTGCGGATATGCTGTTTTTACGTAATGTGAAAGGATGCACAAGAGCAGATAGAATAAGGAATGAAACTATACGAGAAGAATTAAATATATATAAAATTGAAGATAAAATCAGCGAAAATAATAAGAAATGAACAGAACACTTAATGAGAATGAACAACGAAAGAATACCAAAAAGAACCTTCCTGTATAATCCCAGAGGAACGAGAGATGTTGGCCGACCACGTAGAAGATGGACTCCACTTTTAACTTCGCCGGAACAGGCTGCATAGCCTAAACCTTGTAGTAGAAGAAGAAGAAGATATAAATAAATTAAAGTAAAAAGTAAAGTAGTCCCACTACAGCCCAACAGGAGGCCCTTGGGGTAGTAGGATGTTAAGGCTCCCACTTTTTCTAGACAATCAGCACTTGATGTCAGCCGGGATGTCAGCCCTGCGTGACGGTCGCCTTTACCCCCAGAACAAGCGTCTGGTACTCATTTCCGTTTGAGGCTGAGTCGACCCTAGGGCCATAGTGCCGCCAGAAGGTGTTGGTCAGTTAAAAATCCTGACCCCACCGGGACTTGAACCCTCGACCTTCCGACTTGTAGCGCAGTGTAACAATCAAAAATCTAACTCAAAGTCTCCTAAAAAAGTAATATAAAAAACCACACACCTTCTTACAGCAGGATTTCTTATATTAATTATTTGTCATCTACGAGTATTTTGGAAATAATCTAATTTAGTAATAAATGCATGTCTTTGGAAATCAAACACGGGACATTCAAATAACGTATGATACAGTCTGGCTGGAGTTCTTGCAGATACAGGTTTGTGTACCCATTTTGAATCGTTCCAAATAATGTCCAAATTTACTGTGATCGGTTATATAGTCTTTACACAAAATTTGGTTCCAGAAATATTTATAATATAAAAAATGGGGACTGATTATAAATTTACAGAAAACAGAATATATGTGTTTGGAAAAGGATGTGGATGACCTCATACTTGAAACAGAGAAAATAAAAAATGTGAACCTTTTAAATATCTTGGGTCAATAATTACAAGTTTGCGTACCTGTGAGAGAGATGTACAGACTAAAATTGTAATGACAAAAAATGCAACTAAGACATTACATGGAATAATTTGGAACAAAAATATTACAAAGAAAACTAAAATGAAAATTTATAAGAGCATAATACAGAATATTTTGCCATATGGAAGTGAAACTTGGTCTTTGACGGAATTACAAAATAATAAAATTAGAATAGTTGAATTTGATTATTTTAGAAGAAGCCTCCAAAAAACAAGACAGGATAAAATAAGAAATGAATTCCTTTGGAGAGAAATGAATGTCACCACATCTGTTGTTAAGAGGATTGAAAATCAAACGCTTAAATGGTATGGCCATGTACAAAGAATGGAAAATGAAAGATGGCCAAAAAATATATACTAATGGTCACCCCCTGGAAGAAATAAACGTGGCAGACCAAGATGGAAATGGAATACCTACATCAGAACCATAATGGATGATAGGAATTTGGAAGAGGGAGATTGGAATGACAGAGATAAATGGAAACTAAAGACGGCAAACCTATAAGTGGGGGAAAGTCGAAGAAGAAGAAGAATTATAGGCGAATATAATTACTATATTGATATACTAAATAATTTATAATTTAAGCGGTTGTTCATTTTAATCTTAAGTACAATCGTTTAACAACAGTTTTAAAAAATATATAATTACACTTTTAGACTATTTATTATTTCATTAAAAATAATTTCACTGTTTTACTTACTCACTGGCACTATCGAACCCGAAGGTTCATGGCCACGCGGACATACGCTCTCCATACATCCCTATCCTGAGCTAATCCTTTCCAATCATTCCCTGTATAATCTACTTCCCTCAAATCATAGTTAATGTTATTCTCCCACCTCATTCTTGCTCTACCAACTGGGAATTTTCCCTCTGGCTTTCCTACAAGAAGCTTCCATGCAAGTCTTTCATTCCCCATACGTGCAACATGTCCTGCCCATCGCAGTCTAAGGGACTTAACTGTTCTTATTATATCTGGCTTCCTATAAAGACCATGTAGTTCATTGTTATGTAGTCTTCTCCATTTGCCTGTCTGTTCATCTCTCTTTGGTCCAAAATTTCCTAAGTACTTTATTCTCAAATACTTGTAATCTCCTTTCCTCCCTTAAAGTAAGAGTCGATGTTTCGCAACCATATAATATAACTGGTAGAATAATAGTTTTATATATTTTCAGTTTAACGTTTTTGAAAGGAGTTGGGGCATCAAGAGTCTCTGCAATGCAAAATAGTACAAATCACTTTCACTGTTTTAGGTTTTTAAAATTAAAAAAAAAAGGGGGGGAGACTTTCTTGGGCCTCCGAGAGTCATCTACCGATGATATTAAATTAATATTTAGCAATAGTGACTGTAGAAACTACAAATATATGGTTTTATAATTTGATTCAATAGCGAATTAATAGGCCTATATAATACGTTACATGAAAAATATTATTTTGTATCATGGTCATTCTAATATACACTGGGTATGAAAGAATTAATGTGGATAAATGTAGAGAGTTTTACCTGTTGAAAGGCAGCGTCATAGTTTTGAATTCTCTTTCCTGTATTTTACCGACGGCGACGGCGTGAAGCGTCCACTCCAATGCTTCCCGCCAACTACTTGCACTACTCGGCCAAAGTTCTTATAGACGATCAAGACGCTCAGTTGCGCCAACACATTGCGTCTCGCTACACGATTCTAGACCTTATCGACGTAAACCATAACCTATTTCACCCGAAACCAGCAACCACGCTGCTTTACCTACTAAAATTCTCGCCAACAGACAATTCCGTACACCGTTTTCTGCACCTCCCACTGATAAAATACCAACATATACATGAAATATATTCATACTTAATCAAAATTTATATTTTACAACAATAATAAATCAGCTGATTTAATGGACAAGGAAAAGAGATGATACAAACAATTGAAAGAGAAGGAAACAATGGGCAATTTGGACTTGCGTACAAATGTTGTAATTCCATTGGTTGCTTCATTTTCATGAGGCGCCTTGCTCTAGTTTTATGGTAAGTTAGTTCTAACAATCGGATATGACGTCACTGAATGAAAAGTTTTAGCGACTGCGCAAATGTTGTTCTCCCGCCAAAATGAATGAGATGCGGATAAAGATCCGTGGGTGAGCAACTTGTTGCAAAATACATAAATTTGTAAAATGCCATTTCGTGCTCAATTTTCTGTACCTTAGTATACAACATGATTTTTTCTGCAATATAGGCCTCAGCTGTAATGTCCTATAGAAACATCATAATGTATCGAGTCTCTCTACAATTATTATAAAACTATTGAATGAATATTCACTTATTTCTCAACATTTTATTTTGTTTCATTCTAACGTCACAAATGAAATGTACATGCTTCAGTTAATTAAAATAAATAATAGTTAAGAAAACTAAAACAACACGCTTTATTAAAAAACCGAACTAAAAAATGAAAAATAATTTTAATTTCCAACGCGCTTGAGATAAAATTAAAGTGGTCAACAAAAAAAAATCATCTCCAACACATCTAGAATAAAACTAGAGTTGTTATCTACAAAAAAAAATAAGTTTACCATCAAAAGCGCGGTGTGCCCTATATCAATTAATATATTTGATAATAAACAGATATTGGTAAAAGTAAAGTCTCTAAGAAGAAGACGAAAAACCATAAAGAGCACCCCACGCGCTTTTGATGGTAAAATTATTTTTTTTTGTAGATAACTAGTTTTATTCTATATCTTTTCTTCTCCAGAAAAGCCTGACCAGAGGCTAAAGATGGCAGCCCCATCACTGGTCTTGCCTTCCTTTGGCCAGCAACCAATCGAAGGGACTATTATTATGCTTTCAAGTCTTATACGAGAATTTCCCGGAGAAGGGAAAATTTTCTATAGGATCGTAACAGGCCTTGGCCTAATACTTGGAAGGAAGAAGAAGATGTATTGGAGATGATTTTTGTTCACAACTTTAATTTTATCCCAAGGGTGTTGGAAATTAAAATTATGTTTCATTTTTTGTTCGGTTTTCTAATAAAGCGTGTTGTTTTAGTTTTTAAACTATTTTTTTTATTTTTAGTTTAATTGATTTTCATAAACCGAAATCCCATGAAAATTTAATTGCTTACTATATTTTTAGTTCTAAAAAAATCCTCCGAGCCGGATTTGAACCAGCGACCTATGGATTACTGAAATTATATACCACTACAGTCCACCGCTCTACCAACTGAACTAACAGAGGATATAATATTCATTGCTTACAACGATGGACTAAAAAGTAGATAAGTCCGCAAGTTATCATACTGGTCTTTATTTGTTTGATTATGCAATTTTTGCATTGTCAAGTCGGCCGCAGTGGACTAGTGGTTATGCTCCTTGCCTCTGGTCCCAAGGGTCGCGGGTTCAAACCCGGCCGGGGTCGATGGATTTTTTAGGACGGAGAAATCCAAGGAGCAAGTCCTCCGGGAAGGACTTTAAGCCGTGGGTCCCGAGTCTGAATATTTTCAGGCTCGTAAAAATTCCTTAAGCCTGAATGAAAAGGCCTCTAAGCAAAATTTACCGAATTTTCCCCGTCCTAGTACTACCTTGGTTTCCTAGATGTCAGTATGAGGCGGAATGCTGACCACGTACCACTCAAAATGGCATCTATACGAAAACAAGTGTAACTAAATTAGCATGGTTCAAATTCTTCCCTGTAGGGGGAAACGCCTGAATCTCTGTAAAGGGAAAACATAGGCTTACAATACAAAAATATTGTATTGTCATTGCTCCTTTGCAAGTATGCAAATTTTCAAGTAGATCTAATGTTTTTATTGAAAGATTCCGTTATATAGACAGATACAGGTCAAGCTAATATAAAGCGTGTAAAAAATTAACAATGGGGGGGGGGAATACGATGTTTATATTATTAAAGTCCGCCGCTGTGGTCTCGAGGTAGCGTGTTGTCTTGTCACGCAGCGGGCCCGGGTTGTAAAACAAATGTTACAAAGCTTTCAGGGTCAAACGAACCCCGAATATCAACTGGCCATCATCATCATCCCACGGTGTGGAAAGCAATGGGAAGCTATGTCACCTATAATTCCCTAGTAAAGCTGCAAAGCTTGCCCTAGATCAGAACACTATAGAATAAAATAATAAAAAATCATGCCTTTCTTTTAATCGGCCCAGACGGGTTATTGGGGATCATTAAGATCCGGCCCATGTTCCCTTTTTTGAGAATATAAATTAGTAGGTATAATGAAGTACATTTCATATTAAAGATATTTTCCTTCATGAACTGTATATTTTTTTTTTGTAAGCCCATGTTTTCCCTTCACAGAGATTTAGGCGCTCTCCCCCTACAGGGAAGAATTTGAACCATATTAATTTAGTTACACTTGTTTTCGTATAGATGTCATTTTGAGTGGTACGTGGTCAGCGTTCCGCCTCATACTGACATCTAGGAAACCAAGGTAGTACTAGGACGGGAAAATTCGGTAAATTTTGCTTAGAGGCCTTTTCATTCAGGCTTAAGGATTTTTTACGAGCCTGAAAATCTTCAGACTCGGGACCCACGGCTTAAAGTCTCTCCCGGAGGACTTGCTCCTTGGATTTTTCCGTCCTAAAAATCCATCGACCCCGGCCGGGTTTGAACCCGCGACCCTATATATACACTAAATTACAAATTTATAAATCCATAATTAGAAGCACGCCAACCGGTGCAGAAACTTGGCAGTTGAATACAAATTTGAGTTTAAAGCTTATGTCTACTGAAATGGATTGTTTTAGACATTCTAAATTGGAAAAAAATCAGAAGTACAATCAGACAACAAATGATAGTACAAAATTCAATATTAGATTTTGTAAGATACCGACAACTAGAATGCCATATACGTAGGATGCCAGAGAAAAGATTATCATAAGTAATGCCACGAGTGATTTCCAAATTATCGATAAATTCACGACTCACGAAGTGAGGAGTGAATTTATCTAGAGAATTTGGAAATCAAGAGTGGCATTTGTTAGGACTATTTAACGAATAAAATTAAGCTGTTTACTCACAAATCATTATTTAACTATAGTTATTTTAAAATATTTATATATTTAATGTAAACGGCGATGTTTGAAAACAAATGAGAAACGATAGGTACGCTTCTACTGCTTCATTTGTTTATCACTGCAACCAGATCATACTATTTATTGCCAAAGGAACGCAATATTGTAAGGAGGAGCTTTCTTTAATATGGTAATCATAACACTGATAAATATTTGGTGAAACACGATTCTGATTGGTTGTAAAACAGAAATCATTGAAACGTGATTGGTCATTGACTCCCATTTGGGGCATGAGTTAAATAGTCCAGACAAGTTTTGGAATGGATTCTACCCGGGAAAGGAAAGAGAGGTCGACCTAGATTTAAATGGATGGATGATGTAAGAAAACATATGAGGTCTGGAAGAATTGGAATGGGAAGACAGAAAATAATAAAAGGGACAAGTTCTCCAGGGTTAAGCTGCGGGCCCCGAGTCTGAAGATTTTCAGGCTCATTACTACACCAGACTATACAGAGAAGCCATTGAAATAAATAAACATAAAAATTCCTTCAACAAAAAAGAAGAAACCATGAAGATAAACAAAATTTGGATCCCAGCACTGCATAACACGACAACGAAGCCTATGACTTCTGCAATCGGCACAACAGCAAAAAACTCGGTCCGCGCAGAAAACCCCCCCCCCCGCCCGGGGTTTAGCTATAAATAAAGAGACAGTTTCTAACTATACAAACTGCGAACGGAAAGGCACGGAGGGCTGACGAGAACCATCCCCAGCCTTAGCGACCAGAACTGATGGTTCTTTCGCCGGTTTTCCATTAAAAAATAAACCGAAGAAGCTGACTTTTAGATAAATTCATTAACTTGAAGCCACTCTGCTAGGGTTTTCGGTGGTTTTCACTAGCGTTAAGACAAATGTCGGAGTGGTTCCCTAGTCTCCACCAGTAAATCAATAACTCCCTGAAACTAAATTCTAAATTATTCTATATTTTTGGCATTAATCAAGTCATTCTAAATTCTAAATTACGTCAGTCAGCACACCCTGAAGAGGGCCTTTTTGATTTTCTCCTCCCAACAGCGACTTCTCCTCGGAACTCCAGCTCAAGTAACCTCCAAATTTTAAATTCACCCAAAATTTTAATTTTAATTTTAATTCAACTCGACCAAGACTTCAAGCGCGGCTTGCGGTTGGAGCTCCAACCAATCAGCGACCAGGACGGCGCACTGATGGACCTACATTCACCAGAGGCGTCCTCCAGAAACGCCGAACAACAGCCCACGCTTGACCTCCCGGTGGAATTACTATGGGGCTTTGTATGGTCATCGTAAGGAAACACCTTTGAAGATACCCATTCCATATTTATATCCTAGGACAAAGAGGGCATAGAAAGTAAGTACCTACACTGTCCGGGACATTAGTCCCATACGATTAGTCAGTCAGTCCAACCACCAGCCAGTCTGCAGCCGACTGTTGAGGAGTTCACAGAGAGCTCTCATGATGAGGTCTACCGCAGCAGCAGACGAAACGTCGAGTAAGAAAACAACCAGACCACGGCCTATAAGCCGGGAAGACGAACCAAATATGGATAAATTTTTATAACATTATTTGACAATTTTAAAGTATTTATTTAAATATGCAAATCACAACATTATGACACTAGTACACAATATTGTGATGCTGACTGCTATTTTCTCCACAGAGTATATTACTTAGTCTATGATTTTTTATCGCTCTTTTGGGTTATCGCGGGTTAGAACGGCGTTGGGAAGTGATAAGTAAGTGTACACCCATTTTTAATAAACGTTTAGTAAGTTTAATATTATTAATATATTTCTTTAACATAGATTTGGAGACCCTCCATGGTATCTTTACCTTGTCGTGGTGGAGTGGCTTGTGTGCTTAAATGATCCTGAGAGCTATGCCGGCGGTAGCATTGCTGCCGATAGGGTTCCCATGCCGGACTGGTCTAAGGTGATAAGCCAGACGAAATAAGTACCTTGGTCGAAAGAGTGACGATCTTTCACCGTAAAAATACAACCGTCAAGAAATGCGGACATGGGTTCTACTGGGGTAAAATTTTCCGGAGGTCAAATAGTCCCCCATTCGGTTCTCCGGGCGGGGACTACTTCAGGGAACCCATGCCAAAGGCAACATTAACTATGATTTGAGGGAAGTAGATTATACAGGAAATGATTGGAAAGCATTAGCTCAGGATAGGGATGTATGGAGAGCTTATGTCCGTGCGGCCATGAACCTACGGGTTCGATAGTGCCAGTGAGTAAGTAAGTAAGTAAGTAAGTATAGATTTGGAGATTTATTGCAGTGATCTACATTTCATAGCGACGTGCTGCCATCTAGCATAAGCTATATAAACTTTAGTATGATATCGATAATAATCGATATGTGGCAAGGATGATAATCGATATGTGGTTCGATGGTGGGTTATCGCTGGCTCTATAAACTCTGGCGCATGCGCACTGTTGTTGTATAGGACTTTGAAAATATATAATGTAAGTTAGAGTGATGAATCCCCCGATAGAGTAATAGAAGCAAAAAAAAAAAAAAAAAAAAAAGCTCTAGTAAACATGGGCCCGCAAACGAGCCGTGTGTGTAAGAACTATAAATGTGTGATTACAAGCCGCCACTGACTACAAATTAATTTGAAAAATAGACATTACGTTTAATTGACATTCTATGTTGCCTCAAAATACACTCACTGCTTACCTAGCTTCTTCTTTTTCTTTTTCTTCTTCACTTCACGGACTAGGGAAATTGCCTGTTCCGCCTCACATTAGTTCTGTCCATCTTCTCACTGGCCTTCCTACAATCCTTGAACCTCTCGGCGTGTAGTTAAATGTTGCATTTAATAATCTGCGCTTACCTAGCAAGGAATGCAATTATTACTTTACATGTTATACAGTATTGCTGTAGGCTTATACTCGTACCTGTTAAAGGAGGTGTTCAAAGCGTCGTTCTTGCATCCGGTTGCAGTATGGATCTCGTCTCTTCAGTGAGTATCGTTATGATGTTTACAATGCAGGATATCAGTAGCGGCTCATAACCATACATTCCAATAAAATCTCTAACACAATTTGCTTGCGGACCTATGCTTATTAGAACTTTTTTGCTTCTATTACCGTATACTTCTAACCGTTTCAGTTTGCACTATTAATTTTGATACGCCCTGTATACACACATACATATATAATTCTTCTGTACGTATGTTTGCCACTCCTCCTAAATGACTGGACAGATTTTGATGAAATTGTTTGTGTGTGTATGATTGGTTCCCTCGATGGTTAACATTCAAAATAAGACCCTCTAAAACCATTAGGCGTAGGAGCTCACCTGAAGTGAAAATTAAAAAATCTCTGTAGCGGCCACATTTTTCAATGTTAAAAACAAAATTCAGTACGTCCTATTAAAATAAACCGAGGTAGATAATGTCCAAAAATGAGCAAAATCCGACAATTAGAAATCGAGGTTTACATGAAATCCGAAATTAAAAAAATGCCTTTACGACTGGAACGATTTTGATTAAATTTTTGTTTGTGTTTCAGTTGGTCCCTGGATGGATTTGATTCACAATTGGACTTGGTAGGTGGCGCTGCGGTCGGGTTATAGGAATAATTTTATGTCAGATGTGTAGTCATAAAATGCATTATCGACATATTGCGCGCGAAAACAATGTGACATCATCATGCATGCTTCTTGAGCCGCAACAGATGGCAGAACTTGTTCCTAGAATCGTTTCATCCTAAAATATCCACCGATCCCAGTCGGGTTTGAACCCGCAACCCTCGGGACTAGGGGCAAGGAACATCCATATTGCTTTCATATAATAATTTAAGTAAGAAGTGCAATTTAATATTAAATGTATTCATCTTAAAAAGTAGAACCCATATTTAAAACATATTATTATTCCCTACCGCTTTCTGACTTCCAATTGTATGTGATTTATAGGGGGATTGGTGGTAATCCGCATGCGCTGCTACGCCTAAATAAATGAAAGTTAATGTGATTTTATATTTAGTTGAATAAGTAAGAGGAAAAATAATTATAAATTTATATCTTTTAGACACCCCGTGCTGATTACCCGGCGTTGCCCGAGAATCTACTTATCCCGATCCTCTTGACATAAATGAGCTGAAATACGAAAATTAATGTGTTTTATGTTTAGTTAAATAAGTGGAAGGAAAAAAAATTATATCGTAATTATTTTTAGATACCCTGTGCTGTTTATCCGGTGTTGTCCGGGTATCTACTCATTCCGATCTTCTTGGCATAAATGAGCTGAAAGATGAAAATTAATGTACTTTTTATGATTTTATGATTTTTAAATAAGTAAAATGAAAAATAATTATAAATGTATATCGTAATTATTTTAAGATTCCCCGCGCTGATTACCCGGTGTTGCCCGGGAATCTACTTATCTCGATCTTCTTGGCATAAATGAGCTAAAAGACAAAATTCGTTATTGTGAGTTATCCGTAAAAGAATACCCGCCATGTGCTGCTATGCTTGCACAGGAATCTACGTACTTGTCTCGATCTTCTTGACATCAATGAAAGACAAAAATGGTTATTGTGAGTTATCCGTAAGAGATAAACATATGCTGTCACGGACTTTTTTGTACAGCTTTTTGAGATATTCAATTCTGTGTACATTAATTTTGTGTATTTGTTATGGTTTAGGCAGCGTAAGCCATTTAAGCGTCCAAAAAGCTACTTTTTTTTCGCGTTTTTCACTACAAAGGGCGATTTTAAGGGTTTAGAAGTTGAGTATCACAACTCTCTTATAGCCTATATTCATCCCGGGAATCTCTTGAACATTTTGCAAAAATCCCATCACAATCCGATCAACGGTATGGCCGCGCATAAAGTACGAACAAACAAATAAACAAACAAACCAAGAAACAAATAAACATTCATTTTTATATATTAGATACCAGTATTTCCCAAGCTCTCCTATCATGAAGATATATTTTTTAAAAATATTATCAAGAATTGCACTGTTTTTAGTATTTTATTTTATTACGAATTAATTAATTTATATGTTGATTTGACTCAAGAATTTTCAGTCACGGTATTAGCTATTTTTTTTAAATACAAAATATCGTCCATGATAACTCTTTCTTTCTGTATGGATTGAAAACGAACCCATCTTCAAGTTCTAGTCCCTCTGCGACCAATAATTGTGTGGTTGTATTGAAAAGACGGATAGGTGTATCTGCCATCGATCAATCAATCTAAACATTGCCACAGGGGTTTTGTCAGTAAAATTCAACCAAATGTTCTTTTTTCAAAGAAGGTAAAATATTCATTTTCCTACATTTCTATAATATATTTTTCATATTCCAGTATCTTGAAATTGTTTTCATGACGCCAAAAAGTAATAGTACCCGTATATCCCCACGTGGGGACAAGGTCCTCCCTAGCAGGAGTTTCTTAACGAAGCTAATTTTGTTATCCTTATTTAAAGTGCTTTGTGTGGAGTGTAGCATTGTATGATGCAGAGACTTGGACATTACGACGGAATGAGGAAAAGCGACTGGAAGCCTGGATATGGAGAAGGATGGAACGTATAAAATAGACAAAATAAAAAATAAAGATATGCTAGACAAAGTGGGTGAAGGAAGAACAATGATGGAACTCATACAGAAGAGGAAAGAAAATGGATTGGCCACTGACCAAGAAGAAACTGCTGCAAATGGATGCCCTATAAGGAATGGTCAAAGGAAAGAAAGTTCTTCTTCTTCTTCTTCTTCCTCTCATGTGATAGACCTAGCGGTCTGTTAAGGTCTCAATCCAACGTTTGAAGGGTCTGCCCAAAGGAAAGGAAGTTAGATGCAGGAAAAGACATCAGATAATAGACAATATTAAAATAAATGGTTTGTATGCGGAAACAAAAAAGGAAAGCTGAATTAAGGAAAGAGTTGAGAATGCTGAGTTTGCAGTGAAAGACCTGCTCTTGGGCAGGGCACTGACTCTGAAAAGAAAGCCATATATGAGCCAACAATTGACTATTACAAAGATAAATACCAACTGACAAGTATAACTGTCACAGGATTGATGATCGGGGCAAGTGGTACTATACCAGGATTTTTAGCCAAATTTTGGAATTCCTTAGATTTGGACAGGGTGTGTCTTCCTGCTGCCATTAGAGGATCAATTTCAATTTTAAGAAACCATATTTACAAAATTACTACTTTATAGTATGAATACTTCAATCAGGCCTACAAGTTGAATTTTTTAAAATGTATTTACAAAATGTATTTCATCTATTTAAAAAAAATTAATTGTCTGTATCACTTTGTCCTTGGGGCAATCCTCTAATGAGGAAAGTTTTATATGATAAAAAAATCATCATCATCATAGTACATTCACGAATTTAGGTCATTTGTTGACCTGTTTCGGCCTCAAGAGAAACACAATCCAAAAGTCTTTTGAGTGGACGTCCTGGTCTTCTTCTTCCTGCAGGTTGATATCTTAACATTTGTTTGGGTATTCTGTGATCTTCCATTCGATGAACATGTTGCATCCATCTTGACTTATAATCAGAAATTTTGTTTTCTAAAGGTTCCATGCGTAATTCTTCTAAGATGTCTTTATTTTTTTTTTGTGATCTAGTAGTGTGTATCCTGCAGTCCTCCGAAGGTATCTCATTTCAGCAGATCTAAGTCTCTGTATATCCTTCTGTTTCAACGTCCATACTTCGCTACCATACAAAAGAGTTGGAAGAGCCAGTGTTTTATACACTTTTAGTCTTGAATGCTTTTGGACTAACTGTGGCTTGAAGATAGAATTTATTAACCCTAAAATTCTTAAAAATTTAGATATTTTTTTGCATTTACATCCTTTTCTTCCTCATATGAGATATTGCATCCTAGATATGTAAAATTATTCATCTGCTCCAAAATTTTATTGTCCAGTACAATTTTACTTCTGACAGGATCTACACCTTGAAATGCCATAATTTTTGTTTCTTCTGTATATATCTTTAATCCATATTGTTCTGTAATTTTGTTAAGTAAAAAATTATATATATATATATATATATATATATATATATATATATATATTGTACGAATGTAATTGTCTGCTTTATTATAAAATTCTTGCAGTATCTAACTATACCTACTATTGTAGTTGTATTTTTTTGTATTCATATGTAACAGATGTTTGTCCTGTTTAATATTACTATTATTGTAATTTTTTTTGTATTCATATGTAACAGATGTGTATCCTGTTTAATATGACTATTATTGTAATTTTTTTGTATTCATATGTAACATATGTTTGTCCTGTTTAATATGACTATTATTGTAATTTTTTTTTGTATTCATATGTAACATATGTTTGTTCTGGTGAGTGGAAGAGAAGGCCACATGGCCTTAACTCCACCAGGCTAAATAAATAAATAAATAAAATAAATATACGTGCTCCCATCTTAACGTTGTGATTCTATTGCTCCCGTCCCTCGTTCATGTAAGCGTTATTTACACCGTTTCAATACTCAGGTCGCCTTCAAGGGTTCTGTGCTTCTTACAAACTAAACAGTTTACAGCATTATCTTGTTCTACATTAAAATGTGTTTCCTCCCATGAGGAGTCCACCACTGCACCTGACTCCTTAAACTCTACATGAACTAACACTGTGCTGTCAAGTTTACATGACGTCGACATTTCCCCTTTCCAAAGTACTCTCTACTGAGCAATCATACTCAGAATCGAATTGCTCACCAGTTGATGATGGTTGGTCTAAATACTGAAATCGTACTAGTTGCTGGAAATTATTATAAATTATATAAATTATTATAAATTGATTTGAAATGTATATTTCCTTTATTTGTGCCACGTAATAAATATAATTTGAGTGAAAAGTGGTAAGAACATGGCCTACTACATAATTTTATTTGTATTATATATCGTTAATAATATTATTACACGCTTATATAAATATATACAAACTATAAAGTAAAAATTCTTTTTTAAAATGCTTACTTGTCCGCAGCCTCTCGTGTAATTTGAGAAAATATGTATAAAAGAAAAATAAATGTTTGTTTAGGATTCCTGAGTAGCTGAGTTGATTAGAGCGCTAACATATAAAGTTACATATCTCGGGTTCAAATCCCGACTCAGGCATTTATTTTTCTTTTCATGTCATATATATACATTAGGGTATCTCAAGATGTGATTTTTTTTCGGAAAATCAGATACGTATATACCCTCTATTTCTTTTGTGTTCCACCTTAATAACTCAAATATTATTGCGATTGGATCATGACAACCCGTGCCGACTTCATGCTAAATGTAAGTCATGGAAATGTGTACTGGATATATATATATATATATATATATACATATGTTATAATTAAATATTTAACATTGAGCAATGCAAGTTTAATATGGTATGATAAGAAAAATAAATGCCTGGACGGGACTCGAACCCGGATCTCTGAGTCTGTACCTCAGTGTGATATCCATTACACCACAAGGCGAATCCAATTCAAACATTTATTTTTCTTATATATGTTTTTGAATTGGATTCGCCTGGTGGTGTAATGGATACAACACTGAGGTACAGACTCAGAGATCCGGGTTCGAATCCCGTCCAGGCATTTATTTTTCTTATCATACCATATATATATAGTGATAAAAAACCTTCAGAATACGATCGTACATTGTATACCTCGGACTCGAGGTAGCGTGCTGCCTTGTCATGCAGCGGGCCTGGGTTCGATTTCCTATCGGGACAGGCTCCTGGGTGAGTTTTTTCGGGGTTTTTCTTCACCAATAAGAAAAATGTCAGGAAGCTTAGGACCCAACGGTCCCCGAAAATCATCCGGCCATCGTCATCATTATCATCATCATCCATCACCGGTGTGGAAAGCAACGGGAAGCTACCACGCTTATAATTCCTTAGTAAAGCTGCAAGGCATAACATGGCAATTATTGCAGGGAAAGACCTGCCCTCGGGCAGAATTACTGTAGAATAGAAATACATAATGAATTTTTATCAAGTAAACACCTCAATTATGTATTAATAACGCTGAGCAACAATTTTTTTTTCTCAGATATGTGGTTCTGATAGTATTTTTTCTCCTGAATTCAAATACGATGTCGGAGAGACAGGAATTTATATTTTCAAACACTTTATATTTTTTTACATTCGTAACTACACAATATTCGAACATTCGGACTCACCTAGAAAGTAAGACATAATGATTTTCTGCTATATTTCGCCTGTAGAGCATCCCTCTTGATGGTCCAACAATAATCGGCCAGCATATTAGGATTCCATTTGCCTTGATATCTCTTTTCCATAGCTGAAATCTCCTGAGTTAGCTCATTTGGTTTTATTTTACAATGGACAAATGGGCGAAAAAACATTTATTAAAAAATAATTATTTAAATCCATTAATTGAAATTGAAATAAAAAATGTGGGTGATGGAGAAATTCCAAATATATAGGCCTATTTGAAAACACGATAAAAAAACTGCATTAAGTACAACTATTGGTGCTCATGAGACAAAAATCATGTTGACCAGTGTAATTAAACATTAGTTTTTTTTAATTTTGTTGGTCTTTATTTTTTAGTGTGATACATGCAAATAATTAATTAGGTGTTAATTAAAGTTCTTAACGACGAAAGGAATAGCATCTAAATTTTACAATTACTTGGAATAAAATCATATTTTACAAGTTTTTGTCCCTCTCTTCTTTCAATTATTTTCGATGTCTATTAACGTTGTTTGAAATACCTACATTTTTTTATAGTTTCTCTCATCCTTTCCATATTGTTTTCAATAACTACTGCTTACGATCTTGATATCCCCTACTAACTCTATTATTTTTATTAAGGAATTTGCATGTTTTCATCATCATCGTTATTGTTGTTGTTATTTTGTTGTATGTTTACATTGACGTTGAGATTATTTTGTTGGTTGTTGTTCGCTTGTTGTTGCGGTTGTTGTATTTGAGGTTCGCTTGCTTGCTGGTTTCTTTGGTTTTCTAAAGCTAACAATTTCTGACGTTTTTCTTCCATTAACCTTTCCCTATGTTTGTGAATGTAATCATACACATTTGGTAAACCCATGATGACGCAAGCTGAAAGGGCAGATCTGTATATGTTCATATCTGTAGCTTCATACCTGAAAACATCATTCCAGAACACAAAATTTAAAAATGTATAAGAGTTGTGTAATATTTTACGTGATTGCTTTCATATTTACAGGGCCTATATGTAAATCGAACACTTCTTGATTGACTGAACCAACCAGTAAATAAGTTGGCATCTCACCAAAAAATAGGATACTTATGCAAATCCATCTTCTCTTATGAGTAAGTTTGAATAACGATACTAGTAAAATTCATCGTAAGTTTCCGTTGAGGTGTTAATTCACGTAATATCATGCATGATTAGAAAATATAAAACAGTCACCTTGTAGGTCCGTCTCCTCAACTTAAGATCTTTCAAAACGCTCTAGGCCTTTCGGGACTAGTCCCATCATCAGCAGAATGCATTAGGTCCGTACTTGTTGACCCTTGTTGAAGCACTGACTTGGTTGTGAATATTTTGTAAAGAGGATTGTGTGAACTGGGGATGTTCTTATTAAGAAATTGGTTGTTGTCGATTTCTCTTAGGATTGCGATTTCCTACAGTATATTTATTATCCCGCGCCGTAGCCGAGCGGTTAAGGTAGGAAGCCTTGGCGCAGAGCTACGGGACTTGCGCTGGTTCGAGTCTCCATGGGGGAAGAAATTTTCTCATGGTATTTCGGCCAGTATGGGACCGGTGCCCACCCAGCATCGTGAGGCAATTGGGTAGCTACAATAAGTAGCGGCTCCAGGTTGAGGAACCAGCTATAACGGCTGGGGGACTCGACATGCTAACCACATGTCACCCCTATACTGGCTGTTGATCATCTACCTCTGTGATTGACACATGTGGATGTGAAGGGCCAGCAGCCGGCTGGTAAAAGGGCAACCGCTGAAAAAGTGGAAAGACCCTCAATCGGAATATTTATTATCGTTGGAATGTTTTCTCTATGTAATGTTGTGAGGGTGTTATCGATGTTGTGCATATGGTGTCCAGCTTGAAAGTTCAACAAATACGGACCTAAT
This sequence comes from Diploptera punctata, assembly GCA_030220185.1. NCBI lineage: Eukaryota > Metazoa > Arthropoda > Insecta > Blattodea > Blaberidae > Diploptera > Diploptera punctata. The sequence goes on from JASPKZ010007738.1 coordinate 282,460, forward strand.
TCATTCAGCTGATGATGAGACTAGTCCCGAAAGGCCTACAGAGTTTAAAACAACTTAAGTTGAGGAGACGGACCTACAAGGTGACTATTTTATAGTTTTTAATTATACATTATGGGGGCACGCCGTAGCGTAGTGGTTAAGGCACTGAGCTACAAGCCGGAAGGTCGAGGGTTCAAGTCCCGGTGGGGTCAGGATTTTTAAACTGACCCAAACCTTCTGGTGGCACTATGGCCCTGGGGTCGACTCAGCCTCTAACGGAAATGAGTACCAGACGCTTGTTCTGGGGATAAAGGCGGCCGTCACGCAGGGCTGACAACCCGGCTGACATCAACTGCCGATTGTCCAGAAATAGTGGGAGCCTTAATCTCCTACTGCCCCAAGGGCCTCCTGAGGCCTGTAGTGGGATTACTTTACGTTACTTAATTATACATTATTAGTCTGAGTAAACTGACCAAATAATATAAATATAGTAATAATAATACTAATAATAATAATAATAATAATAATAATAATAATAATAATAATATTTCAATGGATACAACAGATGAATTAAAATGTAATTCAGGAAGAATATTTTGTATATTAGAAGTAGATCTTCCGACCAGGAAACACGCCTAGAAGCACTCGCCACTGAAGATGCCCTCCGCAGTTGAGGGCGAAACGTCTGGTATCAACACCAACTATGGACCACGGCCACATAACCCGGAATCACTCAACATTAGAATATGCAATGTTAAAAAATATAAATATTTGGAATCTATTTTAAATAAAAACGACAAGTACAGAAAAAGAAAGAAGAGTAACTGATGGAAGAAGATTCATTGGTATGTTGAACTCAGTGCTTTGGAATAGAAATATAATACAGGGTGTCCCATTCAAACCTCCCTCATTTTAATTAATCATAACTAACAAAGTATGCGGAATTATGAAATGAGGCCGGTATTAAACGAAACAGGAACTCAAAGAATGTTCAATGCCACGGTAGAGAAGCTAATAAAGTATAAAATAAGAGATAAATTCCCGCTTCTATATTATGTGTACCATTAGTAGCACGAACAATATCAAGTCTGTATTCGATTTCGTGCCACGTTCTGTCCAACATGTCAATGGTATTGTTGCAATTGTGTCAAGGATACGGGATCGTAAATCATGAAGATCTTGTACTGGAGTCGCAAACACACGGTCTTTGACATACCCCCAGAGGAAGAAGTCCAATGGAATGATGTTTGGCGAACGTGGTTTTATGTCATTATTGTCCAACATGCGACACATTAATAATTAACTGCAACAATGAAAACAAAAATTCTTCGAGTTTCTCTTTCTTCCAATACCAAACTCATTTCATAATTCCACATACTTCGAGAGTTATGATTAATTAAAATATGGGAGGTTTGAATGGGACACGGTGTATACAGAACGAAGAAAACTATAAGTTATTTCAAGCCTTGTTACAAAGAATTTTATTATATAAATCCAAAAGTAGACAACAGGCAACAAGCTGTTAGTGGTACAAATTGATTTTTGTGAGCGATGGAGAAGAATTTCAAGACGGGATAAAGTCAGAAACAACACAATAAAGGAAGTTATGCAAGTTTAAAAAAACATATTAGAAAAAAATAGAAGAAAAACATTTGAAATGGTTAGGACACCTCATAAGAATGGAAAAAAGGTAGAATACCAAAGTAGATCATTGACTGGATAGCTAATGGAAGAAGTGGAAGAGGCAGACATTAGAGAACGTTTGACAGATGGAGTGAGGAGAAGTTTGGCAGCTTGAGATCTGAGAGAAGAAGATGCTTTAGACCGAAACCTCTGGCGAGAAATCACTTTGGGTTGAAGGAGAACCACTGTAGTGTGGAATATTCCTATTAATATAATAATAATAATAATAATAATAATAATAATAATAATAATAATAATAATAATAATAATAATAATAATAATAATAATAATAATAATAATAATAATAATAACAATAATAATATTGGAAGAAATTGAGATGAGATTTTAAAAAAATACCGCAGGATAAGCTGGATAAGCAAAGAAATACAGCTATAAGAGAGGAACTAAATATTTTCAAATTTACAGATCGAATAATTAAATATAGGAACGCATGCAAAGAACATGTTGATAGAATGCCAGAAGACAGATTTCCAAAATTATTGCTAAATTATAAACACCTTACCCTATAATACTTAATTTTCTGGAGATATTTTTTTTAAATATTGGGCGACTCAATTGTAGCAAGAGGTACTATGCCAGGATTCTTAGCTAAATTTTGGAATTCCTTATATTTGGACGGGGTGTATCTTTCTAAAATTGCCATCGCTGCCATTAGAGGATCAATTTCAATTTTGAGAAACCATATTTACAAAATGTCTACTTTATAGTGTGTATGCTTCGATTGCAATTTGATACTTTTTAAATGTATTTCATCAATTAAAAAAATTAATTGTCTGTATCGCTTTGTCCTTGAAGCAATCCTGTGATGAGGAAAGTTGTATATAATAAAAATAAATAAAATAATTTGTGAACTCACTACAACACACCATTCATTTGTTTTCTCATCATAGCATTCCACATGGTATATGGTGGTGACGCCGTTAAAACCTCCTATGGCGAACACCATATCATCTATCACTTCTATAGCAAAATTACTGCGTGGATTGTACATATCCGGGATCTGTGTCCAAGTGTTTGTCGCTGGATTGTACTTCTCTCCACTGCACATGCGCGAGATTCCATTGAACCCTCCTGTATAACATAAAAATATGTAAATAGTATTTCTTACTTCATGATTTTTATGGTTAGAGTACATTAAAAAATCTTGGAACAACAATTACAAGCAGGAATAAGAAATTAAACTTATGCTCAAATCTGGAAATGGATGCTATCATACATTATAGAAAATGTTGTCATCCCAACTACTCTCAAAAAAGGTTAAATTGAAAATATATAAAACTGTTATTCTCTCAGTTATAGTAGACCTAGTTATATCTGGCGAAAATTTACTCTTTTTAAGAGAGGAGAAAATACTATGAACACTTTAGAATAAAGTTCTTAGGAAAGTTTTTGGGCCAAAGAGAGAAGAACAGACAAGTGAATGGAGAAGACTCAGAACTGTGAGCTAAATGATTATTGGAAACTAGATGTAATAAGAACAGATAAATATGATGGGCAGCAGGACATACTGCACGAATTGGGTGTGAAGAGATGCACGGATACACTTTGTAGGAAAGCGTCCAGTAGGTAAGGCAAAATGAGATGCGACAATTAAGTGTATGTGAGGTCAGCAGTCGGATGGTAGGCCAAAGGTCTTCTAGGTCTGTTGCGCTGTGGAGTTTTGAGAAACATGAAGAAAAAATCGAAAAAAAATAACTTACCTCACCCATGAAATTTATCCCGATCGGGGACAGAATACAGGTCCTCATCAAAGACATTACTTACTTACTTCTTACTCACTGGCACTATCGAACCCGTAGGTTCATGGCCGCGCGGACGTAAGCTCTCCATGCATCCCTAACCCTGAGCTAATGTTTTATAATCATTCCCTGTACAATCTAATTCCCTCAAATCATAGTTAATGTTATTCTCCCACCTCATTCTTGGACTACCAACTGGGCGTTTTCCCTCTGGCTTTCCTATAAAAAGCTTCCATGCACGTCTTTCATTCTCCATACGCGCAACATCTCCTGCCCATCGCAGTCTACGAGACTTAACTGTACTTATTATATCTGGCTTCCTATAAAGACCATCTAGTACTTCATTGTTACATAGTCTTCTCCATTCACCTGTCTGTTCATCTCTCTTTGGTCCAAACATTTTCCTAAGAACTTTATTCTCAAAAACTCGTAATCTCCTTTCCTCCCTTAAAGTAAGAATTCATGTTTCGCACCCATATAATATAACTGGTAGAATAATAGTTTTATATATATTCAGTTTAACGTTTTTTGAAAGGAGTTAGGACATCAAGAGTCTCTGCAATGCATAATAATAAGACGCATTTCCAGAATTGAGCCTATGTTTAATTTCTTTGTGCATCTCATTTCTATTTGTGATTATTGTTCCTAGGTATTTGAATTGAACTACTTCCTCAAAATTTCCCTCATTTGTCATTAGCTGTTCGTTTCCATTATGTAATGTATTTTTATGTGTGACCATATATTTAGTTTTATTGATATTTATTTCCTGTCCTAACTCGTTAGTGTTACTCAATAGTGTGTGCGTGTTGTCCTTTAGTATCTCCTCGCTATCAGCCAATAGTACTACATCAGCATAAACTAACAGCTTATTAATACCATTCAGTTGTAAGCCTCTAAAGATTTGATGGCATGATCTAGTACAAAATTAAATAGTAGAGAGGATAGTGCATCTCCTTGCTTCAGCCCATTCTGGATTTGAAAATTTTCCGAAAACTGTTTGCCTACATGCACCCTACTCTTTGTGCCATTTAGACACATTCATATAAGTCTAACTAACTTTTTAGGAATTCCGAACTCCAGCAGGATACTATATAACTTCTCCCTCTTAATTGAATCATATGCTTTATTGAAGTCTACGTATAGTTGATGTACAGTACCACCTCAAAGACATTACCCCTAGAAATCAGTAGTGGATAACTCAATCTATGGCTGGAGATTAATAATAATTAACGAATGAATGCAACATAGACTATCCCACACATTTGGAAATGGTGGTGTTTGATAAATGATAATTGATTATTCGGATGACTGATCATTCTAACTAGCTAATTAACTAACGAACCCATAGGTTCATGGCCACGTGGAAATCCCTATGAGCTAATAATTTCCAATCATTCCCTGTATAATCTACCTCCCTCAATTCATACTTACTTACTCACTGGCACTATCGAACCCGTAGGTTGATGGCCACGCGGACATAAGCTCTCCGTACATCCCTATCCTGAGCTAATCCTTTCCAGTCATTCCCTGTATAATCTACTTCCCTCAAATCATAGTTAATGTTATTCTACCACCTTATTCTTGGTCTACCAACTGGCCGTTTTCCCTCTGGGTTTCCTACAAGAAGCTTCCATGCAAGTCTTTCATTCGCCATATGTGCAACATGCCCTGCACATCGCAGTCTACGAGACTTTACTGTTCTTATTATATCTGGCTTCCTATAAAGAAATTCATAGTTAATGTAATTCTCCCACCTCATTCTTGGTCTACCAACTGGGCGTTTTCCCTTTGGCTTTCCTACAAGAAGCTTCCATGCAAGTCTTTCATTCCCCATATGTGCAAAATGCCCTGCCCATCGCAGTCTACGAGACTTGACTGTTCTTATTATAAGTGGCTTCCTATAAAGAAATTCATAGTTAATGTTATTCTCCCACCTCATTCTTGGTCTACCAACTGGGCGTTTTCCCTCTGGTTTTCCTATAAGAAGCTTCCATGCAAGTCTTTCATTCACCATTCGTGCCACATGTACTACCCATCGCAGTCTACGAGACTTAACTGTTCTTATTATATCTGGCTTCCTATAAAGACCATGTAGTTCACTGTTATGCAGTCTTCTCCATTCACCTGTCTGTTCATCTCTCTTTGGTCCAAAAATTTCCTAAGAACTTTATTCTCAAATACTCGTAATTTCCTTTTCTCCCTTAAAGTAAGATTCCATGTTTCGCATCCATATAATATAACTGGTAGAATAACAGTTTTATATATTTTCAGTTTAACGTTTTTTGAAAGGAGTTGGGTACTTCCTCAAAATCTGTATTGGTATTTAGTTACACCCTGTATAGACTGATACACAGTGAAAGCCCTCACCCATTCTGTGTTACTTAGGTACAGAGTTAAGGGCACTCATTCAGACACAAGAACAAAGTGGAGATTTGAAATTTCCTGTTCCGTCGGGAATCGAGCCAAGACCACTTGAGTGGAAAATATAAATTAATAAATTACACTGACATACCTTAGAGGCTGACTCTATGATAGTATGATGTTTAAAAAGCAATAGAACATGTTTTCATCTTACCTATGACGTATACATAGCGGTGGTAGGCAATACATGATACCCCACTTCGGCGGGACCGCATTGCTTGTATCATTGTCCACTGGTTGGTTTCCGGATCATACACCTCTGCAGAGTTCATGCACTCCTGTCCGTTGAATCCGCCAGTTATGTAAATCCTATCTATAATAGAAATAAACTGCGTCTTAATTTCCTTTATCTACTACTACAACAATCAGTGACGTTGTTACTAGGCAACAAAATGTATACATTTATATTCTAACAAAAGTCCACCGCTGTGGTCTCGAGGTAGCGTGCTGCCTTGTCACGCAGCGGGCCCGGGTTCGATCCCCGGTCAGGACAGTTTTTCTGGGTGAGGTTTTTATCGGGGTTTTTCCTCACCTGTAAGAAAAATGTCAGGAAAGGCCATCGCAATCATCATCATTCATATTCATCTTAGGTTAAGCTTAGGATTAGGGACTCTCCTGGCGCACCATTATCATCAACATCACCCATAATATCTTCGGGGTAACGTAACCCCGCCTTCCAGGCGCCCGAACCTCAGAAGTGGGTTACAAGTACGCCATGCCAGGAGAGAAACCAGGAATGTCGAAAGACAGGAGATTGTCTGAGCTACTGCTCGCAATCCACCTAATAAAGAATAATTCGAATTAGAGGCCCACCCAGCAATTATTACAGTATAAACACCTAATCTTGTACAACTTAAAAAAAAATAAAACCCCCAACTCAAATGAATAAAGACCTCTTAAATAAGGGAAAATTATTCATAATAGCAAAGACAAAAATAGACTAAAAACAGGAGCAAAATAATAAGAGCCTGGGACATTTAAAAAAAATCTAACAAAACACGCTATGAGAACATAAAACACAAGTTCAAGAAAACGTAAAATACACATTAATGATCCATCCATCCATCCATAGTAATTTTGCTCGAGGGAAGGTCCTTCACTGCAATCATAGCATTTCAATGCTCTGCTTTGCAGCTTTACTACGTAATTACAGGTGTGTTAGCTTCTCGTTGCTTTCCACACTGGTGAAGGGTAATAATAAGGATGAAGATGATCGCCGGATGATTTTCGGTGACCGTTGGGCCCTCAGCTTCCTGACATTTGTCTTACAGGTGAGGAAAAAAACGAAAAAACCTCACCCAGGAGCCTGTCCCGACCGGGAGTCGAATCCGGGGCCGCTGCGTGACAAGACAGCACGCTACCTCGAGACCACAGCGGTGGACTATGTTAATGATTGATAATAAATAATTATATCGCAGAATACAACAATAATGTCTGTTGATTTATCGTTTATTTTTAAGCCTACTCTTTCTCTAAACATATCGTTTCCGCAATAAATAAATTTCATTAAGTACACTAAATAAACAACATACAGTAAAATGCTCTAAACGTAGATAAAATATCTTAGACAACACATTTCAAAATTAGGTTTAGTTGCTCTTAAAACACTCCCTTTGGTCTGAGTATCTTGTTACGAAATCTCTGATTTTGTAAATTGTCGTCTAAATAACTATTATTCCTAATTAAATAAATTACCTGGGTTAAAATGCACCTTGGCCAGTAACATTCATCATATTAAGTATTTTTAAAAATAATATGAAGACATCTTGGAAGAATTACACATAGAATCTTTAGAAAACAAAATTTCTGATTATAAGTCAAGATGGATGCAACATGTTCATCGAATGGAAGATCACAGAATACCCAAACAAATGTTAAGATATCAACCTGCAGGAAGAAGAACCAGGACGTCCACTCAAAATACTTTTGGATGGTGTTTCTCTTGAGGCCGAAACAGGTCAACAAATGGCCTAAATTCGTGAATGTACTATGATGATGATGATGATATTTTTGTTTTGTCCAATGGTACCAGATATTTCTAGTTTTCTCTCGTGACATTGACGGAATTGTAACCCATTTCTGAAGTAGGGACATCTGAACATGGTCTTACGTTACCTCTATTATACCGTGTCCCATTCAAACCTCCCACATTTTAATTAATCATAACTCTCAAAGTATGCGGAATTGTGACATGAGGTTGGTATTAAAAGAAAGAGAAACTCAAAGAATGTTTGTTTCCATTGTTGCAGTTAATTCATCTGTCGCATGTTGGACAATAATGACATAAAACGAAATGGCGACTCCTCAGCAACGAGCATAAACTCTTTCCTGGTATGCAGAGACAAGTCAATAATTACAGAGCAAAGAAATTACCGGAGAGAATATGGAGGAAATGCACCTGATGGGAAAAACCATTAAGGCATAGCTTGAGAAGTTTCTGGCGACTGGAAGAGTTAAAAAAGAATCTCGAGGTGCTCGTACACATGTTTCAGAATACAGACTTGATATTGTTCGTGCTACTAATGGTGCACATATAGAGGTGTTTTAGTGTGTGATATTGTGTGACAATGTAAATTCTTTGAGTTTCTGTTTCGTTTAATACCGGCCTCATTTCATAATTCCGCATACTTTGTTAGTTATGGTCAATTAAAATGTGGGAGGTTTCAATGGGACACCCTGTATAACCCTATATATAGGTAATGCATGATAATGAAGTCCTTAAACGTAAATTTACCTTTATTCCAGATCATGGGCAGCCACATGAATAATTCTCTTTAAGGAAAAATCACTGAGGCCTGGCTGGGAATCGAATAAAAGTCTTAGACTCTAGCCAGAAGCTATAATCAGAAAACCACGTGGCTTTCAACGCTATTTACGCTATATAGATTATTGTTAAATATTACAGAAGGAAAAAAAAATCATACACTTAAACAAATTCTTGTTTAAATTTTAACACAACTTGTAAAGTTCTGTACGATGAGATTTTTGGCTTTCAGACTTCGGAAGCGTAGTATATGAATATACCCTCCATTGTATTTTTATCTTGTGGTGGAGTGGCTTTCGTGCTCAAATGGTCACAACAACTATTCCGGCGGTAGCATTGCTGTCGAAAGGGTTTACCCGTGCCGGACAGGTCGTAGGCGATAAGCCAGTCGAAAAAAGTATACTAAGGCCGAAAAAATATAATATATAATATACAGGATGTAACAAGACCTCACCGACAAAATGATAGGGATGATAGGCCATGCAGAGAGGATCATTTTTTGTGAAGGAACATATAGTCGCAAACACGTCGTTTATGAGTTATGCGCAGAGGAAGGTGTTGACCCTTAAGTGTCGGAATTGAATGCAAAACAATTGTACACGTATCATTTTATTGAAAAATACATGTTTTTACAATAGGTGTTCAAACTATCGACCCTGTGCCTCATTGCATGTTCGATATCGTCGCAGCAACGATCGGCCAGCGCGGCCGATCATGGCAGGATTCTTTTTGACGTCATCAAAACACTTATTTTTTTAAGACTTATTGTAAAATCACGTCTTTTTCAATAAAATTATACATGTACAATTGTTTGTGTTCAATTCCGACCCTTACGGGTGAACACCTTCGTCTGCGCATAACTCATAAACGACGTTTTTGCGACTATGTTCCTTCACAAAAAATTATCCTCTCTCTGCATGGCGTATCATCCCTATCATTTTGTCGGTGAGGTCCTGTTACACCCTATATTGTATTGTAAGCCTATGTTTTCCCTTTACAGAGATTTAGGCGCTCTCCCCCTACAGGGAAGAATTTGAACCATATTAATTTAGTTACACTTGCTTTCGTATAGATGTCATTTTGAGTGGTCCGTGGTCAGCGTTCCGCCTCATACTGACATCTAGGAAACCAAGGTAGTACTAGGACGGGAAAGTTCGGTAAATTTTGCTTAGAGACCTTTTCATTCAGGCTTAAGGATTTTTTACGAGCCTGAAACTCTTCAGACTCGGGATCCACGGCTTAAAGTCCCTCCCGGAGGTCTTGCTCCTTGGATTTTTCCGTCCTAAAAAAATCCATCGACCCCGGTTGGGTTTGAACCCGCGACCCTCGGGACCAGAGGCAAGGTATATATATATATATATATATATATATATATGACATGATAAGAAAAATAAATGCCTGGGCGGGATTCGAACTCGGAACTCTGGGTTCGAATCCCGTCCAGGGATTTATTTTTCTTATCATGTCATATTAAGCTTCCATTGCTCAATGTTAAAAAAATAATTTTCTTCTTCTTCTTCTTCCTTCCAAGTATTAGGCCAAGGCCTGTTACGATTCTATAGACAATTTTCCCTCCAGCATCTGGGAAATTCTCGTATAAGGACTTGAAAGCATAATAATAGTCCCTTCGATTGGTTGCTGGCCAAAGGAAGGCAAGACCAGTGGTGGGGCTGCCATCTTATAGCCTCTGGTCAGGCTTTTCTGGAGAAGAAAAGAAAATAAAGGAAAGAAGAAATGGAAGAAAGGAAAGACTCCCTAGCCCTCGGATGCCCTAATAGGATCGGGGTCGAAAAAACAAGAGTTAACCAAGAGAGGTTAGATAGTAAAGTTAAAAGAGTGCAAAACACAAGTAAGTGGAAGGAATGTTTTGCTCGGCTTGGGCACCTTGTAGTCGCCATCCACATATCCCCTAGATGAGGACCCCTGAGGGTAACAATATATATATATATATATATATACATACAAACAGTCAAGTTACATGGACATGGATTTCACTGGTATAAAATTTTCTGGTGTTTAAATAGTCCCCCATTCGTTTCTCCGGGCGGTGACTATTTCATAGAATCCAGGCAAAGGCACAAACCAAACATAATAAGAACAGTTAAATCTCATATACTGCGATGGGCAGGACATGTGGCACGAATGTGGAATGAAAGTGGGGTATTGAAACTCCTTTTAGGAAAACCATAAGAAAAACGGCCAGTAAGTAGGACAATAATGAGGTAGCAGAATAACATTGACCATGATTTGAGGGGAGTAGATTATACAGGAAAACCATATTGGAAAACATTAGTTCAGTCTGTTCGATCTTTTAATTCTTACAAGATCTGAATTCAAGCCGGCGTGAGACACGTTGGTTTCTATCTATTATATTTTAAAATACTTTAAATCTTTAGAGGATGAAGGAGGCCTACAACTCAATGGTATTAATAAACTGTTAGTTTATGCTGATGATGTAGTACTATTGGGCGATAGCGAGGAGATACTAAGGGCCGACACGCACATAATATAGAATATCACTAAGAAATTGGAACTAGAAGTAAATATCAATAAAACTAAATATATGGTCACACGTAGAAATACATTATATAATGGAAATGGACAGCTAGTTACAAATGATGGAAGTTTTGAAGAAGTGGCTGAATTCAAATACCTAGGAACAATAATCACAAATAGGAATGAGATGAACAAAGAAATTAGACATAGGCTCAATTCTAAAAATGCGTGATATTATGCATTGCAGAGACTCTTGACTTCCCAACTCTTTTCAAAAATGTTAAACTGAAAATATATAAAATCGTTATTCTACCAGTTATATCAAATGGATGCGAAACATGGACTCTTACGTTAAAGGAGGAAAGAAGTTTACAAGTATTTGAGAATAAAGTTCTTAGGAAAATTCCTGGACTAAAGAGAGATGAACAGTCAGGTGATTGGAGAAAACTACTTAACAGTGAACTTAATTGTATTTATAGGAAGCCAGATATAATAAGAACAGTTAAGTCCCGTAGACTGCGATGGGCAGGACATGTGGCAAGAATGGGGAATGAAAGAGGTGCATGGAAGCTTCTTGTAAGAAAACCAGAGGAAAAACGCCCAGTTGGTAGACCAAGAATGAAGTTCGAGAACAATATTAATCATGGTTTGAAGGAAGTAGATTATACAGGAAATGACTGGAAAACATTAGCTCAGTATAGGGATGTATGGAGAGCGTAAGTCTGCGCGGCCATGAACCTACGGGTTCGATAGTGCCAGTGAGTTTAATGTGACATGATCAAGTATTGAAAATAATTTTTCATTTTGTCTATTATTAACTCTTTTAAAGAAAAGTGTATCAAGAATCTGAATATGTAATTGATTGTTTTACAGGTAGTATGATAGGGATATGTGGAAAGCTTATGTTTGCGCGGCCATGAACCTACAGGTTCGATAGCGTCAGTGAGTTAGTATCCGAATATAATTATGTTTTGTATGGTGATAATAAAAATGAATATAGGCCTAATAAAATAATATGGTAGGACAAAAATAGAAAACAGTACATAAGTATATTAAATGTGTAAATGGAATTATATTTCGTGATGCAAGAGTAATAAAAATTAATGCACTGTGAAACAGTAAGAAGCGGAAATTACTTTGACCGGGTTAACGGAAAAATTATACAGCGTGGGACGAGTCTTCTCCTTCAAAATAATGCACGTTTCATCACGTAATTGTTGTGAGTTTTATTTACTAAGAAATATAATTTTTCTATACAGGGTGATTAACAAGCATTACAGACTTCTAGGGGTTGTAGAGGGGACTTAGTATTGTGCAGTTCTGGCTTCTGTAGCCGTATTTGATGAGTCTATGGTGTATGGTGCGGAAAGAGGGGTGGGGCGAGTTACAGGTACTGCCAGTAACTACGCTCAGTTTTGAAAACATAATAGTTAATACACGTTGAATTTTTGATCTGCTAGTTCTGTGTTAGTCAATATTTTTGTTTTCTCCGAAGTCTCGAGTGTTCATTATAGAATTGTGTTGTTTTTATAACAATTTATTCTATTATTATCATTAATAAGAAAATGTTTTTTGCATGGCTACTAGTTCCCTCTCCCAGTCAGCAATGTTACTTCCTGCCACTCGTCTTAGGATTCGCCAAGACGGCTACAGTTACCAGAACTGGACTATAGCTAAAGTTTTGATAAGGAACCCATGACCGAAAACGTACCATTTTGATGTAAAATAAGTTTGAAGATCGAAACACAATGGACTGATAACGTGTGTCTTGTGTTTCAGAATAAGTATTACACTATTATGGCATATATATATTTGGGTCGGCCTTGGTACATCACAGCACTTCTCTGGAAAAAAATTCAAAGTAGGTTTCGGGATGCAATGGTTGACAGTTCCCTTGTCAGAAAAAATAGTTTTATACAGAAATTTATTGGTCCATTACTTTAAAATGATCGCCAGTATTGGTCTTAGTTTCACAATACATAGGAGACGTGAAATAGAACATATTTCCCTATCATATTCCTTGATCCAATGGTTTGTCATCTCTCTCTTTGCTCCAAAAATTTTTTCCTCAGAACTTTATTCTCAAATACTAGTCATCTTTTCTTCTCCATTAAAGTAATAGTCTATGTTTAACAAGCATACAATATACCTGGAAGAATAACAGTTTGATATATTTTCAGTTTAATGTATTTTTTTGAGTAGTTGGTATGACAAGAGTCCTTGTAATACACAGCAGCACACATTTCCAGAATTGAGTCTATGTTTAATTATTTTTACACCTCATTCCTGTTTGTAATTGTTGTTCCTAGGTATCTGAATTCAGCCACTTTTTTTTAAATTTCCCTCATTTATCATCAACTATCCATTTTCATTATATAATGTGACAATGGTCAATGATCAGGCGACCAAAAGTTCTGACCAACGGAGATCGTAGAACCCTCAAACGTGAGATGATAAAGAACAGGACATAGCCAATGGATACCATCAGACAGGAGTTTCAAGCAGCAACAAACGTGGCTGTTTCCACTGGAACTTTATGAACAGGAGCTCATGAACTCGGATACCATGGAGAAGCAGCAGCATATCACGAAGACAAATAAAGCTCAGAGACTCAGGTGATGTTTGGACCATCGTAACTGGGCCCTGGAGCAATGGAAATCGGTTCTATGGAGTGACGAGTCGAGATGCACATTATTTCAATCTGATGGACATGTTTGGGTGTGGCACCCACAAGGGGAAAGGCTTCTACCAGAGTGTATAGTGCCAACCAGGACATTTTTTGGTGGTGGAGTGATTTACGGGGGTGTTTCTCATACTACGGTGTAGGATCACTGGTGGCTGTTCGTGGTGAAATGAACTCTGAAGCATACTGTACAATTCTTCATAATAAAATGCTCCCAACAATGTGGCTGTTTTATGGAATGGACCCTTGTTACTTCCAGGATGACAATGCTAGGTGTCATGTTTCGGCGGATACTATGTGGTGGTATGCAGTAAATAATGTTCACCGGTTTGGACTGATCCGCTCAGAGTCCTGATCTCAATCCCACTGAGCACCGTAGGGACGAATTGGACCGGCGAGTGAAGGTCTCAGCAAATTCGGCCAACTTCCATTGTCGAACAGTGTGGCATGTTAAAGAGGAATGGCGACACATTCCAGTGGACATTCTACCCAAACTAGTGGAGAGCATGCCTAACACGGTAGCTGCGGTTATAGCAGCCAGAGGTGACACCACGAGGTTCTAGAGGACAAAACAAAGTGCCCAATTACTTTTTGGGAGATAGTGTACATTAACAAGGTCGATGAAACACAGATAATAGTCGTTATATTTACCATTGAGTGTAGTGGCGCTGGCATCGGATCTTTGAACATTCATGGGAGCTATCAATGACCACTGGTTGGTTCTGTAATTGTAGCGTTCAGCTGTGTTCTGTCTATGGTGACCATCGTATCCACCCATGGCGTACACTAGTTCACCCAACACTGCCACACTTACATAACACCTATGAATAAGAAGATGTTTTAACTTTTGTTTAATTTTAGAATAAGTTCAGATACGTTAAAATAAGTTCAGATACCGTAAGAGCTAAAATAATTCTGGAAGGGAAACCTGTTGAACAAGTGAACCATTTTAAATACCTGGGTTATGAAATCTCTTATTTTAAAAATGAAGATCTTTTTAACAAACTTAATAAATTTAATTATATATGTGGCACAATTAAGAGAATATTTAAAATACAAGACAAGAAACAAAACTAAAATTTTATAAAGCAGTGGCAGTCCCCTTACTATTGTATGGTAGTGAATTTTGGGTTTTAACTAAAAGAGAATAGAAGATCATAGAAGCAGCTGAGATGAGATTTCTCAGAAGTGTAGCTGGCTGCAAACTTCTAGATAAAAGAAAAAGTGAAGATATTAGAAATGAGCTAAATATTTTTAAACTTTTAGATAAAATAAAATAATCTTCTTTCATCACCCATTCATTTAAATTTAGATCACCTTTTCCAGGTGGGATCCATTCCAAAGCTTGTCAGGGCAATCTTTTGTCTGGTATCCTATGTATATGGCCATACTGTTCTAGTTGTCTGTATCATACAAAATCTAATAGGCATATTGAATTTTGGATTTTAATTTGTTTTCTGATTTTTTTTTCCAATTTAATATGTATAATTGAGTGTCTAAAACAATCAATTACAATAGACATAAGCTTTAAACTCAAATTTTTATTCAAACTGCCAAGTTTCTGCATCGTATGTTAGCGTGCATCGAATTACGGATTTATAAATTTGTAATTTGGTATCTATTCTCATGTTTTTAGCCCACAAAACTCCGTTTAACATTGTTATTGCCGATCTGCCTTTTTGAATTCCATATTTTATGTAATTTTCTTGGGTACATTTTTAGTTAATTTTGATCCCTAGGTAATTAAATTCTTCACGTCCTTTGATACATCTCATCCCATCTTCCAAAACTAAATCTTTCCTTTCATCACCACGAAATAAATAAAATAATTTATTCAAATTTGCTATTAAACCCCATTTAATATAATCTTCTATGTGCTTTCGACTCATATATTTCAGAGTCCTATATCATATGTATAGTTTTCAGCCTCAAGTTTGCAGACACCATTTATAAATGTTTTTTCTTTAGTTATCTCTTATATCATCCGTAACGTAGATGGTTAAGGCTCGCTACAAATCATAAGGTCGAGGGTTCGAGTCCCGGAGGTGATCAGGATTTTTAAACTAACCCAAACCTTCTGGTGGCACCATAGCCCTGGGGTCGATTCAGCCTCTAACGGAAATAAGCAACAGACGCTTGTTCTGGGGGTAAAGGCTGTCATCACGCAGGGCTGACAACTCGGCTGACATCAAGTGCTGATTGTTTAGAAAAAGTGGGAGCCTTAACCTCCTACAGTTCCAAGGATCTCCTATGGTCTGTAGAGGGATCGCTTTACCTTATCTTTATCATTGTTCAAATTTTTATAAATGAATTTTGAACGCCATGTAAAACAATGATTTCTACCGGATAATTGTAAGTATGCAGAGTTTCTTACCTGCGTGCGTTCATAGGCGCCACTTCCCGCCAAGTTTTGTTCACAGCGTTAAAACATCTGCACGAGTTGAAGTAGTCCATACCATCAAACCCTCCGATGACGTAGATGTTGAAACCAACAACTGCCGTGCCGTGGTAGGCTCGCGGTCCCGAACGGTCTACTTCTTCAACCTACATTGTCACATTGTATTATCTTAACATTAGCGAATTCCGAAGGAATAAAGCTATTAAGGTTGTTATCATAAGTAATGTCACGAGTGATTTCCAAATCATCGATAAATTCACGAGTCACGAATTTATCTAGAGGATTTGGAAATCAAGAGTGGCATTCGTTAGGACTATCTAACGAATAAAATTAAGCTGTTTACTGAAAACCCCACTATTTAAATATAGTTGACGCTATTTTAAAATATTTATATATTTAATGCAAACTGCGATGCCTGAAAAGTAATCAGAAATGTGAGGTTATGTTTCATTTCTTTATTCACTGCAACTAGATCACATTATTTATTGCCCAAATAAGATCGCAATATTGTAAGAATGCACCCTAGTGGAGAAAACATAAAACACATTAAACTGTATATTATAACTAGAGCTATGAATTTTAGGTGCAAAATTTTGGTGAAAAAGGTGTTTTAATTTAGCAGAAAAAGGTGCAAAAAAGGTGCAATTTTTTAAAATAGAAGGTGCAAATTTCCCATGTGAATTATCATTAAAGTGTACCAAAACCAGTTACATCAAGTAACACGACACAAAATTCAGTCATGTTGTCATATATTAAAAAGTCTGAGTAGGACAAGTCCCAGAACATTATGTTATTGAAATCACAAGTCCAGAAAACTGTTAAAGCAGATATTATTCAACAACTCAAATGTTTAGAACATATCTAAAGAAGTTCAATATCTCAACCGTCTATCAGTGGTTTCGTCTAATATAAAATGTACTGCTTTTCACCTTCTACTTGACTGATGTGTTATAATTTTTCTTCATGCAAAGGCTGAAGATATGATTTTCATCTGGGACAGACTTCCCAGTATATTTCTCCAAATATGCTTTCATAATAGGGTTGTTAAGTTTGGAAAGATGAATACCACATGCCACAAATGTCTTTGCTGTATCATTATTTTTTTTATTTATTTATTAAACTAGAAGAAGGTAGCACTTCGCCAATAAACTGTTGTCACAATACACATTTACTGCTTTGTAGTTTCTTATTTTTCGTGTTTTGCACTACCTATATCGTTCGTAACACGATTGAGTTGGTGTTCTTCATCAATTGTTATTGAAATATCACAAAGAATGCACCTCATAACAGATCTGTCACTCTGAATTCCAAATTGCACTATACTGTTTTGCAAAATCATGTAGTTTGTAGGAGTTCACATTCGGTTTTGGCATAATGTATATTGGTCACTCAGGAAAATAGCAGACCGCACAAGTCAAATATTATTTTGAACTGAAACATTTGTTTATGAACTCTACAATCTCCCTTGCTTAAACAATAGCTTTCGCATAACTGTGTTGCAAGAAGGTGCAAACTAATTTAAAAGAACAGCCTAACGGGACTGCACTAAAGTGGAAGTAATGTGATGTGGACTGATACCATGATACCACACATCGTTACCAACCTTTGAAAGTGTATTTGAAGAAATGTAAAAAAAAATACACATTATTTTGGGAACACAATACTGGTAAGAGACAAAAAAGGTTTAAAAAAGTGCAAAATGTGCTTGCATTGATAAAAAGGTGCAAAAAAGTGCTAGCATTGAAAAAAGGTGCAAAAAGGTGCAACTAAAACACATTTAGGGGCATTTATTTTATGTTTTCTTTGCAAGACAAGCTAATTTGAGCATTGTAGTAACAAAATAAAATTAAGGTGCAGCACCTAAAATTCCTAGCTTTAATTATAACCAACATAATAGGTTATTAATTTATTTTTAATAAACAACACAGTAAAATAATTATTTAAAACACAATCATTGAACACGCAATTATCAAATGTGTAGTTCGAAGGAATCTGTTCATTATTTGCTATATTCAATGTATTTGTCGGAGAGTCAGTTACTGCAAAATAATGCTTTGACCTGTTCAGAACATTAAAAAGGAGGAGCGTTATTTATTATGGTAAAGAGAATTCTATAAAGAGCGAGGTTAAACACGACTGTCATTGGTTGTAACACAAAATTCTTTGAAATGTGATTGGTCATTGACTTCCATTTGGGACACGAGTTATACAGTCATAACAAAAATTGAAAAATGTTTACATCATATATTTATTGATCCTATTTCGTAGACATTGATATGTGTGGGTGGGTGCGTGTGTGTTTGTGTCTGTTGACAATCTAGCGGAAGCAATTATTCTTTTTTTTTCGAAACTAAACTCTGAATATAGCACTTAATTAAAAAAGTAAGGCTGATTTCGTTAACCCGAGGAGATAGTAAAGGCCAAGACACACACACTATTGACTAACACTAAGAAATTGGGACTGGAAGTAAATATCAATAAAACTATTATATATGGTCACACATAAATATACACTATATAATGGATACGGACAAATGAGGGAAATTTTGAGGAGGTGACAGAATTCAAATACCTAGGAACAATAATCACAAATACGAGTAGGAATGAGATGCACAAAGAAATTAAACATAGGCTCAATTCTGGAAATGCATGCCATTATACATTACAGAGACTCTTGACATCCCAACTCCTTTCCAAAAAACGTTAAACTGAAAATATATAAAACTATTATTCTACCAGTTATATTATATGGATGCGATACATGGACTCTTACTTTAAGGGAGGAAAGGAGATTACGAATAATTGAAAATAAAGTCCTTAGGAAAATTTTTGGACCAAAGAGAGATGAACAGACAGGTGAATTGAGAAGACTACTAAACAGTGAAATAATGGTCTTTATAGGAAGCCAGGTCCACCGTTGTGGTCTCGAGGTAGCGTGCTGCCTTGTCACGCAGCGGGCCCGAGTTCGATCCCCGGTCGGGGCAGTTTTTCTGGGTGAGGTTTTTATCGGGGGTTTTCCTCACCTGTAAGACAAATGTCAGGAAAACTTTAAGGCCCAAACGGTCCCCGAAATCATATGGCCATCATCCTTACCATTATCATCCTTACCATTATCATTATCATCATCATTTTTCACCGGTGTGGAAAGCAACGGGAAGCTACCACACCTGCACAATTCCCTAGTAAAGCTGCAAGCATAGCATGAAAATGCTATGACTTCAGTGAAGGACCTGCCTTCGGGCAGAATTACTATGGATGGATAGGAAGCCAGATATAATCAGAACAGTAAAGTCTCGTAGACTGCGATGGACAGGACATGTGGCACGAATAGGGAATGAACGACGTACATGGAAGCTTCTTGTAAGAAAACCAGAGGCAAACCGCGTAGTTGGTAGACCAAGAATGAGGTTGGAGAATAGCATTAACTATGATTTGAGGGAAGTGGATTATACAGAGAATGATTGGAAAACATTAGGTCATGATATGGATGCATGCAGAGCGTATGTCCGCGCAGCCATGAACCTACGGATTCGATATTAACATTGAGTTAGTTAGTTATATATATATATATTGTTTTGTGGTCGTTTTCGGTGTCTGCTAGGTAGGGCAGATGAAGATTTGTTAGTACAAATCCATCCATAGTAATTCTGCCCGAAGGCAGGTCCTTCACTGCAATCATAGCATTTTCATGCTATGCTTTGCAGCTTTACTAGGGAATTGTGTAGGTGTGGTAGCTTGCCGTTGCTTTCCACACCGGTGAAGGATGATGATGATGATGATGATGATGATAATGATAAGGTTGATGATGAAGATGACGGCCATATGATTTCGGGGACCATTTGGGCCTTAAAGTTTTCCTGACATTTGTCTTACAGGTGAGGAAAAACCCCGATAAAAACCTCACCCAGAAAAACTGCCCCGACCGGGGATCGGACCCGGGCCCGCTGCGTGACAAGGCAGCACGCTACCTCGAGACCACAGCGGTGGACTGTAAGTACAAATAAAATATTTAATTTAGACGACCTCGTTATATTAATTCCTTCGGAATATTCTAGAACTTCATTGATGAAAAGGAAATGGAAGCTTAGACACTATTATCTATAATCATAGGATAACGAGGACGCCCAAGGGAGTAATATTACACCCCATCAGTGATATTAATGCGGGAAAATACCGTTTACCGGCAGGCTATGCTGCTGTTATTCCTTCACCTCAAAGTTGAATGAACTGTGTTAATTTTATAATTCATAATATTGTATTATTATATTTAATTAATGTTGGGAAGTAAACATTATGAGGTATAATCATTAAAATTCATCGGAGAACATATTGTTTAAACAACTCACCTCATAGGATTCATGCTTCCATGATATCGCGATTTCAAACATAGTCATGTTCATCATTAGCCATAACTCCGACTGACCAAATTCTTCGGCCGTCAACTATTCTATTGTCGCCATCTTCAGTGCTGCCATCTATGGTTGAATTTATGAACTTCGAAATCAATGTAATTTCGTTAGGGATATCAAAATTCATTGATTCATTGATCTATGAATTTTGATATCCCTAACGAAATTACATTGATTTCGAAGTTCATAAATTCAACCATAGATGGCAGCACTGAAGATGGCGACAATAGAATAGTTGACGGCCGAAGAATTTGGTCAGTCGGAGTTATGGCTGATGATGAACATGACTATGTTTGAAATCGCGATATCATGGAAGCATGAATCCTATGAGGTGAGTTGTTTAAACAATATGTTCTCCGATGAATTTTTGTATTATTATATTTGTTTTTAATCAAAATTAAAGTGGGAAGTAATACTATGAGGTATTTTCAATTTATGAATGAGTTGGAGAAAATGTTCTTATATCTGACCTCATAAAGATCCAAGCTTTCACGATACCGGTTTCAAAGGTCTTTTAACCTGCATCTTCAGTCAAACTCCAACTGTTGAAATTTTGCCATTGATTATATTTTCCGAACTGTCATCTGGTGCCGATTTTATGAATTTGGAGATTACATTTTCCTCGCCAGCAATTTGAAAAATCAATTTTGAAGTTCCCGGCAAGCAAAATTTAATATCCAAGTTCATAAGCTCGGCACCAGGTGGCAGTTCGTAAGATGTTGTTAAAGGTAAAATTATAACATTGGATTTTTATTGAAGATGCAGGTTAAAAAACCTTTGAAACCGGTATCGTGAAAACGCTGAAGTTTGTGAGGTGAGATATAAAAACATTTTGTTCAACTCATTTATAAAACATATTTGTTACTCATGAATTTTGTAATGTATTTAACAATAACAATTTATTAATCACACAGAGCAGAGTTGAAACTCTCACTTTTTGTTATCTAAGTTGCGTTTTTTATGCGAGAAGTTTGTTAATTACACATGGAACATTTTTACATCGGGGCACGCCGTAGCGTAGTGGTTAAGGCACTGAGCTACAAGCCGGAGGGTCGAGGGTTCAAGTCCCGTTGGGGTCAGGATTTTTAAACTGACCCAAACCCTGTGGCGGCACTATGGCCCTGGGGTCGACTCAGCCTCTAACGGAAATGAGTACCAGACCCTTGTTCTGGGGGTAAAGACGGCCGTCACGCAGGGCTGACAACCCGGCTGACATAAAGTGCCGATTGTCTACAAAAAGTTGGAGCCTTAACCTCCTACTACCCCAAGGGCCTCCGGGCCTGTTGTGGGATCACTTTACTTTACTTTTTACCTTTTTCCATCTAAAAATCACTTTGCAACAGATGAAGATTTCAGATAATTCTGGGCGGCTATTCAATTTAAGGGAATCGACATACATAGTGATTCTGTAAGAGCATGCAAAAATTAAACAGGACATAGGATATCCTCAAAAGAACAATTTGAGGTAGGGAACCTAGGGCCCCAGAAGCCAGCCTATGGAAATATGGAAGTAAACTTATCTGTCACATTGTCTAGCATTAATGTTTTCCAGCTGATTTACAACTAACTTGCGTTATGTGTTTACACGCGTGCTGTTTATTTACATCTGCCGGTATTACATCCTTTAGTTCCTGCAAGGAAGAGCCTACATTCAGAAAAGCTTCTTTCTACAGGGTGATTCAGAATAAGTATTACAAACCTCTAGGGGTTGTAGAGGGGACTTAGTAGATAAAGGTTTTGATAAGGAACCCATGTCCAGAAACTTGCCATTTCGATGTAAAATATATGGTGATTACTGGAATATTACATTTTCGACGATGAAATTTTATTTTCTATTTGAATTCTATGAAAGATAGTTTAGAAATAGAATTAATTAGTTTATTGATTGTTTTAGCTGCAATAACGAAGAGAGCAAATTTATAATTATTTTTATTTTTTACTTATTCAACTAAACATAAAAACACAATTTTCATCTTTCAGCAAATTTATGCCAAGATGATAGGGATAAATAAATTCTTGGGCAACACCGGGTAATCAGCACGGGGTATCTAAAATAATAACGATATAAATTTATAATTATTTTCCTTTTACTTATGCAACTAAATGCAAAAACACATTATAATGTATTTAGACGTAGCAGCGCACGCCGGGTATTAGCTGGTACAAAATAAATCGAACCAATAGATGTATCCTGTAAGATACATTGGCAATTAAAGGGTTAAAACAATTAGTAGGTATTCCTTCATATTGTTCCCGGGAAATAGTTGATGTAGTTAAATTGATAATAACAAATTCTTTTTCCCAATCAAAATTCTGTTTATTCAGGAATTCGTCGACATTTCGATCTCCTTATATGTGATCATTCTCAAGACTCAGTTCCAGTTCCAGTCACGCCGTAGCGTAGTGGTTAAGGCACTGAGCTACAAGCCGGAGGGTCGAGGGTTCAAGTCCCGTTGGGGTCAGGATTTTTAAACTGACCAAACCCTCTGGCGGCACTATGGCCCTGGGGTCGACTCAGCCTCTAACTGAAATGAGTACCAGACGCTTGTTCTGGGGTAAAGGCGGCCGTCACGCAGGGCTGACAACCCGGCTGACATCAAGTGCCGATTGTCTAGAAAAAGTGGGAGCCTTAACCTCCTTCTACCCCAAAGGCCTTCTGAGGCCTGTTGTGGGATCACTTTAACTGCAATGAGTCTTGAGAATGACCTCACATAAGGATGATCGAAACGTCGACGAATTCGTGAATAAAATAATTTTGACTGAGATAACGTATTAAAATAATGTGTAGAAGTATTTGCGCGTGTTTAAAGCTGACCTTAACCCACCGGTCGGCGCGGGTGTCGTATGTTTCTATGAAGTTGGTAGGACTGCCACCGCTCCAACCACCGATGGCGAACAGAATCTCGTGAGGTACTCGTGGTCGAGCAATCTCCGGCGTCGGAACTTCTCCGTCTTTTTGAGTAATCATCTCCAGGTCGTAAAGAAATTTAAGTGTTTCGATTATTATCGGACGACAGGCGTCATTTCCTGTTACGTATGGATGGTCTTTCACCTGTTCAACATAACAATTTGATCATTATTAACACTACCTAACTACACATTATGTATTCGAAGTATATATGAAGGACTTAGTGCAATAAGATGATAAGCCACATACTGTTCTTTCTGAGATATAAGGATTTTCTTCTTGTATCTTGTAAGCCCATGTTTAACTTAACAGAGATTTAGGCGCTCTCCCCCTACAGGGAAGAATTTTAACTATACTAATTTAGTTACACTTGTTTTCGTATAGATGCCATTTTTTTAGTGGTACGTGGTCAGCGTTCCGCCTCATACTGACATCTAGGAAACCAAGGTACTACTAGGACGGGAAAATTCGGTAAATTTTGCTTAGAGGCCTTTCATTCAGACTTAAGGATATTTTACGAGCCTGAAAATTTTCAGACTCGGAACGCACGGCTTAGAGTCCCTCCCGGAGGACTTGCTCCTTGGATTTTTCCATCCAAAAAAATCCATCGACCCCGGCCGGGTTTGAACCCGCGACGCTCGGGACCAGAGGCAAGGAGCATAACCACTAGTCCACCGCGGCCGATATATAAGGGTTTTAATGTTTCAAAAAATTATAAATACTAATTGGGCAGTATTGGTATTATCACCTCACTATGATGGGGTTGTCCGTTTATATAAAAGCGGGTGCCGCGCGACAATGCTTGACAATGATTAACATGCGAAATTATTATAGTAGTAATATAATGTACCGTTAAAAACTATAATATAGTTACCTTGTAGGTCCGTCTCCTCAACTTAAGTTCTATTAAAACTCTGTAGGCCTTTCGGGACTAGTCCCATCATCAGCAGAATGCATTAGGTCCGTTCTTGTTGACCCTTGTTGAAGCACTGACTTGGTTGTGAGAATTTTGTACAGGGGATTGTGTGGATTAGGTGTGAATTCATTGAGAATCAGGTTGTTGTTGATTTCTCTTAGGAATGCGATTTCCTCCAGTATATTTATTCTCGTTGGAATGTTTTCTTTATGTACTATTGTGAGGGTGTTATCGATGTTATGCATATGGTGTCCAGCTTGAATTACATGTTTTGCGTAACTTGATTTTCCTCCATTGTAAACGAAATCTCTGAAATGTTCCTTGAAATCGTAATCCTAAGAGAAATCAACAACAACCTGATTCTCAATGAATACACACCTAATCCACACAATCCCCTGTACAAAATTCTCACAACAAAGTCAGTACTTCAACAAGGGTCAACAAGAACGGACCTAATGCATTCTGCTGATGATGGGACTAGTCCCAAAAGGCCTACAGAGTTTTAAAAGAACTTAAGTTGAGGAGACGGTCCTACAAGGTAACTATATTATAGTTTTTAACCGTACATTATATTACTGTGAACTAATACCTCAACGGAAAATCACCATGAATTTTACTAGTATCGAAATTATTATAGTGGCGGTAGTCGGCATCTTTGTATTTAATTATATATAACAGCTGTGGGGAAACAAAGCGAGCCGCTGGACAACCATCGTACTGAGGCTACAATAATACATTGTGTGTCTATATGTTTTAACTCATCACTGGCGCACTTACAAATGATTTTAAGGATATTTCAATACATTTATTTGCTATTATTGTAATTAACTGCATTTCTTAACAGAATGTGGCTAATCATGTTACTGCCCTAACCCCTTCATATATATATATATATATATATGTATACATTAATTCTTTTGTACATGCGTTTGTCACTGAAATCTTCCTAAACGACTGAACCGAATTTGGTGAAACGTTTTGTACGTGTCTGATTGTGACCCTCGATGATTTACATTCACAATTCGACCCACTAAAACCAATAGGTGTAGGAGTTCACCTGAATTGAAAATTTAAAAATCGCTCTAGCGGTCACAATTTTCAATGTTTCACAACGAAACTCAGAATATCGTATTAAAATAAACGGAAGTAGGTATTATCAAAAAATGAGCGAATTCCGACAATTAGAAGTTGAGGTTTTCTTGATACCCGAAATTAAAAACTGCCTAAACGACTGGACCGATTTCGATGAAAATTTGTGTGTTAGAGTGGGTCCCTGGATGATTCAGATTTACAATTGGACCCTCTAAATTCAATAGGTGCAGGAGTTTACCTGAAGTGAACATTTAAAAATCGCTGTAGCGGTCACAATTTTCGATGTTTCACAACAAAACTCAGTATATCCTATTAAAATAAACCGATATAGGTATTCTCAAAAAATGAGTGAAATCCGACAATTAGAAGTAGAGGTATACCTGAAATCCGAAATTAAAAACTGACTAGTAACCGCAATGTTTGGTTTGTTTCAGCGTATATTATAAAAATTAATATTTAATATTTCATTTATTTAGGCGTAGCAACGCACGCCGGGTATTAGATAGTACATTAAATAGAATACTAACGTTTTCCAAGAAAAACTGAGTGTCTATAAGTCCAAGTCTGATGTTCTTCATTAGGTCCACGATGTGAGCCTTCCTATTATCTGCGTCATGGTTTATCCATCTCAGTACACAGTCCCATACCAACTCTTCGCTCTTGACGTTCAGTTCGTCAGCCCCCACCATGGATCGAAGTTCTTGAACCGGTAGCTCCAGTAGTTCGTCGCTTTGTTGAGACACTTGTACAAAATTCCTCATAACAAAACGTCGAGCATCCGCTTCAAGACCAAAACAGAAGTATTCCCTGTGACAACAAGTAACGCAAATTTTTAACCAATTTTAGCGAATTCCAAAGGAGTTGTTCTTATGAAATAAAATTTGAAGTTTTTACCAGATCTTGACCGATCCTTTGTACGAGGATCACTACAAAAATAATGCACAACATTTGTTTATAAATTACATTTTCATCCTACTAACTAACTCACTGGCACTATCGAACCCGTAGGTTCATGAGCTCTCCTTACATCCCTATCTTGAGCTAATGTTTTCCAATCATTTCCTGTATAATCAACCCCTCAAATCATAGTTAATGTTATTCTCCCACCTCATTCTTGGTCTATCAACTGGGCATTTTCCCTCATTTTCCTACAAGAAGCTTCCATGCACGTCTTTCAGTCCCCATTCGTGCCGCATGGCCTGCCCATCGCAGTCTACGAGACTTAACTCTTCTTATTATATCTGACTTCCTATAAAGACCATGTAGTTCATTGTTATGTAGTCTTTTCCATTCACTTGTCTGTTCATCTCTCTTTCGTCCAAAAATTTTCCTAAGAACTTTATTCTCAAATAACTCGTAATCTCCTTTAAAGTAAGAGTCCATGTTTCGCATCCATATAATATAACTAGTAGAATAATAGTTTTATATAGTTTCATTTTAACGTTTTTTGAAAGGAGTTGAACGTCAAAAGTCTCTATAATGTATAATAGCACCCATTTCCAGAATTGAGCCTAACTTTAATTTCTTTATGAATCACATTCCTATTTGTGATTATTGCTCCTAGGTATTTGAATTCAGCCACTTCCTCAAAATTTCCCCTCAGCTGTCCATTTCCATTACATTTTCATCCTACAGCTTTCCTATTTTTATAGTGTGTAGATACATGCTTTAGTAACATCACTTCATTCACATAATTCCCATAATTTTCAACTGCTTTACGTCACCTTGGAACTAGGGACTATATATCCGCATGGTAATATTCTCGCCCGGCACATTTGAACCACAGATTTGACAGCTTTCGTGAGGGAGTCATCATCATCAAATATTATTCTAAGAAGGGATTTCTTCAGTTTACCAACGAGATGGTAGTCGCACGGAGCCAGGTTAGGACTATAAGGTGGGTGTTCCAATGCTGTCCATCCAAGTATTCTAATCTCTTTCGTTGTTTGGTGACTGATATGTGGGCGTGCATTGTCGTGCAGCAGCAAAACTTCCTGCTTCTCCCGATGTGGTCGATCACGAAGCAGTCCAGCTTGAAGTTTCTTCAGAGTTTCACTGTGATGCGTTTGTCAGTCAAAACCATGTTTTTAACTCTCTGCACATTGTCAGGAGTTTGTGCAGTGTGGGGTCTCCCGCTGAGACTCTCTGCACATTGTCAGGAGTTTGTGCAGTGTGGGGTCTCCCGCTGAGACTCTCTGCACATTGTCAGGAGTTTGTGCAGTGTGGGGTCTCCCGCTGAGACTCTCTGCACATTGTCAGGAGTTTGTGCAGTGTGGGGTCTCCCGCTGAGACTCTCTGCACATTGTCAGGAGTTTGTGCAGTGTGGGGTCTCCCGCTGAGACTCTCTGCACATTGTCAGGAGTTTGTGCAGTGTGGGGTCTCCCGCTGAGACTCTCTGCACATTGTCAGGAGTTTGTGCAGTGTGGGGTCTCCGCTGAGACTCTCTGCACATTGTCAGGAGTTTGTGCAGTGTGGGGTCTCCCGCTGAGACTCTCTGCACATTGTCAGGAGTTTGTGCAGTGTGGGGTCTCCCGCTGAGACTCTCTGCACATTGTCAGGAGTTTGTGCAGTGTGGGGTCTCCCGCTGAGACTCTCTGCACATTGTCAGGAGTTTGTGCAGTGTGGGGTCTCCCGCTGAGACTCTCTGCACATTGTCAGGAGTTTGTGCAGTGTGGGGTCTCCCGCTGAGACTCTCTGCACATTGTCAGGAGTTTGTGCAGTGTGGGGTCTCCCGCTGAGACTCTCTGCACATTGTCAGGAGTTTGTGCAGTGTGGGGTCTCCCGCTGAGAGGATTATCCCGAATATTGGCGGGTATTCATTCGTCATGTAATCTGCTTGTTCACTGACTAACTGTACTGCGATCGACAGCAGCGTCTCCATACACCTTTTTCAACCTCATATGGATGCATAGTGAAACTTCGAATAGAGGGAAAACTGGGTACAGTGACATCTAAAAAATTTCGGTCGTTTACGATGAACTACAATGAGCAAACTACAATGATAGCGCTGTTTCGTAGTAACAGAATATGTAACTAAATAAGACAAATGCAAGGCACACGGCGTGTTCACTCGGGATTATGGGAAATTAGCCATTTTGTAAATTTAAATGCTATCCTTTCGTTCTATGTAGACGGTACTGTAAAACATATATACTATCGA
The DNA here is from genome assembly GCA_030220185.1 of Diploptera punctata. Taxonomy (NCBI): domain Eukaryota; kingdom Metazoa; phylum Arthropoda; class Insecta; order Blattodea; family Blaberidae; genus Diploptera; species Diploptera punctata. Next base: position 311,129 of record JASPKZ010007738.1, read on the forward strand.
AAGTTAAAATCATTACTTAGATTTTATTTTACTCTAATTTGTAAGTAAATTCAAGCTTGTTTACGTTTTTAATGTGAATCTATTTTCAAACATAAACCTACTAGAAGTGTTAAAATTCTAAGATTTGTTAGGTTAGGAAGAGTCATATTAGTGTACAGCCATTTCTAATAAACATTTTAAAAATATGACTTTATAATGGATTTGAGATGTACGACATGGCTAAGGTTCTTTAATAAATATTGTATAAAATATGTATGTGAGAATAAGGGGGTAAGTCAATTGTAAACATTTATTAAAAGAGCTCATAATGCACGTTTTTAAATTTTAATAAACGAAAATAAATTAACATGTTTTATTTATTTCCATTCTTCCCCTCTGTTAAAATTAAAAAAAAATAGGTCTCTGCCGCTGGGTACAAATAATTCCATAATTTAGATTAATTAGTATGTTATTTATTCCTATAAAATATCAATTCCATGATTATTCACCAAATGGCGTTATATAATAATAATTCATAATTTTACCACCAGACGGTGCTGAATTTCATATTAATACCAGAAAAAAATCGAAAAAATTTAGATGTCGTTAGTTGTTCTACACTAGCGCCGCTTGTGGCATGTACGCGAGGCTTGTCCACTTCCTTCTCTGGTACTTTGTAGTTTGGATGTTTCTTACTATTTCGTTCTCACAGTAGAGGAATTCTATAACAGCACGTTGTTTCTGACGAATGTCAAACGCAGCAGCCATTTGGAAACATGATGTGAAAACGCCACTCACGGGAGCGGGTTGAAATACATTTGAACACAAGCGGTAAGGATGTATCTATGAACTCCATAAATAGCAAAGATGTAGAATGAAAAATAACTTAATAAAAATAGCGTGCATTACTTTTGGACTGACCTTCGAACTTAGACACAAAAAAGCATTTACAGATGAATTAACAAAACAGAAGAATGAATGTCTTACCTAGCAAATCTCATGATTCCGATGCAGTTGTGGACGGTTAGGCTGTTCCGCAGAAATTCGCAGCACAATTCCAGCACTCCGACGACACAAAGATAATCCGCTGTAATCAGAAGTTCACAGACATTTTCCTCTGAAATGTCCACTTGGCGGAGATACGCGTATTGCAAGATCAGAGTTAGTTTGTCTGATGTTACACCTGGCAGTAGTACGTCAATCTTCTCACGAGAGTGCAGTGTCGTCGTAAACAATGCCCTAGTTAATAAAATTAACAACAATAAAATTTATATAAAGATGATCGACATTTTGAGTAGCTTCTTTAAAGAAATGGTGTAATAATGAACTCAAGTAAGTTATATTTTTGAAGTAGGATTGTTTTGTATGTCAGTATTCTACTCGTTTTGCATTATCCCTTAATTCATGACAATTTGCTTGTTGCGGTACATATTGTGTTAGGCCTATATTAGAAGTAGGGTCCATCTAGGGTTTGGTTCAGGTTATTTAGCAAGGTGAAAATCTGCTGAAACTACTTGTGGAATGGCAGCGCGAAAACAATTAAATTGTTATTAATATTACAAGGTTTGAAAATGAGGTTTTACGGATGAGATGAAATGTTTAGGACCGAGCGAAATTTCGAAACAAATTCCTAAAATATTTACAATCCTTGCAAATATATATTCTATAGTAATTCTGCCCGATGGCAGATCTTTCACTGCAATCATAGCATTTTCGTGATATGCTTTGCAGCTTTACTAGGGAATTATAGGTGTGGTAGCTTCCCGTTGATTTCCACACCGGTGAAGGCTGATGACGACGATGATGATAATAAGGATGGTGATGATAGCCGGATGGTTTTTGGGGACCTTTGGGCCATAAGCTTCCTGACATTTGTTTTACAGGTGAGGAAAAACTCCGGAAAAAACCTCACCCAGGAGCCTGTCCCGACCGGCAATCGAACTCCATCCAAAGTAATTCTGCCCGAAGGCAGGTTAATACATTGTAATATATTTATACTTGTCATATGTTTAGTTTTATTTCATATTTAATTCCTGTCTCGGTTTCATATATTTAATAAAATATACATGTTGGATTCTCGTATTTCGTCGCCATCTCCTAATAACATGCTTAAAAATACGTTATGTAATTTAAATGGACAGTTAATGACAAATGAGGGAGATTTTTAAGAAGCGGCTGAACTCAAACACCTAGGAACAATAACACTGGTCAACATGCTTTTTGTCTCATGAATACCAATAGCTGCACTTAATGCAGTTTTTTATCGTGTTTTCAAATATGTAATCGGAATTTCTCCATCACCCACAGTTTTTTCTATTTTAATTTAAATTAATGGATTTAAATAATTTTGTTTTAATAAACGTTTTTTCGTTCATTTGTCCATTGAGCGATAAGCACGGGGGACACTTTCATCAGGAGATTTCAGCTATGGAAAAGAGAGAGATATCAAGGCAAATGGCATCCTAATATGCTGGCCGATTATTGTTGGACCATTAAGAGGGATGCTACACAGGCGAAATATAGCAGCAAATCGTCATTTCTTACTTTCTAGGTTAGTCCGAATGTTCGAATATTGTGTAGTTACGAATGTAGAAAATATTAAAGTGTTTAAAATTATAAAAATATCTGTCTCTCGGAAACCTTGCATGATGGAGAAAAACCGATATCATATTTGAATTAAGGAGAAAAAAATACTATCAGAATCACATATGTTTCTTTCTGAGACAAAAAGAGTTTATTTTTTGTTGCTCAGTCTAATTACTTCTTCTTCTTCTTCTTCTTCTTCACAGTTTAGGCTTATTTGTCAGTCTAATTACAAAAATCAATAAGGAACAGATAGAAATCATGCATAGCCTCAACTCTAGAAACCCATGCTATTATTCATTGCAGAGAGTATTCTTGTCATAAAAAAAGTTTACCTGAAATTATATTCTCAGTTACATGGATGTGAAAAAAATGTGTCCTCTCACTTTAAGGGAGGAGAAGAGATTACAAGTATTTGAGAATAAAGATCCTAAGAAAATTCTTCGATCAAGGGAAGACGAACAGACAGGTGAATGGAGAAGACCATTTTACTATGAGATACATGATCTTTACGTAACCAAAAGTAATAAGAACAATTAAGTACAATTCCTTGATATGGTATATGGGATCATGTCGTAATGTCCTTTATGCGGAAAAGCCAAGAAACATTTCTTAATTATATATATATATATACATAAATATACATATATATATATATATATATATATATACATATATCTGTCCATACATAGTAATTCTGTCCGAGGGCAGGTCTTCCACTGCAATCATAGCATTTTCATGCTATGTTTGCAACTTTATTAAGGAATTATATGCGTGGTAGTTTCCCGTTGATTTCCACACCGGTAAAGAATGGTGATGATAATGATGATTATGATGGCCGGATGATTTTCGGGGACCGTTGGGCCCTAAGCTTCCTGACATTTGGCTTACAGGGGAGGGAAAACCCCGAAAAAAATTCACCCAGGAAGCTTGTCCCGATCGGGGATCGAACGCAGGCCCGTTGCGTGACAGGACAGCACGCTACATCGAGACCACAGCGGTGGATATATATATATATGTGGATGTGGGGAAAGATGGGACGTATAAAATGGACAGACAAAATAAAAAATAAATATGTGATAGAAAGAATGGGTTAAGGAATAACAATGCTGGAACTCATAAAAAATATCAAAAGAGATTGGATTGCCATTGGCCAAGAAGAAACTGCCTGCTGACGGATGCCCTAAAAGGAATGGTCAACGGAAAGAAGGATAGTGGTAGAAACATACGTACATACATATATATATACATAGTGTTATGCCCAAGAGCACTTCTTTCACTGCAAACTCAGCATTCTCCACTCTATCCTTAACTCAGCCTTCTTTTTCTAACCGCATACAAATAATTTCCACTCTATCCTTAACTCAGCCTTCTTTTTCTATCCGCATACAAATAATTTATTTTAATACTATCATCTGATGTATGTTTCTGCCACTATCCTTCTTTCCGTTGACCATTCCTTTTAGGGCATCCGTCAGCAGGCAGTTTCTTCTTGGCCAATGGCAATCCAATCTCTTTTGATCTTTTTTTATGAGTTCCAGCATTGTTATTCCTTAACCCATTCTTTCTATCACATATTTATTTTTTATTTTGTCTGTCCATTTTATACGTCCCATCTTTCCCCACATCCACATCTCAAAAGCTTCCAGTCGATTTTCCTCATTCCATCGTAATGTCCAAGTCTCTGCACCATACAATGCTACACTCCACATACAGCACTTCACTAGCTTCTTCCGTAATTATTTTGCCAAAGTCCACAGAAAATGCTTCTTTTCTTGTTTAAAGCTTCTTTTGCCATTGCTATCCTCTGCTTTACTTCTTGACCGCAGTTCATGTTACTACTGATAGTACAACCCAAATATATGAAGATCTCCACTTTCTGAATGGCCTCATAATTATTCCATTTTCATGCTATGCTTTTGCAGCTTTACTAGGAAATTATAGGTGTGGTAGCTTCCGTTGCTGTCCACGCCGATGAATGATGGTGATGATAATAATCATAAGGATGATGATGATGACCGGACGATTTTCGGGGACCGTTGGGCCCTAAGCTTCCTGATATTTGTCTTACAGATGAGGAGAAACCCCCAAAACAAACCCCAGCCAGGAGCCTGTTCCGACCGGGAATCAAACCCGGGCCCGCTGCGTGAAAAGGCAGCACGCTACCTCGAGGCCACAGCGGTGGACTATCTTTATATATATATATATATATATATGTGTGTGTGTGTGTGTGTGTGTGTGTGTGTGTGTGTGTGTGTGTGTCCACCGCTGTGGTCTCGAGGTAGCGTGCTGCCTTGTCACGCAGCGGGCCCGGGTTCGATCCCCGGTCGGGGCAGTTTTTCTGGGTGAGGTTTTTATCGGGGTTTTTCCTCACCTGTAAGACAAATGTCAGGAAAACTTTAAGGCCCAAACGGTCCCCGAAATCATATGGCCATCATCCTTATCATTATCATCCTTATCATTATCATTATCATCATCATCATCCTTCACCGGTGTGGAAAGCAACGGGAAACTACCACACCTACACAATTCCCTAGTAAACCTGCAAGCATAGCATGAAAATGCTATGATTGCAGTGAAGGACCTGCCTTCGGGCAGAATTACTATGGATGGATATATATATATATATATATATATATATATATATATATATATATGGATTTATATTTAATAAATCTGATTAAGTGTATATCTCTAATAATATACTGCCAATAACAAAATTTCCATAGGCCTATAACAATAATTATTGAGGAAAAATCCCTAATAATGTATGAATATTGTAGAATTGAGACGCAGTATTTAAAAAAAATAAAGATTACCTGAAATAAGAGCTACAGGCTGAAAGAATAGCCCTGTGCACTGGAAAAACTCCGCCATCATCAACTCTAACTGTTGCATCGCATAGTAAACCGTTTTGTCTTAGTTCATAGAGAGATTGCATCGCCTGAGTGCTCATACATCGTCCGCCATGTTGTGAGATCAGTTTTTGCGAGGCGCAACTGTCTGGATCAACTTCCATTTTCCTACTAACATAGTTACATTCAACTTAAATTACATTCCTGTAAAACAACTAATTGTCTAGTCTGGAATTTGCTAAAAATACCGTACTTACTTTATTAGAAGAAATAGGTCTAGGAAAAATTTTGGACCAAACAGAGATGAACAGACAGGCGAATGGAGAAGACTTACATAACAGTAAACTACATGGTCTTTATAGGAAGCCAGATATAATAAGAACAGTTAATTCTCGTAGATGGCGATGGGCAGGGCACGTGGATCGAATGGGGAATGAAAGACGTGCATGGAATCTTCTTGTATGAAAACCAGATGGAAAACGCCCAGTTGGTAGACCAAGAATGATATGGGACAATAATATTAACTATGATTTGAGGGAAGTAGATGATACACGTGATGATTGGAAAACATTAACTCAATATAGGGATGTGTGGAGAGCTTATATCTGCGCGGCCATGAACCTACGGGTTCGATAGTGCCAGTGAGTTAGTTAGTTAGTAGATCAGACATTTAGTATAAGATAGATTTTAGAAAAAGAAATGGTAATATAATGGCGCTGTAGCCGAGTGGTTAACTCAAGAAGCCTTGGCGCAGAGCTACGGGACTTGCGCTGGTTCGAGTCCCCCTGGGGGAAGGAATTTTTCTCATGGAATTTCGGCCAGTGTGGGACCGGTGCCCACCCAGCATCGTGAGGCATTTGGGTAGCTACAATAAATAGCGATTCTAGGTTGAGAAAACGAGCTATAACGGCTGGGGGACTCAACATGCTGACCACATGTCACCCGTACACTGGCTTATGATCGTCTACCTCTGTGAATAACACATGTGGACGTGAGGCCAGCAGCCGGCTGCTAGGCCTAGGGCCTTCGAAGCCTGTCGCGCTTGGAGTAATGACACTGTGCGTGAGCTATATAGGCATAGGGTTTGAAAAAGCATACGATTTATTTAAGAGGTATAAACTGTATAGTATCCTGCTGAATTCCTAAAAAGTTAGTTACACTTATTCGAATATGTCTGAATGACACAAAGAGTAAGGAGCAGAGAGGCAAACAGTTTTCATTTTTAAATTCATAATGGGTTGAAGCAAAGAAATTCACTCTCTCCTCTACTATTCGATTTTATACTAAGGTACGCTATAAAAACTTTTGAAAATAAAGAAGGTCCACAACTCTATGGTACTGATTTACGGTCATTACATGATGATGATGATGATGTCGCATTATTAGACGATAGCGAGGAGATACTAAGGGCCAGTACTCTCCTTCTTTTGAGTAACACTAAGAAATTGGGGCTGGAAGTAAACATCAACAAAACTAAATATATTGTTACACATACAAATGAATTATGTAATGGAAATGGAGAGTTGATGATGACATATTGATAACAGCAATTGAACATAACAACACTAATAGAAAATTTTCAGTTGCTGAAAGAAAAATCAGTTGAATATGGATTAATAATAAATAATTCCAAAACAAAATACTTAAAATGTACAACAAGAAATGGACAGCTAATGACAAATGAGGGAAATTTTGAGAAAGTGGCTGAATTCAAATACCTAGGAACAATAATCACAAATAGGAATGAGATGCACAAAGAAATTAAACATAGGCTCAATTCTGGAAATGCATGCTATTATGCATTGCAGAGACTTTTGATGTCCCAACTCCTTTCAAAAAAACGTTAAGCTGAAAATATATAAAACTATTATTCTACCAGTTATATTATATGGGTGCGAAACATGGACTCTTACTTTAAGAGAGGAAAGGAGATTACGAGTATTTGAGAATAAATTTTTGGACCAAAGAGAGATGAACAGACAGGTGAATGGAGAAGACTACATAACAATGAACTACATGGTCTTTATAGGAAGCCAGATATAATAAGAACAGTTAAGTCTCGTAGACTGCGATGGGCAGGACATGTTGCGCGTATGGGAAATGAAAGACGTGCCTGGAAACTTCTTGTAGGAAAGTCAGAAGGAAAACGCCCAGTTGGTAGACCAAGAATGAGGTGGGAGAACAACATTAACTATGATTTGAGGGAAGTAGATTATACAGGGAATGATTGGAAAGCATTAGCTCAGGATAGGGATGTATGGAGAGCTTATGTCCGCGCGGCCATGAGCCTACGGGTTCGATAGTGCCAGTGAGTAAGTAAGTAAGTACAACAAGAAATGAAAAAATAAGTAATTTAAACATCAATGATACAAATATAGAAGTAAAATCATATAAATATCTTGGTTCAACTCTAAATGGAAAAAAAAAACTGTATAGAGGAAGAAATTGGTGAAAGAATTTCTTTGGGCAATAAAGCTTACTACGCAAATAGAATACTATTCAAAAGTAAACTTGTGTCCAGATTAACTAACGTTAAACTGTATAATGAGGCACGCCGTAGCGTAGTGGTTAATGCACTGAGCTACAAGCCGGAGGGTCGAGGGTTCAAGTCCCGTTGGGGTCAGGATTTTTAAACTGACCCAAACCATCTGGCGGCACTATGGCCCTGGGGTCGACTCAGCCTCTAACGGAAATGAGTACCAGACGCTTGTTCTGGGGGTAAAGGCGGCCGTCACGCAGGGTTGACAACCCGGCTGACATAAAGTGCCGATTGTCTAGAAAAAGTGGGAGCCTTAACCTCCTACTACCCCAAGGGCCTCCGGGCCTGTTGTGGGATCACTTTACTTTACTTTTAAACTGTATAATACAGTAATAAGACCGATTGTAACTTATGGCTGTGGGTACTGAAGGAGTCTGATAAGCAAAAACTATTAATCTTTGAAAGGAAGATCTTACGGAGAATTTTTGGACCAATTAGAGAAAGCGATGACACATGGCGTATACGAATGAATTCTGAATTAAATAATCTAATACGAAATAAAAATATAATAAACCACATTAAAGCTCAAAGACTGCGCTGGTTTGGACATATAAATAGAATGCAGGAAGACAAGCTTTAAGAAGAATATATAAATGGAAACCAATATGCACCAGAACAGCTGGACGCCCAAAAAACAGATGGCAGGATGATGTTATAAAGGATATGTTAGAAATGAAAATTGGAAATTGGCCAGTCTGTATCCAGAAGAGATCTAGGTGGAGAAAAATTGTTGAGGAGACCAAAACTTTAATGAGGTTGTAGTCGCCTACTAAAGAAGAAGAAGAAGAAGAAGGCGAGTTGATGAAAAATGAGAACATTTTTGAAAAAAAAAGTCGCTGAATTCAAATACCTAGAAAACAATAATTACAGACAGAAATGAGACGCAGAGAGAAATTTAACATATGCCCAATTCTGGAAATGCATGCTAATATGCAATACAGGGACTCTTATCCCAACTTCTTTCAAAAAACATTAAACAGAAAATATATAATCTGTTACTTTTCCAGTGATGTTACACCGATGAGAAATATGGTCTCTTAGTTTAAAGGAGGAGAAAATATTACAGGCGTTTGAGAATAAAGTTCTTAGGAAAAGATAGATGAACAGACAGGTGAATGGAGAAGACAGTATCACAGAGAGCTACACGATTTTTGTAGGAATCCAGATGTAATAAGTACAATTAAATCTAGTTGAGTGCGGTGGGCAGGACATGTGGCACGAATGGATAACGAAAGAGGGGCATGGAAACACTATAGGAAAGCTAGAAGGAAAGAACCCAGTAGATAAGCCAACAAATTAAGTGGGAGAATAATATTAACCATGATTTGAGAGAGGGCATAAACAGGAATTGATTGAAAAGCATTAGCTCAAATATGTATGTGTGGAGAAATTATGCCCGCGTGGCCATGACCCTACAGGTTCGATAGTGCTAGTTAGTTAGTGTATTTTATTGCAAACAATTGCACTTCTCGTGTTTTGTTTTCCGTGCTAGACGGACAGGGAAAGTATTATTTTCAGTCTAAGCACCACTTAAGAAAAATAATAACATAATAGCATAATAACGTAGGTTAAGTGATTAAAAAAAATACTAAATGTTTACCTCACCTGGAACAAGTAGACAAATTTTAATTTTCAGTCCTGGGTAAATTCTTCTGTGAATTGTTCAAATGTGAAATTAGAGGGAATAAATTTTTGCCAATAAATTCTAAAAATAATACTTTTGAGTTATTTGTGAGAAAAGAAAGACGGAAGATGGCAACCGAGGGGTGTTTTAACAAATATATTTTGCTGACTACGACATCGTTTTGCTGATGAAATACGCCTCTCTTGTTTCCAGAGAAACGACACAATTGTTTCGACAATATGACCAATACTTTGTTTCTACAGATACAGTTATCAATTTTAAAATTAAAACCAAATGCCAGAATTTAGAGATAATTTATAAAGTATTCTAACAAGCCTGCCATTTGCCCTTAAAGATTAACATTTTACATCCATATTTGATTTTCTATTATATCCATCCATAGTAATTCTGCCCGAAGGCAGGTCCTTCACAGCAATCGTAGCATTTTCATGTTATGCTTGCAGCTTTACTAGGGAATTGTGTAGGTGTGGTAGCTTCCCGTTCTTTCCACACCGGTGAAGGATGATAGTGATGACGATTATGATAAGGATGATGATGATGATGATGATGATGGCCATATGATTTCGGGGACCGTTTGGGCCTTAAAGTTTTCCTGAAATTTGTCTTACAGGTGAGGAAAAACCCCGATAAAAACCTCACCCAGAAAAACTGCCCCGACCGGGGATCGAACCCGGGCCCGCTGCGTGACAAGGCAGCACGCTACCTCGAGACCACAGTGCTGGACTTCTATTATATAATAAGTACATATTCTGTATTTTTAGGGCGGAATTCATGAAACAATCTTTACGCAAAGAGCGACTCTTTCCCCCTCTATACGACGTAGAGAGTATTCATAAAACCGGTTTTATGAATACTTGTACGTCATAGAGAGAGGGAAAGAGTCGCTCTTTCCGTAAAGATGGTTTTATGGATTCCACCCTTAGCATCATCAGTTTCAGTGCTGGTGCAATACAAAAAGAATGTTTAATGTCTTCACCAAATTAGTTTCAATAAAATGATAATCATTATTATTATTATCTTCTTCTTCTTCTTCTTCCTTCCAAGTATTAGGCCAAGGCCTGTTACGATCCTATAGAAAATTTTCCCTCCAGCGTTTCATAGGACAGCCCAGTGATCTTCGTCCTCTTGGTATATAATTATAAACAGCTTTGGGGATCCGATTTGAACTCATTCTTTCAAGATGGTGTTTCCAATTTAGTTGGTACTGTTTAATATATTCCAAAATTGGCGTAGTCTTCAATTCTTTTAAGATATCGGTGTTCCTTTTCCGATCCCATCTGGTGTAAACCGCTGTTCTGCGCATGAATCTCATTTCACAAGCCGTTATTCTGCTTTCATGTTGTTTTTTTTAGTGTCCATGCTTCACTACCATAGGTCAACACTGGTCTAGCCAAAGTGTTATATAAACGTAATCTGGTGTTTTTTTGTACAAGGGGTGGTTTCATAACTTGATTAATAATTCCTAAACTTTTATTATAACTAGTAACTTTTTCAGGGATATCCTTTTCATCCCAGATAGAGAGATAATATCCAAGATATTTAAATTGATTAGATCTCTCTAAAATGTTGATCCTTCCGGGAAATTCTCGTATAAGACTTGAAAGCATAATAATAGTCCCTTCTATTGGTTGCTGGCCAAAGGAAGGCAAGACCAGTGATGGGGCTGCCATCTTATAGCCTCTGGTCAGGCTTTTCTGGAGAAGAAAAGAAAATAAAGGAAAGAAGAAATGGAAGAAAGGAAAGACTCCCTAGCCCTCGGATGCCCTAATAGCGTCGGGGTCGAAAAAAACAAGAGTTAACCAAGAGAGGTTAGATAGTAAACTTAAAAGAGTGCAAAACACAAGTAAGTGGAAGAAATGTTTTGCTAGGCTTGGGCACCTTGTGGTCGCCATCCACATACCCCCTAGAAGAGGACCCCTGAGGGGTATTATTATTATTATTATTAGTAGTAGTAGTAGTAGTAGTAGTAGTAGTAGTAGTAGTAGTAGTAGTAGTAGTAGTATGAATTTCGTATGGATCATTGTAAAATTTACTCCTCCAAGCACGCCGTAGTGTAGTGGTTAAGGCACTCCGCTACAAGCCGGAAGGTCGAGCGTTCGAGTCCCGGTGGAGTCAAGATTTCTAGCGGCATTATGATCCTGGGGTCGACTCAGCCTCTAACGGAAACGAGTACCAGACGCTTGTTCTGGGGTAAAGGCAGCTGTCATGCAGGGCTGATATCCTGGCTGACATCAAGTGCCGATTGTCCAGAAAAAGTTGTAGCCTTAACCTCCTTCTACCCCAAGAGCCTCCTGAGGCCTGTAGTGGGATTATTTTACTTTATAAATCCCTAATCTCTGTATCACTCTCTACTATATACTTATATGCCCTCCTTGAACTCATTGTTCTTTTGTTGTCTTTCTTCTGTTACTCTCCGTTTCAAAATTTAATATCATATTAGGTATCCTGTCATCTGACATTCTCTTAATGTGGTCAAACCACTTCAGTCTTCTTTCTTCAATAACTTGCAGAACATATTTTTGAACATCCATTATTTCTTCGATTTTAGTATTGCTAATTTTCTGTCTTCTTGAATTTCTATAACACCATCTCCTAAAGTCCATCTCTGTCGCCAATAGTTTATGGGTTCCATTTTCTTAATGTCCACGTTCCAGCACCATGCAATAGTATATTCTCCACCAATGAACTATAAACAAGTTTTTTAGTTTTAAAATTAGGCCTACAAGCTGAAGATAAAACCCAAGTGCTTTGAAACATGTCCTAAAGTAACTCAACTTCTACGAGGTAGAATGCAACACTCACCTCATTTATTTAAGTTTTTGTTTTTGGTTTGTTTAGAATGTTTCTACTCCTCAGCGCTGAATTTATCATTCCAATTGTTTTCCTTCCTTGACTTACACTTCTATCTCGTATATTATTAACTGACTAACTATCTCACTGGCACTATCGAACCCAGAGGTTCATGGCCGCGCGTACATAAGCTCTCCATACATCCGTATCCTGCGCTAATGTTTTCCAATCATCCTCTATATAATCTACTTCCCTCAAATCATAGTTAATGTTATTCTCCCACCTCATTCTTGCTCTACCAACTGGACTTTTCCCTCTGGTTTTCCTACAAGAAGCTTCCATGAGGGGGGTAAAATTTTCCGTATATTATTATTATTATTATTATTGAAAATTTTCGTCTATTTAGAAAAGGTGTACGACAATGTAAGCAGAAATAGTTTGTAGAAGATCATGATTGAAATAAAACGAAAACTAAAATAATAGCAAAAATGCTTTATAATATAGGCTATGTAACGCAAATTATCATGTACGTAACAAATAATTTCAAAATGACAATATTACGATCCTAACCTAATTGAGGAGTTGAATGGAATATGGGCATAACTCATATTTTGCCCTTTTTCCGTTCAATGCATTTTTGGTTTCGCCATTTTGTAGTTGATCCAATCAACCAATTCACGAGTTTTATTGGTTTCTTACAGTTTTAATGAGATATTTGTTGCTGGATTTTAATGCCTTGCAGTTAAAAAGGCAGTTTTTTGGCATGGCCTTGATACATTACAACGCTTCTCTGGGAGAAATTTCAATATAGGTTTCGACATGCAATGGTTGACAGTTCCCTTGTTAGATCAGATTTAGGTCAAATTTAGGACTAATCATAGGAATTATAGCTTCATATAACATAAATGCTTCAACATTTTTACTTATCTTTTGTTTTGTTAAGGATATAATTAGTACAAGTTAATAAGTCCCCAGAACAAAGTTGTATAATCCCTTTTTAATGAATCTGAGCTAGGCACAGGAGCACATTTTAAGAAAATGTTCAAATTAGTAAACATTTGAGGGCTACACGTTTTCTGCATCTTTTATTTCTCACTCACTCACCAGAACATATACTTTCTCTCAGAAGTGTTTTTACCCATTTTACATACTTCTATAACACACTTTGACAGGATATTAAATATAAAATTGATACCTGCTAAGTCAGTCTTACTCAATTAAATTATTAAACTTCATCAAGTAGTTCCAATATGGAGACCTTTCAAAAACAATGTTTCATCTACTGCATTCTAATTGGTACACTTTGATAGATTGAAAGAGAAAAGAAGGAAAAGAGAATGTGTTATGACTGTTAATGAATTCCGAGGGAATGTAGATAAATGAGGGAAATTTTGAGGAAGTGGCTGAATTCAAATACTTAGGAACAATAATCTCAAATAGGAATGAGATGCACAAAGAAATTAAGCATAGGCTCAATTCTGGAAATGTGTGCTATTATGCATTACAGGGACTTTTGTCGTCCCAACTCCTTTAAAAAAAATTAGATAGACCATCGGTTGATTAATGTATTTGACATCGTCCGATTCCTAATAACCAGTTTTGTCGGTCCATACAATCTCCTGGTTGTAGATGTTTCTCCTTCATGTATAAATATATTCCCTGACTCCAGGAGGTTTTAGGTCTTCCTCTGCCTCGTCTTACCTCAGGTTTCCAATAAAAAAAATGGTAGCCGATCATGTTCCATTCGCTGTACATGTACATACCATCTTAATTGCTGTGTTTTAATACCACCTAATATAGTGACGTTAAACTGATAATATATAAAACCGTTATTCTACCAGTTATATTATATGGATGTGAAACATGGGCTCTTACTTTAAGGGAGGAAAGGAGATTACGAGTATTTGAGAATAAAGTTCCTAAGAAAATTTTTGGCCAAAAAGTGATGAACAGACAGGTGAATGGCGAAAACGACATAATAGTTAGTTACATGGTGTTAATAGGAAGCCAGATATAATAAAAACAGTTAAGTATCGTGGACTACGATGGGCAGGACATGTGGCAGAAATGGGGGTTGAAAGAGGTGCATGGAAGTTTCTTGTAGGAAAACGCCCAGTTGGTAGACCAAGAATGAGGTAGGAGAGTAACATTATCCATGATTTGAAGGAAGTAGATTATACAGGGGATGATTTGAAAACATTAGCTCAGGATAGGGATGTAAGGAGAGCTTATGTCCGAGCGGCCATGAACCTATGGATTCGATAGAGGAGGTGAGTTAGTAGCTATTGAGGTTGTTTTCATGAAAATATTTTTAAACAATCTTCATCAATTCTACTTAGTAGGCAATGAAATTTAACATGAGTATATATATATATATATATATATATATAGTTATACGCTCTTATGTCCTTCAGTGAGACTTAGGCTTCCTCCTCCTACAGGGGAAAAATTCAACAATACAAATATAGTTACACTTGTTTTGTACAGATGACATTGAGTGGCCCAGGGTCAGCGTTCTGCCCCATAGTGAGTTCTTGGAAACCGAGGAATTATTGAGATGGAAATGTTCGGTAAATTTTGCACAAAGGCCTTTACATTCAGGCTTGTAGTTATTTTATAAGCCTGAAAATCTTCAGACTAGGGGCACAACGGCTTAAAGTCCCTCCTGGAGGACTCGTCCCTTGGATTTCTCCATCCTTAAAAATCCATTGACCACGACCGGGTTTGAACCCGCGACCCACGGGACTTGAGGCAAGGAACATATTCACTAAACCACAGCGGCCGACACACATACACACACTCATATATATATATATATATATCCACCCATAGTAATTTTGCCCGAGGGCAGGTCTTTCACTGCAATCATAGCATTTTCATGCTATGCTTTGCAGCTTTACTAGGGAATTGTAGGTGTGGCAGCTTCCCGTTGCTTTCCACACCGGTGAAGTATGATGATGATGGCCATATGATTTCGGGGACCGTTTGGGTCTTAAAGTTTTCCTGACATTTGTCTTAGAGGCGAGGAAAAACCCCGATAAAAACCTGACCCAGAAAAACTGCCCCTACCGGGGATCGAACCCGAGCCCGCTGCATGACAAGGCAGCACGCTACCTCGAGACCACAGCGGTGGACTATATATATATATATATATATATACATATATTGAAGAATGTTAAAAACTTCAAATATTTGAGCTCATTATAACAGGAACTAGAGTTTTTTTAATAATGTCATCAAGTTGACTTTATGGCATTTCTGAAATTCTCTCCTGCCATGGCGGAACGGAATATATTGCAATCCACATCTTACGTTGGGGCGCCTATAAAGCGGAGTTACTTTACCTCGATGATATGATGGGTTCTTAAATCCAAATTTGAATCTAAAGTCAGACCATGATGCGACCATAGGAACTATTTCCTAAATAAATGATTATTCTATGTCAGGGTGTCGGGCCCGGTGGACTAGTGGTTATGCTCCTTGTCTCGCCCCGAGTGTCGCGGGTTCAAATCCGGTCGGAGTCGATTGTTATTTTAGGGTAGAAAAATCCAAGGAGTTGGTATTTGACGGAATTACAAAAGAATAAAATTAGAACAGTTGAATTCGATTATTTTAGAAGAAGCCTCCAAAAAACAAGACAGGATAAAATAAGAAATGAATTCCTTTTGGACAGAAATGAAGGTCGCCACATCTGTTGTTAAGAGGATTGAAAATCAAACCCTTAAATGGTATGGCCATGTACAAAGAATGGAAAATGAAAGATGGCCAAAAAATATATACCAATGGTCACCCCTGGAAAAAATAAACGTGGCAGACCAAGATGGAAATGGAAATCCTACGTCAGAACATTAATGGAGGGTAGGAATTTGGAAGAGGGAGATTGAAATGATAGAGATAAATGGAAACTGAAGACGGCAGACCTATAAGTGGGGGAAAGTCGAAGAAGAAGAAGAAAATCCAAGGAGCAAGTCCTCCGGAAGAACTTTAAGCCGTGTGTCCCGAGTCTGAACATTTTCAGACTCGTAAAACATCCTTAAGCCTGAATAAAAATGTCTCTAAGCAAAATGTACCGACCTCATAATCCTAGTAATACCTTAATTGCCTGCTAGATGTCTCATTGGGTCGGTGTGTTGGTAGCATGCCATTCATGACACTTGTGGGCAAATAAGCGTAACTAAAATTAACATACTCTAGTAACTTCAAAGGCAAGGCTAAGGATGATCATTGGACTATGCCATTGTAGAATAGAACGCCAGCGTACCACATGTGAATATTTGAGACGAGGATAAGTATCTTCTAGCGAAAAGTTGAAAAACATGATAACATACGTTCCCTCTAGAGCCAATTGCCTACATGTTCAGCTCACATATAAGGGGTTTCTATCTCAGGAGTCCACCTAAATTTGTTGGCAAATTAGGGTTCAATTTTTTTTTGTCTAATGCCACCAGGTTTTCTTTTATGACGTATTTAGCTTTCTCCTCTTGCATTGGCAACATTGTAATCCATTTCTTAGGTTGGAGCACCTGGAAGGCGGAGTTACGTTACCCTGATGGCATGGTGGTTGATAAATGATAATGAAGCGCCAGGAGAGTTCTTAACCTAAACTTAACCTAAATTCCAGACAATGGGCAACCACAGAAATAATTTCCTTTAAAGAACTATCCCTATGGTTTGACCGGGGATCGAAACCGGGACCTCGTGAACAGTAGTCAGGAACGCTGACCACTAGCCCTGAGGCTGCTCAAAAGTAGGCATGTTAATGTTAGTTTGGGCAAGTTAGGGTGAGAAAAATGGCGAATTAGTGAACACAAAATCTGTTTAGCGTTAACTTGTTTGTTAGCGTGTTTTTGTATAAGTTGGCTACACTGTGTTAGCAATGAGTAATACATTTAAATAAATATCCTCAACGCATGTCCAGCTCAGAGTCGGGTCGAGGAATGAGATCAGATGAAACCCCTATATTTATGTAGGTCTGTGAAGTACAAGGGTGCCGGTCGACCATCCCTGACACACCGTTGCAGTGATAAAGGGGAAAGGGGGAGAAATCCCGAGGAAAACCTGACCAAGCTCCGTTTCGTCCACCACGAAACCCACGTGGAGTGACCGATACTCAATCTCAATCTCAATCTAAGGACTCCAGCGGTGAAATGCGAGCGCCTAACCACTTGCGCAATGAGTAATACATATACTACATTTAGGCCTAAATATGCTGATATTAAAGTCACTTTTAGCTAAAATTCTAACTTAATTTTAAGTCATTTCTCACATTTTTAGAAAAATACAACATATATATATTTTTTTTTCACTCAGATATTTATTCACATACTAACTAACTATCTGACATTATCGGACCCCTAGGTTCGTGGTCACGCGGACATAAGCTGTCCATACATCACAAATTTGAGCTAATGCTTTCCAATCATCCCTATATAAACAACTTCCCTCATATCATGGGTGTTTTCCCTCTGGTTTTCCTACAAGAAGCTTCCGTGCAACTCTTTCATTTACCATTCGTGCCACATGTCCTGTTCATCGCAGTCTACGAGACTTAACTGTTCTTATTGTATCTGGCTTCCTACAAAGACTATGTAGCTCATTGTAGTCTTCTCCATTCATCTGTCTGTCCATCTATTTTCTGTCCACAATTTTTTCTAATAACTTTATTCTCAAATACGTAATATCCTTTCCTCCCTTAAAGTAAGAGCCCATGTTACTCTAACAATAAGTTGTGTATTTTCCATTTTTTATTTGAATTCATGTAGGTAGTTTGGTAGCATAGAATCCCTATGGGCGGAATAGGAACTACGGCCTGTGACATCGAATCTACGACACAAGTATCTCAGTTTGTTTCTATATTAGGCCTAGTTCTGTCGTATACTTCGCGACGTTTGGTTCAATTATCATGCCGGGAGTGAAGAGGGAAGTAGTGAATAGTCAAGTAGGCAGATTATATTATACAACGTGATTAAGTTTGTGAAGTAAAAGTGTTAAATTCATTTCGCGTACATTACTCCATTTTTCACGTTTTTCGGACTGAACGCTCTAAGTCTGGTCTTATGTTTTTTGACATCCTTCTATCCTATTCAGACTTTGTAAACTTATACACTATGCGTAAATAATTAAACATAAGGGTTCAAAATGAAGCCTCTGGCACGTGCTTCCTATAATTTATGTGATATAATCCTTGTCTGACGTCTTGAAGAAGGAGTATCAGCCTTATCTCTTTGCAATTTCCTTCTCATCAGAGTTACGCATTAATGAGCTATTCTTATTTATGGCGAACTTGCTCAACGAGAAAATGATGGTTATTTGTAGGTATGTACATCTAAAAAGAGCGTGGTATTTAATTCGTTATATTTAAATTATTAAAATGAAGATAGAAGAAATATTTTACAAAAAAAAAAATGAAAATGATGTGGCCAAAAATATGTACGGGGTGAATCATAAATATGGTTATATGTTTGATCGCGTTGTGTGATGAAAATATTACCATTACAGGAAATATGAAATTACCGTTGGAAAGATAATTATTCAAATTACAACAATGGAATAAAAGAAAACAGTGTAGAACTTACATCATTAGTCAAAATGGCGTTGAATATGCAACAGCAAATTACAATTGCTGCATGGGCAATAACGTATGCTAATGATCGTAAGGCCGCAAGACGGGCAAGACGTGAGTTTAACG
This sequence comes from Diploptera punctata, assembly GCA_030220185.1. Classification (NCBI taxonomy): domain Eukaryota; kingdom Metazoa; phylum Arthropoda; class Insecta; order Blattodea; family Blaberidae; genus Diploptera; species Diploptera punctata. The sequence continues at coordinate 330,208 of JASPKZ010007738.1, forward strand.
TAGCATTGCAGCCATCAACTGTGGGGAAGTGGAGAAAACGACTGCTGGAAACGGGAAATTAGACTCTAACTCACTGGCTCTATCGAACCCGTAGGTTCATAGCCCGCGGACATAAGCTTTCCGTGCATCCGTATACTGAGCTAATGCTTTCCAATCCCCCCACTTTAATCCACCTCCCTCAAATCAATAAAGTCATCCCACAACAGGCCCGGAGGCCCTTGGGGTAGTAGGAGGTTAAGGCTCCCACTTTTTCTAGACAATCGGCACTTTATGTCAGCCGGGTTGTCAGCCCTGCGTGACGGCCGCCTTTACCCCCAGAGCAAGCGTCTGGTACTCATTTCCGTTAGAGGATGAGTCGACCCCAGGGCCATAGTGCCGCCAGAGGGTTTGAGTCAGTTTAAAAATCCTGACCCCAACGGGACTTGAACCCTTGACTCTCCGGCTTGTAGCTCAGTGCCTTAACCACTACGCTATGGCGTGCCGCTCCCTCAAATCATGGATAATGTTATTTTCCTACCTCATTCTTTCTCTACCAACTGGACGATTTTCCTCGGTTTTCCTACAAGAAGCTTCCATGCACCTCTTCCATCCCTCATATATGCCAAATGTTCTGCTCATCGCAGTCTACGATACTTAACTGTTTTTATTACATTCTATTCATATCACATAGCTGACTATTATGTAGTTTTCTCCATTCTTACTTACTTACTTACTCACTGACACTATCGAACCCGTAGGTTCATGGCCGCGCGAACATAAGCTCTCCATACATCCCTATCTTGAGCTAATACTTTCCAATCATTCCTTGTATAATCTACTTCCCTCAAATCATAGTTAATGCTGTTCTCCCACCTCATTCTTGGTCTACCAACTGGGCGTTTTCCCTCTGGTTTTCCTACAAGAAGCTTCCATGCAAGTATTTCATTCCCCATACGTGCAACATGTCCTGTCCATCGCAGTCTACGAGACTTAACTGTTCTTATTATATCTGGCTTCCTATAAAGACCATGTAGTTTTCTCCATTCACCTGTCCTTAATTATAACATAAAAAATTAATTATTAAATGGGTCTAATAATCAAATTCAAATCTTGAATTTGAAATGACGACTGGTTAAACACCAGAAAAAAAAACTGTAGCTAATATTAAAATGGGGATCTGCCTACACGAGTCTCAAAGGCTACCATCTGAGCATCTTGCTCTGTATGATATTATCAAGGAACAGGTTTTTGTATAACAATAATAGAAGTTAAGATTGAATCGCATTATAAAGCATATACCTAAGATACAACAAAATTAGTTCATTTCAGTTTTTTAATTATTATACATTTTCCGAGCTAAGTTGCAGTTGTAATGTAAACAATCCAGCTGAATGACTTCATTTTCATTGGTCCAATAATGGTTTTACCTTTAAGTGGGTAAGAAAATGTATTTCGCTCTCTAACACTCCAAATAAAGGAAATAAAAATAATCTTCTTCTTCTTCTTCCTTCCAAGTATTAGGCCAAGGCCTGTTACGATCCTATAAAAAATTGATCCTTCCGGAAAATTCTCGTATAAGACTTGAAAGCATAATAATAGTCCCTTCGATTGGTTGCCGGCCAAAGGAAGGCAAGACCAATGATGGGGCTGCCATCTTATAGCCTCTGGTCAGGCTTTTCTGGAGAAGAAAAGAAAATAAAGGAAAGAAGAAATACAAGAAAGGAAAGACTCCCTAGCACTCGGATGCCCTAATAGCGTCGGGGTCGAAAAAACAAGAGTTAACCAGAGAGGTTAGATAGTAAAGTTAAAAGGGTGCAAAACACAAGTAAATATATAATATCTGTATAAGTTATATAGGAGAATCTTAAAATATATAATTACAGTTTTAATACGTTAAATAAGCATTGTTTTTATTCTTAATCATGCTCGATGCAGAATACGTTGGAATTTAAATTGTTTCATAATGACAAAATTTTTGTAGAATTTCTTAAACATTGGAAGGAAGGCATTTGAAAAGTGGAGAGAAACAAATTATTTTGAATATTTTCAATCAATTTAATGAAAAATATCCCACATTAGACATTGAGGATGTGGTGAAAATGACAGCAGAGTTTTTACGTGAGTCAGCATGTAACATAAATTCTGTTCATAATGAAATTGTAACTGTAAATAAAGGAAATCTATTGACACCATGGAGAAAAGTGTAAACATCTGCTTAGATAGCCCCATATATAATTTGACGATGCTATTTTATTTATTTATTTATTTTATTTATTTTGCCTGATGGAGTTAAGACCGCAAGATCTTCTCTTCCACTTCACCAGAGTTAAATTATACACACAATAAGAATTATGACTGATACATAATATATATAGACTACGTCGTAGCGTAGTGGTTAAGGCACTGAGCTACAAGCCGGAGGGTCGAGGGTTCAAGTCCCGTTGGGGTCAGGATTTTTAAACTGACCCAAACCCACTGGCGGCACTATGGCCCTAGGGTCGACTCAGCCTCTAACTGAAATGAGTACCAAACGCTTGTTCTGGGGGTAAAGGCGGCCGTCACGCAGGGCTGACAACCCGGCTGACATAAAATGCCGATTGTCTAGTAAAAGTGGGAACCTTAACCTCCTACTACCCCAAGGGCCTCCGGGTCTGTTGTGGGATCACTTTACACTTTTACATAATATATATAGACTATACAATATAAAGTTGACAAAGGTAAGAAAGAAAAATAGTAATAATAATAGCAGTAGTGTTATGTATCAACCGGCTAAGTGCCATTCTTAAAAATTGAGATGTTGGTGTCATCTGTTGCACTGAATCATGAAGTAAGTGTACGCACACTTTTAGCGCCAGATATTTAAATATAGTCTTATTATTTAAAAAAATGTAAACGCCATCAGTCCTATCAGAGATTCTGTGTTTTGCAACAAACGGCTATGAAACAAGATCTTCATAAATGCTAATCTAAATTTTGCATCATGCAGCCAAGCGCCAAATGTTTCCGCTCTTGGATTGTTGATACACAAGTGTCAAACAAGGTAAATAATTTGCAGTATCCAGTATTGTTAGCTTGGCGCTACAATAAATAGTGAAAATTGTTTTAAACTTTAAACGCATTTTTCTCGAAACTTAGATGAGTCGGCCGCGGTGGACTAGTGGTTATGCTCCTTGCCTCTGGTCCCAAGGGTCGCGGGTTCAAACCCGGCCGGGGTCGATGGGTTTTTTAGGACGGAAAAATTCAAGGAGCAAGTCCTCCGGGAGGGACTTTAAGCCGTGGGTTTCAGGCTCGTAAAAAATCCTTAAGCCTGAATGAAAATGCTTCTAAGCAAAATTTATCTAATTTTCCTGTCCTAGTACTATCTTTGTTTCCTAGATGTCAGTATGAGGCGGAACGCTGACCACGTACCACTCAAAATGACATCTATACAAAAACAAGTGTAACTAAATTAGTATGGTTCAAATGCTTCCCTGTAGGGGGAGAGCGCCTAAATCTCTGTAAAGGGAAAACATAGGCTTACAATACAATAAAAAAAAGATAATGGCGCATAGCCGATTGATGCATAACACCGTCCAATTGTTTGTCATAAATAAATGAGAAATGGAGGAAGTTTCAAATTATTGGTACCATCTTAACTCGTATTCAGTTTTATTTCCCGTAAAATACGATGTTGCCTAAGAAAATAATGTTCCCATCGCACACAATTCAGTCATGTGGAGGGAAGTAGCATCACAGTTCCCTCAATAGACGGAGTCGGCGGAGTGATACCTTATGCAAGTTTGTTTACAGTACAACTGGAACATAGCTCCGAATTAGTATAATAAATAATTGTTGCATTTGCTTATTTCTACTTTTTAGTTGGAGCATCTTGTGTACTGAAGACTTACTGTCTTGTATTTGTTCTTAAATACAAGCATTTGAACAATACATATTAGATGTTGGAATCACACATTTAGTAGATTACACAAAAATGTATTTATCTAAATAAAACTAGTGTAATAAATAAAATGAAAATTTAAACCTGAGTAAAGGAAACATTTTAGGATAGTTAAATTGTTTTGAAATTGTTGATCTATAGTTTATATTGTTACCATGTTTACAAGTTTAAATAACCTAATAATTTAAATATGTTGTTACATTCATTACGCTATACAGCATTCCCATCAATCCAAATTATATTACACTCTAGTATAGGGATCTTCATTTATAACCTAATGGGCGCGCGGCGTTTTGCTTATGCGCGGTTGTGTGTGCCACAGCCGGCTTTTCTCCTACATAAACTCCGCGCGTAAAGCATGTATAAAAACCTACCTTATAGAAGATGCTGGAAATGTCTCCTTACCGGATTTTAAAAAAATGCCAATCACTTTTTGTGCATAGTACAAGTACAGTCTTTACATGTTATAACTATAAAAAATTACATCGTTACTTTTTTTTAATATTATTATTTACCGCCTATTTTATGTAATTATTAATTAGTGGCATCTTTGATAGTAACAAAATGTAAAAACTGTACATGTATTTTGCACAAGTTATTGGTATTTTTAAAAAAGCCGGTAAGAAGACATTTCCAATATCTTCTATAAGGTAAGATTTTTATACATGCTTTACGCGCGGAGTTTATGTAGGAGCAATGTCGGCTGTGCCACATCCAAACACGCACAAGCAAAACGCCGTGTGCCCGTTAGGTTATAAATGAAGAACCCTATATAACATTGATGTCTAATTCAAGTATAAAACAAGCGTTTATGAGTTTAGGTTTTGTACTGAAATTGAGTATAATAAATAATACAGGATCATAATATACCCATTAACTAGGCAAACTGCTTCTTGTGTCCTATGCAAATATCATTATACGTTCAACTGTCTTTACACTTCCACATTGTTTGTTGAAGCTACACAGATTCGTTCAATAATAAAATTCATGCGAAAACCCTGTAGTTCGTTCATCTTTGCTTATAAACAAATCTCACTAAATGTCTGTTTCAAATGCAGAATCAAAAACACCCTTTACTTCCATTCACCTAAATACAAATAGAAAATAATTTGTATTCTGAAAAAATATAACATACTTTGTTATCACAGATCAGTATACATTGTCAATGTTAAAAATATATTTTAATATTTGTACAAGTATAGTTTAGTAAAAATAAAATTGAAAATTTCTTAGCATAAGACCTTTATAGTTTCTAGAGTCCCTCAAGAAACTGATAGTGGTTATTTCTAAGAAACTACATTCTGCTGTTTTAAATGACATATATTTCCTAACAGAATACGTATACTTCAGAGTTTACCCCCATCATACTGTATTTCTGGAAGAATTTCCTTCAACATACAGCACTCTTCATTGAGTCACCATGAAGAAATTTATCTCTTCATGTTACCTTACTGAAGAAATATAATAATCATTGTCATGTTCGTAAGTGCTTGTTTCTTTTTCATATTTTGCGCAATCGTTTTGTAAAATTTCTTCTTCTGAAATGTTTTCATCTTCATTAACTTCAATTTCAGAATCCAAACACTTGCTACATCTAAGTTCCAGAGAAACCTGGATATCTTTGACTAGATTCTCATTTTTTGGGTTATCTTCTCTGGTATTTTCCAGTGAATATACCTGACCTGATTTTGAGAAACAGTGGGGATTACTTAAAGAATTGTTTGATACAATATCATGCAGTATGATCTTTCTCCAGTTTAAGATATTGGACAAATAGCTATCTCTTAACTCTGTTCTTTCTCTAAGTCCAAATGTTTTGCTCCCAAATCCAGAATCGTGAGCAGGCTTTTCCAAGATTGGAACATACACCTGATTTTGAAAATTAACTACATCAGGAATAACGTAACCTTGGTTTTCGTCAATGTGATGAGCATTTGCCCATCTAACGACCCACGTGACAACAGTGAACGTTGCTGCGTTAGTCGGGAAAGCTCTCAAAATCGTTGAATTCAAACCTCTGGACAAAACTCCGTAACCTTCAGACTGCACGCTCTTTTTCAAGCAATCCATGAAGCCGGTGTACTTGCACTCGCCATTGCAGCCGTCTGCCTGAAGCCGGGTTTTCACCACGTCTATGGGATAAGTTAAGACCCAAGAGAGGGTCCCACTGAGACCTCCTGCAAGCAACATGTTTAAAGTACTGATGGGAAGTCCATCTCCTGACGACCTGGTCATCAATTCATATGAATAGAAGTAAGTGCCAAATCCGGGGATTTCTCTACAAATGGTTGTTCCAAGGCCTCGGAACACTCCACGAATTCCTTCGCTTTTAAATACCTGTCAAAGATAATTACAGTTATATAAATAATAATACTTAAAACAGCAATAATAATAATAATAATAATAATAATAATAATAATAATAATAATAACAATAATATCGATATATAAATTAGCATTGTTCTAAGCCGAAAAATTGTTTAAACTTATTCATTAAAATATACAATTATATAGTTAAATTGATAATATATTCGTTATCCCAATCAAAATTATATTAATTCAAGAGTTTGTCGACGTTTCGATCTCCTTGTGTGAGATCATTCTCAATGCTCAGTTTTATTTATCAACCGTAACGAGTTAATAAAAATGAGTATTGAAAATTTATCGTAAGTAATTGCACGAGTGATTTCCAAATTATCAATAAATTCACGACTCACGAAGTGAGGAGTAAATTTATCTACAGAATTTGGAAATCAAGAGTGGCATTTGTTAGGACTATTTAACGAATAAAATTAAGCTGTTTACTCACAAATAATTATTTAAATATAGTTATTTTAAAATATTTATATATTTAATGTAAACGGCGATGTTTGAAAACAAATGAGAAACGTTTGTTATGCTTCATTTGTTCATTACTACAACCAGATCAAATTATTTATTGCCAAAGGGAGAAATTTATAACCAACATTATAGGTATTAATTAATTTATGATGTCCTATGATGTACATATGTCAATTATATTTTCTGCAACGTCATTTCGTGGAAAATAATTCGTTTAAGAAACTGCAAACAGCGGTTCTTTTTTTTTTTTGTGGTATAATCAATTGTCAACTTTTATAAGATTCATGATGTGTTCCGTTGAGATATTATTCAAAATTAATATAAAATTATGGAATATTCATCTGAAAGGTTCGTCTCCTCAACTTAATTAATTATTTAACTGTAGCGCTACAGTTAAATAATTAATTAAGTTGAGGAGACGGACCTTTAAGGTGAATATTCCATAATTTTATATTAATTATAATCAATTGCTACAAATGTTTTTATTTTATCTCCCGCAAGCGCTATCTGCTGATATTTATGCACTGTACAGGGTGCATCAAAAAGGATGGCACAAACTTACATGGTTAGAAGTACACGATAATAGAAGCAACAACGTCCCAGTAAACATGGGTCCGCAAACGAGCCGTTTGCGAGATAATTACGAATGTATGGTTACAAGCCGCCACTGACTTCATTGTAAACATCGTCCTAGTTAGTACAAATTAATTTGAATTTAGACTTTACTATTAATTTTTCATCTCATTTAGTTCACATTTCACTTCATGTATGGGTTACCTGTTGAAGGAGGTGTTCGAAGTGTCTTCCTTGCATCTGGATGTAATACTGTGCTCGTCTCTGCAATGAATGTCGAATTCTTTCGAAAACCCCTGGATCATTTCTGAACTCTTGACAAGCATGTACAACTCTCTACTCCAGTTCTTCAACCGTGTTAACGGGTGTGCTGTACACTTCGCTTTTGAGGTGACCCCAGACACAAAAATCCAAAGGATTTTGATCAGGTGATCTTAGCGGCCAAGGTACAGATCCGCCTCGATCTATCCATCTTTGGCCGTACCTGCGCGTTAGATGCTGTCTCACAGCAGCACCAAAATATATCGGAGCTCCATCATGCATGTACCACAAACTCCGACGTTGCTGAAGGGGAACATCCTCAAGCAATCCTGGAAGATGACGCCGCAGAAACCTAAGGTACCTCCGTCCATTAAGTTTTCGTGGAAGAATGTGTGGCCCAATGAGATGATCACCTAGTACCCATAACCACACATTCAGTGAGAAACGGTGCTGATGTGGTGACTCATGAACAGCATGTGGGTTTATTTCACACCAAAAATGTGTATTATGATAATTAAAAACACCATCGCGTGTGAATCCTGCTTCGTCTGTAAATAAAATATTACATGCGAAACGAGGGTTGACTACAGTCTGTTGTTGCATCCACTGACAAAACATCACTCTAGGAACAAAGTCCGCATCATTGAGACATTGAACTCGTTGGAGGTGGTAAGGGTACAGTAAATTGCGCTGTAAAATTCTCCATACACTACTGTGGCTTAGTACAGGCACTTGTGTGGCAATTCTTCTCGTCGAGGTTCCTGGAGAGAGCTGTACTGCTTCCAACACCATATCCTCAACCTCAGGCGTAATGCGAGCAGGCCTACCTAGGCCATGTGCAAAACCCCCATTTTCGCTCAGGCGCTGATGGACCCTTGTAAATGTACGACTTTCGGGGTGTCTTCGATTAGTATATGTTTCTTGGTACAAGCGTGCAGCCTCCCGTGCATTGTCATTAGCCCTACTGTGTATGAAATGCATATCCGCATACTCTTCGTTACTGTAAGGTTCCATTGTAACTACAACACAGCACAAGTGGCACTCCTCAGACGAGATTGATACCTTTTGAGACTGTTTACTGTGTCCGTCCTGTATGTTTTGCGTGTATGGTTTGATTACAACTCCACCTCTCAGCAATGTTCAGTTTTGTAAACAAAGAACATAGGACGGCTTCAAGTGCGCAAGGAATAAACCGTACGATGTTACAAACAATGACGTCAGTGGCGGCTTGTAACCATACATTCGTAATTATCTCGCAAACTGCTTGTTTGCGGACCCATGTTTACTGGGACATTGTTGCTTCTATTCTCGTGTACTTTCAACCATGTAAGTTTGCGCCATACTTTTTTATACACCCTGTATATACAATCTGGTAGCCGTATTTCTTAGAGAGTCAGTCACTGCAAAATAATGCTATGATCTACCCAGAATGTTAAAAAGGAGGAGCCATCTTTAATACGATTGATACATCGGTTGATAAATTCGAGGCGAAACACGACTGTGATTGGTTGGAAATAAAAAATAATTGAAATGTGATTGGACATTGACTCCCATTTGGGGCGTGAGTTAAATAATCAACCTAATGAGTTAATAAAAATGAGTCTTGAGAATTTATCAACCGAAATGGATAAATAAAACTGAATCTTGAAAATGATCTCACACAAGGAGAATCGTTTATTTGTCTTACAAATTAGAAAAATCACGAAAAATGCATTCTGAAAATTAGTCCATACCAGGAATAGAATCCGGGTCCACTGTATCCGAAGCAACTGTTATCCTAAGACCATACCCGTGGACAAACCTTCCTCATTTGTAAATTAACAATACTTAATGTAAATACCTGAACAAGACAGTTGAGAGGGCCGGAATAGGTGTTCTTCTTCTGAACTTGTAACCTAGTCTTCACTAGTTCCATGGGGCTGCACACAAAACTCTGCACAAATCCTGCTGCAGCTCCTGCCGTAAAGTGAGAAGACGCAGCGTCTGGGTTGGTAAAGTTCCTCTGGAAGTTCCCATGCACACCGAACACTATGGCATTCACGAAGGCAACCCCTGCCATGGGTGAAGACATTCCTTTGTAAAGTCCTGACACCTGCAAGTCACCCCGTCATGACAACCCTGTATTACATAAACAAATCACTCGTCACCCTCGTCTAACGAGATTTGCCTACCCCTATTCGATAACAATGATTTTTTAATACACACTGATTTCAGATTTACATTAAACTCTTCTAAGGGTTGCAGAGGGTACATAACACTGGTCAACATGATTTTTGTCTCATGAGTACCAATAGTTGTACTTAGTGCAGTTTTTATCGTGTTCTCAAATATGTATTCGGAATTCCTCCATCACCCACAGTTTTTTATTTCAGTTTCAATTAATGGATTTAAATAATTATTTTTAATAAACATTTTTTCGTCTATTTGTCCATTGTAAAATAAAACGGGGAACACTTTCATCAGGAGATTTCAGCTATGGAAAAGAGATATCAAGGCAAATGGAATCCTAATATGCTGGCCGGTTATTGTTGGACCATCAAGAGGGATACTCTACAGGCGAAATATAGCAGAAAATCGTAATTTCTTACTTTCTAGGTGAGTCCGAATGTTCGAATATTGTGTAGTTACGAATGCAGAAAGTATTAAAGCGTTTGAAATTATAAATGCCTGCCTCTCGGAAACCTTGCGCGATGGAGAAAAACCGATATTATATTTGAATTCAGGAGAAAAAATACTATCAGAATCACGTATGTTTCTTTCTGAGACAAAAAAAAAAAGTTTCTTTTTTGTTGCTCAGTATAATAGAGCTCTAACTAAATATTGCCACAAAATCTCGACTGGGAAGAATTAGAAATACAGAAATTAGAAAATGAATTAATGCAGAAAGAAGTATAATGGATGAGATTGAACACAGAAGGCTAATATGGTATGGACACGTAAAAATAATGCAGGATGGAAGAATGCCAAAGGCCGTCCATACATGGAAAATTGAAAGAAGGAGAAAAAAAGGAAGACCAAGAACAACCTGGAAGAATAACATTCAGAATTCAATAAGGAAATTTGCTGTAACGGATGAAGACACAGAGGACAGAGAACGATGGAGAACTTTAATTAAGGGAAATTTGTGAATGTTTGTTACAAACTGATAGTCTGTAAGTCCGTAGTCATTTATGTATTTTTTAAACTCATGTTAAATATTAAGATTGGTTGGAGAAAACCCTCAATGATGAGGAAAATTCTCAGTGAATAAATGAAACTAACTCAGTGTCACTATTGAACTCGTTGGTTCATGGCCGCACTGACATAAGCTATCCATATATCTTGATCCTGTCCCAATGTTTTCCAATCATCCCCATATAATCTACTTCCCTTAAATAATTGTTAATGTTTTTCTTACATCACCATCATCATCGTCATCTTCATGGTAGGCCATCGGCCTTTTCCGCTCTCAGAATTCAAAATTAAGATAAAAATTATGGAATATTCACCTGAAAAGTCCGTCTCCTCAACTTAATTAATTATTTAACTGTAGCGCTTTCGGGACTTGTCCCATCATCGGCAGCATTCAAAACTGGTGTTTCACTGAAGATCTGGTAGAGGGGGTTACATGTATTGGGTTCGTTTTCGTTGATCAGGTTGTCGTTGTTGCGAGCTGCTTTTATGATTCCCATCTCTTCGAGTACGTTTATTTCGCTGGATTATTTTATATGTGCATTACTGTTAGGGCGTTTTCAATATTTAACATGCGATGTCCTTCATGAATAACGTGATTCATCAGAATTCATCTTCCCATCGTCTTCTAGGACGTCCCACATCTCTATAGCCTTGAGGTTGGTACAGAAGTGCTTGTTTTGTTAGCCTAGAAGAGTCCATTCTTTAAATATGTTCATGCCATTTTTGTTTATAGTTTTGTATTTTTTCATTTAGATTAAACATTTTGAGTTCTTGCTTAATTGTTTCACTAGGAATGTGGTCTCTTGGAGTATATCCTGCAATGTATCTGAGGAACTTCATCTCTGATGTTTCTAGTAATCTTCTGTCTGATCTATTCATGGCCTAATTATCTGATCCATATGTCACAATGGGAACTGTCATTACCTTATAAAACTGTAGCATTGTTTCTTTTGTTGGCTTTGTTTGTAGTGTTCTTTTAATAGTCCCACACATACTTTGAAATTTATATATATTTTTTCATGTACATACTTTTCCCAATTGTAAGATAACACAATTGTTTTTCATACACCTCGTTCTTATTCTACCAACTGGGAGTTTTCCCTCTGGTTTTCCTACAAGAAGTTCCGCGCCGTATCTGAGTGGTTAAGGCAAGAGACATTGGTGCAGAGCTACGGGACTTGCGCTGGTTCGAGTTTCCACGGGGAAGACATTTTATCATGAAATTTCGGCCACTATCAGACTGGTGCCTATCCAGCAAAGTAGGGAATTTAGGTAGCTACAGTAAGTAGCGGCTCCAGGTTAGAAAACCAGCTATAATGGCTGGGGACCCGACATGCTGACCACAAGTCACCTCTTAACTGGCAATTATCACAGGGGGACAGTATTTAAAACTTCAAATGCTTCTCCTGAAAAATCGCGATTTTCGAGATATGACGTTGTTGCAGCAAATGAGCGATATGTAGATGTGAGGCCAGCGTCCGGCTGGTAGGCCATGGGCTTTCTAGGCCTTTCGCGCCATGGAGTTTAGT